>VXBZ01012098.1:446567-463164 GCA_013399135.1 Heliornis fulica | reverse complement strand
CCCCCCATCAACTTATGATGTCATAATGTTAAGATAATAAGGATCTTTGATTACTTAGTTCTGCAATTTGTGGGCAGATAGATATATGGCAAGACAATCCATTAATTCCTGGCCATCATTTGAAAATGTATGTTTCTGTACAGTTGCTCAGTGTCATGGGACAGGACCTTTGCAACAGTGAGATAGTTTATCTGTTCAGATTTAAAGGCAGATTAAGCTGTCATTTGTGGTGCCTATGCC
This sequence comes from Heliornis fulica, assembly GCA_013399135.1. Lineage (NCBI taxonomy): Eukaryota > Metazoa > Chordata > Aves > Gruiformes > Heliornithidae > Heliornis > Heliornis fulica. The sequence continues at coordinate 462,924 of VXBZ01012098.1, read as the reverse complement.
AGAAATTAATTCCAGTGTGATATCGTCAGTATACACTCTTCTGTCTGCTGTAATCCTGTTGGCCAGAATTGCCATCACAACAGGCCACTGGCTCTGAATTAAGCTAAGACAGACCACAGGCCTGGAGCCATCAAACACGCTTTGTTTGGACTTGGCTTGCTTTTCTCTAGCTTGTTTAGCTTTAACAGCAATTGATTAATGACCAGGTGGCTATTACTTAATATTAGTTTGTTTAGTTTTGTATAGTTACATGGTGTAATGCCTAATGTTAATGATATGGATAGGATCAACAAGTAGTTATGCTATATAAGAGTGAAGTATTTCTGTGGTCTTACTTAAAGGGGAACAAATCTGGGGTGACAGCAGAGGCCTTGAAGATTTGGACACGGTATGATACCATTGGCCCAGGGCTATCAATAACTCATCAGTAATCAGTTACTGAAAAAAACTGGAAACTGGGGAACGGGACAAAACTGGATTTTGAGAGGAAATATAGACAAGGAACAAGTATCTGATGTAAGCTATGTGATGTAAGAGCAGGGTGTAAAGCAAAAGAAAACACAGAAGTGGCAATAAGGGGACAGGAATAAGCCAAAATAGCATTCTCCTTTTGTAAAAGATAAAGAATTAACCTGCATAATTGACATCACGCTTTCAGCAAAGATTTCAAGGAGCTCATCAATCCCTGTAATTCTCTGTAAATTGAAGAGTTGTCTCTAGGCTCAGATTGCAATGGGAAGATGAGCCTGACAACAGGGGTGAAAAAGAGGGTGGCTGTCAGAGATTCATCTGAACAACAGTTCTGAGATATTGCTAACAGGATTAGCTTTCTATTTAGTTTGTATTAACATCAATATGTCTAGGCTAATAATAATACATTTCTGTTTCATTTTGGTTATACTGTTAGAAATTTCAGTTTGGCTGACCATAAATTCTTGGCCATAATTTCCTCTCCCACTTTCTTCCAGGGCCCATTGAAACATTTGTAAGTCACAATTAGGTCTCCTCAGAGACTTCTCTTCCCCAGACTGAACAAGCCCAGCTGTCTCAGGCTGTCTTCATAAGAGAGATGCTCTAACCCCTTTATTATCTTTTTGCCCCTCCTCTGGATTCTCTCCAGTTGATCCTATGTCTTTCCTGTACTGGGGATCTTGGTATATTTGCCTCTTTAAAAAAAAATACCAATCACACAGGCAAAAAACCCCTCTGCAAGCCAAGCAAAGTTGACCTTGAAGACAGCTGTTCCCTCTGTAGACTGGTTATTCTAGAATTTACAATACTCAACACGATTTTGTGTAACATGGGAATCTATTATATTTTAAATATTGCCTATACTGTGAAATTGCCTAGAGCTGTTTTTCAGATTTTCCTCAGGAAAAAAATCCACAATAATCACAACCCTTTTTCAGACTTCCTGTAATATTATAACTATATTTGTTTTAAGTATACAAATGCACAATTATATGTATGTATTTTACATCTAATATTAATACAAGATGCTGTGTTCACAGGAGTATATCTTCTTTATAAGAATTTTTACTGAATAACTAAATATACTTTCAGTCATTTCAAGAGATGATATTAAAGTGATAGGGCATGTTCACTCGCTTGATTAATAGTACAAGTACAGTTTGTCAGCATCTTAGTCATTTTCTTTCAAGCAACAACAATTAAATTAGAGTCTGTGGACTTCTGCAGGGAAGTGGGTTTTCTAAGAATTTTCCATTAGGGAACTGATTTTAAAAGTAGCAATAATGATTCACTGCACTTTAAAAAATGTTATTACTCATGGTATTTGATGAACATCTTTTGCCCAGAGAGGTTGTGGAGTTTCCTTCTTTGGAGACATGCAAGACCAATCTGGACATGTTCCTATGTGATCTACTCTAGATGATCCTGCTCGGGCAAGGGGGTTGGACTTAGTGATCTTTCAAGGTCTCTTCCAGCTCCTAATATTCTGTGATTCTGTGATTCTGTGATTCTGTGATTCTTTGATCTTACAGTGGTTTAATTTGCTCTAAAGGTGTTCTCTTATTTAAACAGCGATTCTGTGGGCAATTTTAAGAGATTATTGACTAGTGTTTTATATACTTGGACTTTACAAAAAATGCTCTTAAGAGTTATATATGCTGCCTGAAAAATGTGACAGTTATGGCCCTAAACTTGGAGTGCTTAAATTTGTCTCTTGATTTAAATGAGTTCATATCATTCACACAGTTCACAAGGAATCTTCCCGGCAACTTAAAGGAAAAAAGAAAGAAAAATGATACAATTTCAGACCAAACAGAAAGCACAACAAGTGGCAAGTTAATTGTGAAAATAGAAGAAAAATAAATTTTCATCAAGAAACCACTCCCTTTACTGTCAGGATCTTTATGGCCTTAGTAACCTGCCTTCTAGAAACAAGATGCCTTTGGAGATGTTTGGGTTTGCTTGACATAATAAAAAGTAATGAGGTAAAAATAAACAAAGTAATACTCCAGACTGAATATCAAAAATAAAATTCCCTGACAACAGAATTGAGGTTTGTGCTATGTGGCACTAAGCCAAGTTTGTATTTGCTTTTTAGAGTTTCTTAGGGGAAGCTCTGACAATTGGAAATTAGTTTGTGTTAAGAAAGAACAGATTACAGATGCTTTGGTCCACACCCTGCTTGCATGAGAGAAAAACAAGAAATCAGTCATGCTTTCCAAACTATAAGTCTCTTTTTATGCTAAAGAGAGTAGAATGATATGTGGGTTTAAGTGTTTTCAAATATAGCCCCTCAATTTCCATTTCTAGATGGCTTTCTCGTGACTATGGTAAGTAGCACTATGACTGTGTAAGCAAGAAGAGGATTAATAGTACAAGCTCTGGGAATTTATACAAGTTAATTATTTTTATAAGGATTTAGCCATTACAGTTTGGAAAGTGTAACTGGATATGAGGAAATCTATAAGGACTACCAGGTGCCATTCTCTGTGCTAATTCCATTTTAAGGCTACTTACTTGGTGTGAATAGCATAACGAAATTCAGTATGTTTGAAAGTATCAAGGTGAAACCAATTGGTTTTGGTAGCGGTTCTCACAACAGAAGTGTCTTTATTCAGAAAATAGTCATTGAATTCCCTGTAATAAAAAATAAAAAAAAACAAAACAAAACAAAACAAAAACCCAACAAATAATTTTAAAGTTTCTCTGGAACTAATAGGCATACTTAAAACTTCAGTAAGGTGTGGAAACATTTTTTACTTTATGGATAAAAAGCTCAGTACAGAGCTTGATGTTTTCTGAGTTCAATTTCTGCATATCTGACAAGAGTTACATTTCCTAGGTTGAGCATAATTCCTTAGAAGAAGAAAAATGCAAAATGATAACTTGATGGACAAATCATTCGGCCATTCCTGTTATCCTATAGAATACTTATTTATTAGTTTTGTTATTTTAGAGTACTTTTATTCCCACAACTCTTTTTTCTAACAAGCAGGTTACTGAATCACAGAATCACTAGGTTGGAAAAGACCATTAAGATCATCAAGTCCAACCATAAATGTCCTCTCCTAAAACATATCCTTAAGGACCTTATCTATCCGTCTTTTAAATACATCCAGGGATGGTGACTCAATCACCTCCCTGGGCACCTATTCCACATCCCAACAACTCTTTTGATGAAGAATTTCTTTCTAACATCTAATCTGAACCTGTCCTGGTGCAATTTAATGCTATTTCCCCTTGTCCTATCACCTGTCACTTGGCTGAAGAGACCATCACCCACTTCTCTACAGCCTCCTTTCACGTCATTTATAGGCAGTGATAAAGTCTCCCCTCAGCCTCCTCTTTTCCACACTAAACAACCCCAGTTTCCCTTATAAGGTTTGCTCTTCAGACCCTTCACCAGCCTGCTTGCCTTTCTCTAGAACCCACTCCAAGACCCCTTGCAGTGAGGGGCCTGGAACTGGACGCAGTACTCGAGGTGCAGCCTCACTAGAGCTGAGAACAATGGAACAATTGCTTCTCTACTCCTGCTAGTCACACCATTCCTGATATGGGCCAGGATGCCATTGGCCTTCTTGGCCTCCTGGGCACACTGCTGACTCATTTAGTCTTCAGTCAATCAACACCCCCAGGTCTTCCTCCATCTGACAGCTGTCAAGAATGCACTGCATGATAGTGACCAAGATGAACCTCTCCATGATCTTTCCCTGCACTGAGGTCACACTGACAGGCCTGGAGTTCCCTGGATCCTCCCTCCAACCCTTCTTGTAAATGGAAGCCCAAGTCTTTGGTAGAAAAATCTAGAGATAGGCCAAGTAAGTTGTTGAAATAATTTATTTTGATCAATTTACAGGAGAAATGGAGCATTAGGTACATCTAGCATTTACTTTGAGTGATACTGCATCACTCAGTAATAGAAAAAGCTAAAAAGAAGCTGCAATGAAAATCCCTTAACTGTATTTTGTTCTTTTTTCCTGATTATTTCATAGGTGGTCTCTCTGTGTGTAACTAAGAGAGTTGTGGTTCCTCTACTGAAACATCCATGTTGTGTCACTATAAGCAGACTGGGTGGCCTCCCCCACCAATAGCATAGTTGGATAAAATGCAAAACAGAAACTTAGGCAATGATTATCTTGAATTTTCTAACTACATTGTAAAAGGACACTGAGACCAAAATCAGGCCTTAGATTCAATGCACCTCCACATAATTCCGTGAACTCTGAATATTGAGAGTTTACTGCAACTGGCATTAGTGTTTTATACAAGTTGTAGCTTGTGCTCTTAAACTTCTGCTGCCTAATCAACTCAACCAGTGGTTTATCTCTTGAACATATATAATCTTAGTCTGGTTTAGATTTGTAATATGTTTTTATTGCAATGGATTGTGAATATAAAGTAAAAAAGTATGTAAAATGATCTCTGTAACACTATTTTGTTATATTATCCTTTGAACACACTCAAAGGTCACCAAGGAACATGATGAAAAAGAGGCCTATAATACACAGAGGGTATGATTGATGTATCATGTCTAGATGGAATCTGAAGTACAAGAGATTTAATTTATTGTATCATATGCAGCCTAAGTTTGTTTTCAGTTTGATCCAAAATAATGAAAATAATGTTTCCCTTTGCAGCTGCCATTGATTACTGTAATCCACAATGAAATTAAAAGAGTGGATCAAATCAAGGTACTGGAAAGATAACTTGCTCACAGTACAGAAGTACAAGCTAACATATGCATGAGAAATATGCTAACTATGCTGACTTTTTCCCTCATGCTGCTAGAAAGGAGAGGTTATGATTAATAGTTTAAATACCAACAGTTCGGCCTACTCACCATGCTATCTTATCTCAGTGTCTGAAATGGCATGTGGTGTTAATGTGTTAAATATGATATCTTATTTTTCTTGTGACCTGGTTCTTAAGAAGTGACATATGTATGCACACATATATGAAATGCAGTCACTCTGCTATTTTCTCATGCAAAGCCTAATACCTTGGGTGGGTGAGGTTCTTTTCTTCTAGAACAAAGCTATGATGTGTATGTAGCCTATAATTTCTTTTGCTCCTCTGGCTATTTTTCCTTTAGATGATCTCCATCTGTCTATCATTATAATAGCTTGGACTATGAAATACCCTCCATATCATAAGACTTTCTGGAGTTGGAAACAACAGGAATAGGAAAGACTCAAACAAGTTCACCCTCTGCTCTGTTCTGTGAAATGGAAAGGTTTTTTTGTATTGAGTTTACAAGAAGAAACATAGGATTAAATGTGCTTTTAAACTTCTGTTGAAACATTATATGTATTTAAAGGTATCATACATAAAGATCAAAGCAGATAATTGCTAGCTTTTAGTAGCTAGTCCTGTTTCTGAAAAGTCAGAAATTCTATTTCTCCTTCAGGACCTAAATATTGTGCATGGAACATTATTTTCTGCTACTTATTGAGAAACATTCTATGAAACCTCTTCTCTGCAGCTAGCTTTGTGACAAAGGCATCCTGCTTGGGAGAAGATGCGGACACTGAATGAGCTCAGTGAGATCAGCATGCTACAGTAGCTATATTTGCTTGAAAGCATTTAATTTTACTGATCCTCTCTTGGTTATTTATTAGGTGGTTACCCCACAAAAATAATTTCTTTAAATATCCATTAACAATGGGTTTAGTGTTACAGAATACCTGGTAAGCAACAATCCAGTATATTAATAATATGTATGGCATGATCTTCTTCCATTAGGAAACTGATTTGCCAAGGACAACAGTTTTCCTCTACAGAACAGACCTTTCTTACTTCTCTGAGTCCCCAGAATATTCTTCTAATCAAACAACACTACAAACCCAAAACCAATGTTCAATAATCCAGTTATTCTCAAAAATTACAACTAATTTTAAAACTTTCCGTTTTCCATTGGAAATGAGAACCAGAAAATATTTTCTTAGTCTTTATTTATTGACCCCTTTGGGGGTCCAACCACCACAAATGTGTTTTCATAACCAATATTGTTTGATAGAAACAATGATAGAAAAGTCAGTTAAGCAGACTTCTGAGTTCAAAGTACTACTAGTCAATGGCTTCTCAGTGGTGGGCAGTATTGATGTATATGGCCCAGAATTAATACTGGGACACATAATCTTCAACATCTTCATCAGCATCCTAGATGATAATTTAGATTTCACCCTCAACAAAATTTTGCTGATGCCCAGTTGTGGTAACAGGTGCTTCAGGCCATAGGGACTTGAAGCAACCTAAAGCTCATAAAGTTCAACATGAAGAATTGCAAAGCTCCACGCTTGATGCAGAATAATCACTTTACTTAAAAGTACTTGAATGTTGTAGTGGAGGTCAAAAGAATACATAAATGATGAACAAATCACAAATGATGTGAATTGTATACTTGACCACATTAAAAGAAGTATGGAAAGCAGATTCAATGAAAGTATTTCTTTCTGGGATGGTGAGACCATTGCAGGAATATGATGCCTCATCTGGCTTCCCCTCATTCCAGAAGAATGTCAAGAAACTAGAAAGTCCAGTGTAGAGCTACAAAGATGTTGAGGGCCATTAGCATGACAAGGAGAAGCTGAGGGAAATATGCTTGTTAAATATGGTGAAGAGGAAGACATATGACCATCTAAAAGTATGACTATTTGAAGGCAATTACAAAGATAATGGAATTAAATTTTGTTTGACTGAAAATCAGGATTTTATCACAGGGAACTAGTGACTCGGACGCTGGAAATTGAGATTTTCGAGATGTGGTTATGCAAAGCTATGGCTGATCTGTTTTAGTATTGTTGGTGATAGTCCTTGAAATTCAAGCAGGCCTAGACCTGTTCCAAAATTTCTGTGATTCTGTGGTTATTTTTAAGACATACTTTGGGGTTCCTGTGCTATCCCGTAAACACAGGGATCAGTGTGCTCCAATAGTTCATCCCAAAACAGGTGCAAGAATAGGTGGCTTATAAAGTATCACATTGCTAATCAAAATTAACTAGATGTCAAAGACTTCTTGAGGAGCTCTTGTTTTGACAGAAAGGTTATAGAGGCCTATTTCTACAGATATGATTCCTATGATTTGTTCTGCCAAACGAAGACTAGTTGTAGGAATTCTGGCTTCCAGAACTCAGCGAAAAAAGCAAAGATTTAATCTGTCCTGAGGCACCCTCAACTGACATGCCTATTAGGGCAGTTTTCTTAGAGGAAGGAGTGCTATCAGCTTCTAACAAAATTCTAAGTTCAGCATGTCACTGTTCAACACATCCTGCCTCCACATATACATTTTTTTTTTTTTTTTGTGGGCCAGAATTAAAAAACAGAGGTGTGGTGATTATAACAATGCCTCCCTAAGGTATTAAAAGGCATTAAGTACAGCCAGGAAACATTCATCATATAATTATCTCAGTGTTTTGGTTTCCATATTACTTTATAAAATGTGTTTTAAGAAAATGTTAGATACAATTTTTTTTTTTTTAATTTTTTAATGCAGTGGTGATTCAGTGCTCAACTGAAAATGTTAAAATAACTAAATTCTCTAACTTTTGCCAAAGATCAGCATTCCCTTTCAAAGATCACCACTAAATTAAGTATTTTCTTCAAATGAATACTTGCAACAGCATTGGAGTCATTATTCCAATTACTAAATGCTTAAAAATATTTTTGGTCATGCTCAATTTCACATGTGTAAAGACTCTGCTCTGAACTTATTTATTTTAATTCTTCTTTTTTTTTTTTTCAATAATCCTTATAGAACAATTTATTTTTTCTAAATCTTTAGAAATTAAATAAAATCTTAGATGATAGTGTAGGAAGTGTTTCTTCCTCAAAAATTACATATATTACATTGCTTGTATACTTTTCACAGACCCAATTAGAAATGTCAGTGGGCAGCAAATGTCAAAGGATAATGCTGTGAAGTGATTGCCATGGTTGAAAGGGGTTTGACTTTAGAAATTACCAGGTGAAGGTTTATGTCCAGTAAGGTCAGATGAAAAGATCATAATGGCTCTGTGCTGTCTAGAACCCCTAACATCAATAGCACGAGTGTCCTAATAAAACAAACAAACAAAAAAAAACAAAAAAACCCCAACAACAAAAATTCTGAACATGGAAAACGAGTCTGAATCATATGAAAATGTGTCTGTGAATGTATATTAAATACACAGAGTAGAAAATTATTTTTATTTTAAAAATGTGAATAGGAATTTTTTATCTGAATTCTCCACTGAAAAATGCAGTATTGCCTACTTTATCTTAATTTAAAACTTCTTCAGTTTATACACACTAAATAATTCTGAAGGTTATTTTTAATTTGTATTTTATAATCAGGCATCACTGAGAGAGGCTGTGCTTTCAGAAGATGGAACTAGTCTGAATCTCATCTCATATACCCTCACACCCATGCTGTGATTCCCAGCTGTCATGAGTATCTTGTATTCTGAATGCTTCTCTTCCATTGATCAACCTGTTTGGGCATGCCCACACAGGTATTAAGTCACTCCAAGTCAAGGACTCAAGGACTTAATAGACATCAGGGTGATTTCAGACCTGCATAGATGTAAGGATCTGAAAAATGTTAGTGACCAAACATTGACTGTCTCCCTCTGAAAACTCTTTTATTGTAACAAAAAGCAAGATGGCAAAGAGAGAGGATTGAAAGATCGTGGCCTAATATTCAAAAGTAGTACTTTGGTGCTCAGCAGTCAGAGCTTGAGAGAGAATTAAGAGATTTGAGTTGAGAAAGACTATACTATGGTAAAAGCTCCAAAATAAAGGGTGGTGGCTAGTAAAAAAGATCATCAGAAAATTTGTAGGAATATATATAAGATAAATTTTCTACATGTCGGAATAAGTATTTAACTCTCTATATGACTGAAAAAACAAAGAATTTTTCCATTTGTCCACCCCAAATGTGAATAAAAAAATGGAAACTGGATAAAAAGTGTGTGAAAGACTTTATGAAAATAACAGTTACCATATCTATGGTGGATTTTTCCAAAGCTGTGTGACCAAATACCCTGCACTACAGAATTAGAAAAAAAATAAATGTCATGTGGAATGGTAGACTCATAGAAGATGACCTTCAGTCAGTGGAAAGTTAGGAAATGCTCTACCTTTGTACAAGAAAACCAGGATCTGGACATACAAAGCTGCTTAATCTTCCATTAGTAGTTCATAAAATAAGTTTGCAGGAAAAGTTTTATCAATGTGCGAGCATACTGTAGATCAGATAGTCCCCAATAAAGAAGCTTTGAAATGAAAAGCAATGTCATTTTTTGTATACATGATAATTTGGAAATAACTGGGAAATTACATAAACTGCAGCCTGTGTTTATAAAAGTCATTAGTCTAATATGCTTAGTAAAATGACAGCTCTTATAGAAAGGAAATGGGGAAGTGTTTAGCCTACATCTAAGATAGGTAATAAACTGTTTAAAGGGACAAGGAAACAGTTGTGTGGAACTGGACTGGAAGAATGTCTTAAAGGGTTTTTTTAAGATGTAGTCTTGGGGTCAACTAAGAATTTCAGTGATGAGTGCAGGACAATGGGCAAGAATATGCATGAATTTTAGTTACAGAGAATTGAGAAATATTGCCAGTACTGACACATGATTGCATCAAAAGTCTGCTTAGAACTGTGGAAAAAAAATCCTTTGTTTCTCAATTTCCCATCAAACTGACAACATTCTTCCATTCCCAGTAAGTGGTGTGCTATTAGCTGGGTTCCAGTCACCATCCCCAGTCACACAAAACTCCTTTGCCAAGTATTTCAACTTGATAAGGTCCTTGAGTGAAATGGAGTACTTCGATACAGAGTTATTATTACGGAGTTTCTTTTCTTTATGTAGGAGTGATGTAGTATGGAGTAAAAATAAAGTACTGCCCAAGCTAAAATTTCTGTAATCCATCATAACTAAACAAACTAAGACATCACAGTTACTGCATTTAAACTTTCAAACCAGTTTGTTTGTGTACTAAAGGGGTAGAGAAACAGGATTTATTTATCTGTGACTATTCAGCCAGCCAGGTGCAACATATTAGCCCCTAGTCACTGTTTGGAATGAGGTACAAGGTGGGTATTTCCCTAGGGGTTTTGTGGGGTTTTTTTATGCTTGTGTTTTCTCTGTTCAGTGATATGTATGTCTATCACTGGTCTTTTTACTGAATCATCCAGCTGTTTTCTTTGCCTTTCCAGTACTAGTGGATTTTCTCCATGGAATGTTGAACCCTTGAATTTATTTTCTCTAAAAGCCACTAGTTAATCTCTTGGAGGTTTTCAAACAAATATGTTAAAATTCTGTCTTAGGAAGGAAAGAGTTAACACTGAAGTACTCATAGTCTGGAGAACATATTTCAGATGAGATTTATGATGAATTAGAGGTGGTCTTCATTCAAACCTCATTTGTAATTTAGTCTTTCTTAAAGTGTGTACATAGATATGTTTGTATATACATCTATAGAGGACTCAGATTTTCCTGTTTAATTTTAGTTTGCAAACAGTAGCAGGAAGTTTGACCGCAGTCAGTAATCAACTCAAGGCAATGGTTATTGCTTACTATGAAAAAAGCTAACATACAGTAGCTATGACAAATGTAAACAAAATGTGTTCCATATTGTGAAAAGATTGTGTGGGTGTAGAATTACATATGTATATCGCCTTCTCCTTCTGGCAAAGTGCTTGGCTAGAAAAGCCAGGTTTTGCATAAAACATTCCATGAAGTTCTTCTGTTCCTACAGATTAATGTATTGAAAATATATACCATTCTAAAAACCTGGACCAGCACATTATTTATAGCAAATAAGGAAGTATTAGTTCTTGGGAAATAGTGATGTTTGATATTTATACATTCACAGGTGTATATACATGAGTATACTCATATTTACACACACACAAATATATTCAGAGAATCATAGAAACACAGAATATCCTGAGTTGGAACCCATCAAGTCCAACTCCTTTCTCCACACAAGGACAGCCAAGTCACAGAATTTCACAGGATGTTAGGAGTTGGAAGGGACCTCCAAAGATCATCTAGTCCAATCTTCCTGCTCAGGCTGGATCATCTAGATTAAATCACACAGGAATGTGCCCAGATTGGTCCTGAATGTCTCCAGAGAAGGAGACTCCACAACCTCTCTGGACAGCCTGTCCCAGTGATCTGTCACCCTCACAGTGAAAAGGTTTTTCCTTATATTCACATGGAACTTCCTATGTTCCATCTTGGAATAGCTGAAAGTCAGAGCATGTTCCAGAGTGCATTGTCCAGACGCTTCTTGAACTCAGTCCATCTCGCTGGTGTGACCGCTTCTCTGGGGAGTCTGTTCCAGCGCCCAACCGCCCTCTCAGAAAAGAACATTTTCCGAATACCCAACCTAACATCCCTTGTTGTACCTTCATGCTTTTCCCTCGGGTTCTGTGCCTGGTTACCAAAGAGATCAGCATCTGCCGCTTTGCTCTCCTTTTGTCATGAAGCCACAGACCACCATGAGGTCTCCCCTCAGCCTCCTCTTCTCCAAGCTGAACAAACCAAGGGACATCAACTGCTCCTCATAAGACTTCACCTCCAGACCCGTCATCATCCTCATTGCTCTCCTCTGGACACTTTCCAAGAGTTTGATATCTCTCTTGTAGTGTGGTGCCCAAAACTATACACACTACTCAAGGTCATGTCACGCCAGTGCATTGTAGATTGACATAATATTCTAGATAGAAAGCGATCTCTTGGGATAATCTAGTACAATCCTCCTGTCTAAGCAAGGACAGCTAAAGCAACTTGCCCAGTGTCATGTCCAATTGGGTTCTTAGTATCACCAAGAATGGAGATTCTACAACCTCTCTGGGTATCCTCTTCCAGTGGTTGATCACCCTTACAATTAAAATAAAATAAAATTAAAAAAATAAAAAAGGTATTTTCTTGATCTCAGATAGGATTTCACTTGGTTTTATTTATGTCCACTGACTCCTGCCATTGGTCACTATTGAGAAAAGTCTGACTCCACCTTTCATTAATGAAAATTTTGAACATTATTTACTCAGTTTCGATCTCTGAGATATACCACTAGTGACAGGCCTCAAACTGGACCTTGTGATATTCTCAGTACAAGGGGAACACAACCCTCTGGGACCAGTCATTCAGCTAGTTTTTGACCCACTTCACTGTCCACTTATTATTCTTTTTCATCTTCTATATGATGATATTATGAGAGACGGTGTCAAAGCCTTTAATAAAGTTGAAGTAAATAAAAACTTGGAGTGTGGTTGCTGAATCTTGTGTTATGTGGTTTTTCTTTGACCAAGACAGAAGGAAGTGATATATTGTTGTATAATGTTCCTTATATTGAATCACATCACCAGGAAACGCAAGACCTGAGTACTATATACTTCTTAGTCTGAGGAAATTCAGTGTTAAAGTTCTTGTTTCTCAAGAAGAAGCTCTCATTGCCAGGCTATAAACAGAGCTGCTGTGAGGATATTCAGTTCTCTTATTGTATAGATCTATAATTTGGGGCAGTTGAGAGAAGGAAGGATTGGTTCCATCTCAGGTAAAAATGCTATTTATGTATTTATTTCATGCAATCAGAATTTGATGAATTTCTATGAATCAAGTATCTGAAGAATGCCATTAGCAGAAGACAACAAGTCGTGTCCTTCTTGCCAGCCACCTTTCTGAACCAGAAGTATTGCTTCAACAGGAGGAATGACTTTTTGTAGACTCTCCCAGGCACTCTCTGAGGAAGTGTAAGTATAGGGAGGTCTAGAATTCAAATCTGAAATTTATGAGAAGTCATTTAGACTGAGCATGCCCTGCTTAGGGTCCTTATTCCTCCTGCTAAACAACAGCAATCCCTGTAAACTGAAGTTCTGCCTTTAGGTGGAATTTAAATACTCATAATTTAGTCTTACTGCCTTGGTGTTTGAGAGACCCTAAGAATCAAAGTTTTTATAATCTGAATCACTCTGACCACCTAAAATGCTTTCAATTAAGTTCCCATGGCATGTCATGGTGGTATCCATGCTGAATATACTACAGCCTTAGTCAATTCAGAACATATTCAGAAGGTTTCATGTTGGATGATGTTTTGGTTTTGGTTTTTTTGTTTTGTTTTGTTTTGGGTTTTTTGGTTGTTGTTTTTTTTTGGGGGGGGTTGTCTGCAAATTATAAACAAGTAGGCATTAAATTGTCTTATTATTTAAAATGGGTTTAAGAAAAGAAATTAATATAAACCAGAAAAATCCAGAGGTATTGGTGTGGTAAGTGGGAAGAGTTTCAGAAGAAAAAGTAGATTTACAGAAGGATATTAAAAAATATAAAAGTATTACAGTTGAGATTTTTTTTCTTATCTCATGCCTTAAATGGTGTGTCCCATTTAAATTGTTAAAAGAATGGACATTTACATATGTTTTCTGATTATACTGCTTAAGAAATTTAAGAAGTACAGGTACTAAAAGTTTTAACATGCTATTTAAAATTGCAAGCAATATCTTCTGAATACCTTTTGCCAGTTATATCATAAATAACCTTCAAGTGTAGTACACATTTTCAGTGGGTATTAATTTTGCATTAAATGGAAATTAAAATTAAGTATAAGTGCAAGATGAATCATGTTGCATTTATATGTATTAATGATTTACTTTTAAATAAAACCAATATCCACTTCTTGAAATTATGGATAAGTGCATTTCTCTCCTAAAGAGGTAATGTCTGTTTAATTACACTGGGAAGAAAAGAATCATTGTACTAGATTTTGTCTCAAAAATTATTTTTTTTAAATCTAAACCCCAGAATATAAAACTGATTTATCATATCTGAACAGAGAATTGAATTGCAGAAACTTAATATATTAATTTATATGTTTAAAAAAGAAAAATATTAAAATGTTATATCATAAATAATAAAATGTGGAGTATTATTATTGTGGTCAACCAAACTATTCCCTCTTATTTCTTAAGATATTTAAAACAAGGGATGAAACATGAAATGTAAAGGGCCTGACTGCTTTTACTTTTATCCAGTTTGGTATTCCAAACAATCCAGATTATTGTAATGGTGCTAAAGAATAAGGCACAGTCTGCACAGATAAGTAGTGATTTATTTGTGGTTTAATAATCTTATATTTGAATTATATATCATATAAGACCAACTGGAACTGAAGACTTTTGGCAACTAGGTACTATTCCAAAAAAATTAATTTTTAAATTTTCAAAATTATTTTAGTATGAATGTTTGGGGTTTTTTTTAACTTATTTCCTACAGGACTGATTTTCCTATATTGTTGCTTGGATATAAACAAAAATAGTATTGAAATCAGAAGAATTTTCTTTTATAAACATATCTCTCTTTTCTAAATATTGATTCTTACTGACTGAGAAAAGTTTTATTGAATAATGTAACACTTCACTGTCTATATGCAGTTATGTATATTTTATTGACCGCTGTCATTACTGGGAAGATTTTTCCTTCCTAAATCTTCATGGATGCTGCAGAAAACTACCTCAGCTCTCAAATCTCCAATGGTTCCTGCTTTACCACAAGAAAAGACAATTAAGTAATTTCTTATCTAAGGGAAGGAAAGAATTTTAGAGTTTTATCAAAACTAGCTGTTTCCCCTTCCCATAAGCAACTCAACATCTTCCATACTGCTCTCTCTTGTGCAACACAAGGATTTCTCTGCAATTCCAAAGCCTATACATATCTCACAGCTCACTATTCAGTATCATACCCAAAAGTTATTTTTCTGCAGTCACAAAACAGCTTTCAAATGGTTTTAAATATAGATCTAATCTAAAATACCAGTCATTGAAATAATAACATCTCTGATACTAAGAGCAGACTAGCTAGTCCATGTAGCAAGGTGGTGATAATGCTCCCATACCTATGTACTGTTCTCTATAAACATTAAGAAGATTTCAGAATTCTACTTTTCACTGCTCATTTCAGCTAAACTTTCTCTGCTTAAATGGGAGTTTTTCTTGATACTACTTTTGGCATTATAGAAATCTTGTCCTCTGGGCAACAAAGAACCACTATTCCCCTCTGTCCTGTGGAGCTTCAGACTATAGGATGCGGGTGGCTGGAAGGAGGATCGCACAGCTTGTGTATCACACATCAATCTAGCAAGGCTTCTCAGAATGAAATTCTGCCCGTTTTCTTTTAAAAATATGGACAAAGACAGAGGAGACTTTGCAAACTTGCTATTTACAGATGCTGTGGTGATTATCTGTGGAATGATCCCTGCTGGGGTTTGAGTCTCATTGCTCCCTAGCACACAAGAAGTTGATTTCCCTGGGAAGAGAAGGGTGCGCTGTCCTGCTGGCACAGAAGACTGTGAAGATACTTTTGCTGTTTCTGAAGAGGCACCTCAGAATTTGCTCTGTGCTTAAATGCCACTCTTTAATATTATCTAAAACAAAGTTGAAGAGCTCTGTATGTTTCTTCTATGCTCATTGTCCTGTAGGCATTCCAGCTTTCCAGTCCCTTCTCACATGTCCCTAAGTTTCTAAGATATGACAGAAATAGAGGCAGAGCAGTTTGGAGAGGTTATGCTTTACCTAATTCATGGGTTTGGAAGGTCTAGGAACCTAAGTCATCTGGGCTGGAGGGTTTTGTGTTCAGGAAACAGGTCAGTGGCCAGAGAAACATCCAGTGCTTAGAGATTCCTTAAACTCCAGATATTTTCTCAACATGCAAACCAGTATGTAAATCCAAGCACAGAACTGCTGAGTGACCAGAGAGAGAGAAGTTTAGTTTTTTCTTTTACAGCTTTGATATTCATCATCAATTCAAAAGAAGGTTCACCTCTAACGGACATTAATAGTCTGTTTTTAAGAGTCTAGTTTCCTTCCTTCCTTCCTTCCTTCTTTCCTTCCTTCTTTCCTTCCTTC
>VXBZ01012098.1:430633-446562 GCA_013399135.1 Heliornis fulica | reverse complement strand
AAAAAAAAGGTGACATGTCTTCACAACTTTGTCTTTCTAAGACAAAATTTCTTAGCAAGATTTTCTTTACATTTAAAAAAATATATATAATGATACTATTCCACAATAACAGAATCATTAGTGAAAAAGCTTGTTTTTCATATTTGCTTTACAAATGTTTGAAATGTCAATGAAAATATGCAGAATAGTTGAAAAGCTCAAGTAATGGGTTTCATTGTAACTTCTACAAACAAAAGAAGCATGAAAGCAATATATATTGTTATCAGTGTACAGGTCTGAAAATTTCATGTAATAACAATTAAGAAAATATGTGAATTTATAGGAAAACCTCAACAATTTCCAGAGAGTAAAATATCCTAATAGAGAAAGTATCATTCTACAAGATTTAGTTACATCAACGTGAACTATTTTTAATCATATTTTTAATTTTAAGTTATTAAGAATTTACTCAGATAAGCATTCCTGAAATATAACAATTTTACTTTGTGTTGTTGTTTACACTTAGTAGATTACAGAAGTTATTCTTAAGTACAGATGAATTGTGATAAACTCTATAGTAAAGAATAGACAATGACCAGTAAGGTATATAAAGATCTATAAAATTTTTGCTTCTGATATTTATTATGGAAGGGTGTAATGCCAAATTACTTCCAGGAAAAATTTAGCTGACATTATTATAGTAGAATATTGGTTACATTAAGGAAGATTGAACAGGAAAGAATCTAAAGAAGTAGAAGACTTTAAATTCAATAGTGTTTTATTTGTGATGTTCATAATTTTAAGTATGGTAAATGAAATTAAATTATTAGTAAACTTACTCATCATTCTTTTCAATATCTATAGACTGGATTTTATCCTGATACAAAGTTTGTATTTATTCTTAATGTATTTTGAGGCTACTTCCTATTTTTTGATGTTTAGGTAAGTGAGAAGAAGGAGAGAGTAGACATCTTGAGTCTTTTGACTACTGCTGAAAATAGATAAAATCAAGGATCATTGCAGCAGAGGTAGGAGGCTTAGGGTGTGGAAAGCAGCATGTTCGGGAAGAAAATATCTAAAATTGAACACTAATAGATGGCAGATGATTTGGGGTGTGTGTGTGTGTGTGTGTGTGTGTGTGTGTGTGTGTGTATGTGTGTTGGGGAGAATCAATGTCCAAAATGGAGTTATTGGTCTCAATTTTTTTGGTGCTCTCAAACAGCATTTGCCTGCTACCTGCTAGCTGTGATTGGTACAGCCTGTATGCAGATTTAAGGCGATATCTGATCAAGGAGAAGAGACCAAGGTATCTCACAAGCAATCATGGATGCCTGCCGACAGATACCTGGATACAGGACTTGGAGACCAAGGAGAGCAAAGCAGTTATCCTGCCCAGTTCACTCATTCCCAGCTCAGTGCTACATTCATGACATCCTACCTTCTCTTCTAGTTCAGGACTACCAGACAGGGTCTGGTGTACCTCTAAAGTAATTAATGAGTAAATAATTGAGAACAACAAATGTTAATCAAGTCCTGGGTATTTGGGTTTTGTTTTGTTTGTTTGTTATTTAGTTGTGTGTGGTTTGGGGTTTTTTGTTTTGTTTTCTTTTTGGGGGGTTTGTTTTGTGTTATTTTCCATGTGAGTAGTACCCAAAATTTAGGAGCTAGCACAGCCCTGCAGGTAAAAAATGGATTGTTGCTCCAAGTGTTTAGGATGGGATAATCTGCTGATAGGTTTCTTCAAAGTTCTTTCTTTCCTAAAGACCTAGGAACAGAGCTGTGTTTCAGCCTTGTAAGGTCCATGCTGAGCAATTTGTTTATGTTTCAAACATTATGCACTGCCAGAATTTGCTCTTGGGTGAGTTCATCCATCTGGAGCAAAGGGCCAGCTCCCTGCTCGAATATGCTCATGCAACCGTCTCCTGAGGTTGTCTGGGTGTGATCAAGAGCAACTCTAGGTCAAAGAACTTTCTCCGCTAATAATTGAGGGAACTACTAATTGTCCTGTGCTCATACCAAAAATATTCACACTGCAGATCTGCATGCATTAAGAAACACTACAGACCACTGTGCATGGAAAACTTCCCTCCAAAGCCAAACATATGAATCCATAATCTCTAAGTGTATTTAAAACATTTAAACATTTAAGTCAGGTAAATTTTTTGACACTTTAGAATGTTCACAATAAACATTAAGTTTTTATATCAGAATGTAACACATTCAGCTACCTGCACCTAAAATGTTTCCTCAAAAAGATTAATTAAATTTTAATCTAGTAATGTAAGGTGCTTCATGATAATAAGTATGATGGAATTAATTATGGGAGACCACTGGAAATCTTCAAAGTTTGGAGCAGCTAGAAATCTCATTCTGTTGTGATCTCCCAAATCTTTTAGACACCAGACCTTGTGTGGTCCTCCAGATGATCTTTCAGTACTTCAAGGAATATTTAAAAAGTAAAACTCCATAATTATTTAAAGATGTGGTCTGTCCTTTCTGCCCAGACCACAGTCTCCTGTAACCGATGAGTCTTGTAAAGAATAATTGAGTCATAAGAATGAATGTTTGTATATATATAAGTTTTGTCATCACAAATAACAATAGTTCTGCATATTGTCACTACAGTGAAGAAATAATTAGCAATTTACATAAAAGTGCTACTGCATGCTATGATTAAAAAAAAAAAAACCAGGAAAAAAATTCCTTTTCTTATCATTTAGAAAACGCAAAACTCCTCCTCGCCTGCTAAAATTCATAAAATAATTGATTATGATGCTAAAAAAACAATAGTTTAATTCAAGAGGATAATTGATATTACCTTGATTAAAATATTTCTGAATTACTATATTCCAATTATCCTTTCTTTTTGTTAAAAAACATTGAATTTCTTTTTTTGTGTATAGATTTCACCTCTCAAAGTTATTCGGTTGAAACTATTTCATTGTTGAATTAAAACATTTAAATTAAAGCTGATGTTTCTCCTTTGAAGTAGGTATTAAAATATTAACATATTTTTCAAATTAAATGCCTATATAACATAAAATATATGTTCACTTAACAATCCTCCATGATCACAATACAAAATTCCAAGTAAAATGTATTTTACTGTTGTAATCAAACTTTCAATATCTCATGAATTATAGCAAACTGAAAAAGATCAGTAACTTTCCTGGTTAAAATTTCACAGTAATAAAATGTAAGCTAAACTTGAATTTAGAGCTATATCATCCCAAAGAATTCCTTGTACAGTATTTTTTAAAATTACCAGTAGTAGTTATTTTTTGTTTAAGAAAGAAATAACATTTGGTATGATACTCATTGTCTGAATTTAACCTGAGATGTCTAAATCACATGAACATTTGAACTTGGTTCTCACTTTCTGTAGTAGTACAAATCAGCACTTTCAGGGGACAGTCATTTTACTTATCTTCTTTTTCAGCAGTAGCAATTGAATGTCACCCTGTAAGTGCTATGGGATGCCAGCCTCATGTGCTTATCTTTGGTCAGATGGTTTCTTGTGATATCTGTGAAACACATTTACAAAAACACAGAAAGTGAAGGACTGAGATTCCAGAACCATGGTGCAAAGTGGACATGGTGTAGGCTGTATGAAACAAATTGAGGACATACTTATGTATGTTTTACACTCAAAAGAGAATAACCTTCAGATTTCAAAGCTTTTATTAAAAAATGGTAGAAAGCAACCTCTCTCTCTTACCTCTCTGCACTCCTAATCCTCATATGTCCTTATCTCATCGTGTTCTTCTTACTCCTTGGGACAACTGAATTTATCTCCATGCTTATGGTTAATAATCTCAATCAGAGTGCCAGATTCAACATTTCTGCTATCTCTCCTCCTGCCTGCCAGCTCAGGACTTTCTGTACAATTCAGTTGTCTCACCCTGAGGTTCAGGACAGCTCTATCTCTAGTTCTAAAAGGAAGCAGGTGATGTTTTCATAGCTGAGCTGTATTAGAATTAAAAATAACCATGTTACATTAAATGAAGTCTTCTGATTTCTGATGTAATTTTATACACAGTCTTTTGAATGAATATTTGTATGACTAGCTCCAGAACTGCTGACTGTGATCAGCTATGTATCAGGTCAGGGGCTTTAATTTCTGGATTTCTTCCATCTTTTTCTCAATCTGTTTCTAATGACTTGGTCTTCTTGTTGTTAAGTTTTAAATCACTACAAGTGTTTAAAATAATAAATCTTTGTAGTAGTGTAGTTAATAAAATAATAACTGATTTTCAAGGATGTATGGTAATGAGAGTTTAAAAAAATAAAAATAAAAATAAAAATCTTATTGCTCAAAAATCATAAAAAATCATTTTGCCACATGAATAATAGTGAAGAAGTTATTCTGCTTTATACTCCCTACCAAAGGATATTCACACAATCTCTAATCCCTTTCTCTCTGATTGTTTAATAGTTACAAGCATGCAATAAGACTGAAATAAGACTAAAAATATGAGGTGCTGAAGCATGTACAAAGAGCCACATTGCATGTAAAAAGCCTAGAGTAGCTAATGAGAAAAGTCTTATGAGGAGTGGCTGAGGGAACTGGGGGTTGTTTAGTGTGGAGAAGAGGAGGCTGAGAGGAGACCTCGCTCTCCAGAGTTACCTGAAAGGAGGGCGTAGCCTGGTGGGTGTTGGTCTATTTGCCAATATAGAAGGATGAAAACAAATAACCTCAAGTTGCACAAAGGGAGGTTTAGGTTCAATATTAGGAAACATCTCTTCACCTAAATAGTTGTCAGGCATTGGAGCAGGCTGATCAAGGAAGTGGTTGAATCACCAACCCTGTCTTTTCCAACCTAAATGATTTCATGATCTATGATTCTAAAAAAAAAATTGTGGGTTTTTTCCTTTTTAGTTTTTTCTTTTTTTTCTCTTTCTTTTCCTTTTTAAATTTTTCTTCACCAAGATTTTATGCTAGCTTCATATAACTCTATAGTGTTATTGATAGTCCTTTCTATCAGAGGGCTACAAAACCTAGTCTGAAGTCTTTTCTGTGTTTGAAGGCATTTGTGCCTTGACTAGACACAGTTTTTCTGACATAAAAAAATCTGCATGGAAGAAATTCTTCTCCTCTCTCCTCTCTCCAGCCATAAGCTTCTGATAGAAATTGGTGTCTTACAGGGATATAGATGACTGCTGAAACCAACAGATAACTTGATCTTTCTATCTAGAAATCATATCAAAGTCTTAATTTTCATTACTTTGATACTATTTAAAATTGCACAGAAGAAAAATAAATCTGATAGGAGATTATCCATCTATAACAGTCATTGATTTCTTTTCTAATATTTCACTGAATTAAATAATTAGTTTTAGCTTTAATATGAAATTGAGGTACACATGAAATGCACATTTAACTCAATAGTTCTAAAAGGAAATATTTCATTTTAGAAATGCTTTTCCAAGTAAGAAATGGTTTTAAATGGCATTCAAGAACCTATCCGAGACAGTACTTTTCATTATACCAATCATTGTTAAATTGACAAGCAAAAATATGAAGCCTTAATGCCCAAAACAACAGAAAATGAGTATTGCAGATTGAAACAAGCAGTTACTTTATCCTAACAAAAAAACCAACCAAACAAACAAAACAAAACCAGGCAAATTGAGTTTTTTGTTTGGTTAAATAAAATATAGGAATGGGGAGTACGTAGTTCAAGAGCTACCATTTACCACACCACCATGCATCTTATAGGCTGCAGACATCTCTTTTCTGCAAGCCAAATTAAGGTTTTTAATAATTCATTAGCATGAGCTTTACAGACTACAAAAGAATTAAGGATTTGTGCCAAATTCTGGATGTCAAGATAGTGATGTTAATACATTAAAATATCGTGTTGGCTAGCCATTAAAATGATGTATAGTGTCCTAAAATGATGTAAAGTCCCTGAAATCTTTATAGGGAAAATAGTTTAAAGGAATATAGTCATAATTAATTACCTCTGAAGCCATATATTAATACTAGAAAGAATAGACAAAACTCTGAATGAAGATTGCTATCTGTAAAGCACCACTGATATATGTAATCTAGTTTTAATTAAAAACTGTCAGCTTTCCAGGAACTTCCCATCAAAATTATTTAACATCATTCATGTCAGACTCTTCAGTCTTTAAGTGTTGCTCAAGTTCACTGCTAATGGCCCTCCAACTCTTATGTAAGCATCTTCAAGCATGAAAGTGAGACTCAGAAAACACCTTTGCTGGGTATTTGTATTTTATGGAGCACAAAGCACTGGCTCTAACATGAAGCAAAATATTTATGGGTAAAAAAATGAATCAGAGATCCTTAGCACTGTAGGTTTTTTATATTTCCAACTTCCTTTGGTTTGAGTTGCTTCTTCATACTATTTTTAATACTGAAAACTTCCTAATTATTCCTCCTAAAACTCTGCTGTACCCATTCATACTGATTCACCATGCGACAGTTCAAAACAAAAAAAGTATTCAATCACTCTAGTGAAGAACTCAGAAGGCATTATAGGTTCACTGTCAGTATTTCACTCACTGAAATCCTGCAGATAATTGACTTTTTCCAGACTTCGACTTTTCCCTTTATTATGGACTTTCAGAACAACAGAGGCTGACAGGGACATGAGGTGGGGAGTACTGTGTCTTTGGAGATGGATTAGTGTGAAAGACAACTGGCCCATAAAATGAGTGGAAGGTGGGGAAATGGGCATGGTGTAGATAAAAGGGAAAACAGAGTGGAAAGGACTGGTGAAGCCTGGAGTAGACCTGGCTACCAAACCTGGAGAAAGACATTTTAGAGCTGTTACACGGCAAAAGTTTGCCTCCTTTTATTACTCTTCAGTTCTTGATATATTCAGTCCTAATAGTTTTTCCTTTCTGCTGAATTGGTGTAAGTACTTGGAGGTCTCACAGACTGCCTCTAAAATCATAGATATTAGTCTGGGTTTATTTCATGTGTAAGTCTTATATACGTATATATCCTTTCCATCTTTTTCCAAAGCTAAACATTTTTTTTTATCAGAATTTGAAAACAAAACACAACAAATACAGACCAAAATACTAACTCAAAATTAAATCAAACATATAAACTGCTGAAGTATTAGCTTGGGACAGAATTACTGGCTAGGTGAATGTACAGTTATTGAGATACAACAAAATCTACTAGTTGCTTCTACTTCTTTCTTACATATTAGATTTATCTATCTTTACCTTAACTTTATGCATCAATAATGACTATATTTGTCATATTTACATCTCTTCCATTAATAAAATAGGGAATAAAGCAAGGAATTAAACCGGGAGAAAGAATTTATACACTATGGATTAAATTGTGCACATTGCTTACTGGCTGTAGTAAGGAACACCAGAAAGAATAAAGGTCTTGATAATACAAGAATTCATTCAGTGTTCAAAAGGCCTTATATCAAGGACAGCTGATTCTCTCCTTTGAACTTCTATGTTTTCCTGTGCTGCTTTCTGCTCTCAGGGAGGACAGATGACAGATTTCATCCTTCTTCTTAGATTGCAAGGAATATAGCACATCAGTGTCTTCGTGATTGTTTCATTTTATTGAAGCTAATGACATCTCCATAAAATTAAACACATATGGGAAAGAGCAAACAGCCTTTAGAGAATACTTATAAACAGCTTTGTAGTTTACATTCTCAGTTCCACATTCATTTTGAGGATTTCCTTTTATTTTTGTAGTCCTAATTGTCACAGAATCATAATCCCTTTCATGGATCTGTACATATTAGAAAATGATAAATAGATCACAGTTATCTCAAGGATAAGAATGATTTTCAATAACTGTTGAACAGTTGGACAGCTCTGCTGGAAATAAACTTGGTTTAAATCTATCCCAGATGTATTCAATCTGACACCAATTGTACGAACCTTAGAAAACACTTCTTGTGAAGGTCTGCAGGGTTCAGCAATTCTACCTCTTGGGAGTTCACTGAGTTACTGTAATTTTGCTTGACATGGGCTCTACATAGAGCTCATAAATCAGTGCAGAAGAGCATGGTGAAAGGAATCTGGGCTTACTTGGTTCATAGAGATAACCCTATTCCTGTAACTGCACCACCAAAGTCTATAGTTCGTTTGGGTCTTTAATTATTTATAACAACTGGATTTACCAAAGAAAATGTAAGATGCTGGCATGTGTGGTAATGATGATGGAACACATCATGGGTTCTGCAAGAGAATGTCATTATAATCTTGCCAATCTAGGAAAGATCACGTGCAAAAAAATATTTTGAAGCATTTCAGGGAAAAATACCTTAAAATAAGTAATATTATATGTTGATATGTGAATCTCACGAACTGCAAGTAATTTTGTGTTCTTTCTATTGAAACTAAGGAAAATAGTTGGACTCAGTGATGTTAAAGGTCTCTTCAAACACAAGTGATTCTATGATACTATGAGAAGAATGAGCTACTAAAAGACAGTTTGTACTTTCAAATATTTCAATCTTCCAAGTTCTGTAAAGCTTGAAACCTGAGAAAGTTAACATGAGCCAGCAGGGTGCTCTTGCAGCTTGAAGGCCAATGGTATCCTGGGCTCCATCAGAAGAGGGGTGACCAGCAGGGACAGGGAGGAGATTGTCCCTCTCTACTCTGCCCTCATGAGGCCCCATGTGGAGTACTGCATCCAGATCTGGGGCTCCCAATTCAAGAAAGATGTGGAGCTGTTGGAGAGGGTTCAGAGGAGGCTATGAAGATGATCAGAGGGATGGAGCAGGCTATGGGAGCCTACTTGTTTCTCTTGAAGAGGAAAAGGCTGCAAGGGAACCTCATTGCAGCCTTCCAGTGCTTAAGGGGGGCATACNGCTAGGTTGGATTGGGCCCTGGGCAACCTTGTCTAGATCCAGGCCTGTAGGTTGGTGGCCCTGCCTATGGTGGGGAGGTTGGAACTTGATGATCCTTGGAGTCTTTTCCAACCCGGACCATTCTGTGATTATGTGAACTTATACACATTAATTCATCATTCAAGTGTATGTTTTATGGCATTCCAGTTAAGCTTTGTGCCTCCAAGTAAAAACTACAATCTGCTCCTGAGTAACACAGTGTGATAGCTCAGATAATGATGAAAATTATTTAGTGAAATGAAAATTATTATGTCTTTAGTGCCATCTCATTCCTATGCAGATGCCTCAGATTCACATACTCTACTGCTGCTGGCTTGCATACACTACTACTGTTGGCTTAAAATACTATCTACTGTCACACAATTTGTCTCATATTTTATAATCTGTAAGAGCTAGTGTGTTAATTTAGCTAGCTGCTAATTTAATCTATTAAATGTGACCAATGGAGAATGGAAGATTGCTGTGGTTTACATGGTTTTAAGGAGCAATACTATGCAGGTGAAGGGCTGGCATTTCATCAGGTACATTAAAGTATGTATTAAAATACATAATTAATGAGTTTTTTGAAAGTTTGTTTCATTTTATTTTTACTTCTCAACTTAAGATTTTGATACATTTTCACCTCTTATCCAGCTTCTTATGTCCTCTTCGTTCAAATATTGTTACTGATATCAGAATCCAGTAACACTGAGTATTTTCTTACTGTATTAATAATGTGTTATGAATTCACCTTTCTAAAGGACATAAAAATAAGATAAAATACATCCCAATTTGCCACTCAACCAGCGTTTGATTATTTTTTTTTCTGATCTTGCAGGTGACTTTTAGTTTAATTTACAGTGATCATTCCAGTGTTTTTTCGAGTTAGTTTCATACATCCAAAAAGATCCAATCTCAAATGCACTGAATTTCATTTAAACTCACCATGGAGATCAAATAAAAAATTCCAAGGTGGTATTTTTAAAAAATATGCTGATTTGTTACATCTAGAATGGGGGTGCTTCACATCTTTTTTTGCTTCTTTTACCGTAACATTATCTTTATATGCATCACGCAATCTGCAATATTGCAAATGGGATTTAACAGTACAGGTATTGGGTAACTGGTTAACATTAATTTAATACTAAAAAGAAAAAACAAAAAGTGTGTATGAATTGTAATTGTTTTCAATAAAAATCCTAAATAAGTTGCTTTTGGCTTTAATAGTTCTCTGTAGTACGCAAAATTACCCTCATAACATCTAATGCTGTGCAGATATGAGGTGCCCAGAGACAGGACCAATCAGCAGGCACAAACATCAGAACACACTTTTTGATCTGAGTGTAACCAAGCACTGGACAGGTTGCCCAGGGAGGCTGTGGAGTCTCTATGCTCAGAGATACTCAGATGCTGCTTGGACACAATCCTAGGCAACATGATCTAGGCTTGAACAGGCCCTGCTTGAACAGGACTGAACCAGATGACCCACAGAGGTCCCCTACAACGTCTATCAGTCTGTGATTTTTTGATTCGGTATGACCCTCATTAGATCAATATCTTATCAATATTTTAAAATTATTCATATTTAAATTTTATTCATGTTCATATTTAATGCCCATATTACCTCTCTACTGTAACTACTTTCTCTTATCCATTTCATTGTTCTTTTTGAATTTAAGCATATAGCAAGGTTTGTAAGGACTGGTTGGTTTTTTAATTGGACTAGCTGACAGAAAAAAGATGACCTTTCTGAGCCTGCAGATGACCAGCAGGTTATACTGATGCCCACTCAATCTGCAAAATAAACACTTGAAAAGCAGTAATCATTAATATATCATTCCTTGAAAGGAATCATTATCTTCAGCCAGTAGCATTACTATTTCCTTGAACAACTAAATTTTCAAGCTATGAAAATTTCTTTCCATGTGTTCAATGTATCTGACCATCACCAAATTTGACCAAATCATCAGTCCAAATCTTCAGTGGGCTGGATCCTTACCAACAGCACTATCCTGCTGGAAAGGTTGGAGAAATGTCAGACTTGTCTGCTTAGGGACATCATCCAGGAGAATTACAGCAGTACAAGTACATTTTTTCTGCTATACTGGTATAACTCCATGATGAATCCTCTGTTTCAACATAAACATTTCCTTAATACAGTATTTTCTATCCTCCAGAATAATTATTTCTTTGGTTAAAGGTTGATTATTAAAAAAAAAAAAAAAAACAAACCCAAAAACCACAAAACATTGCTTGTAAATGGTGTCTACATGGGGAGTTATCCCTTCCTGGTTGTAGGAATACAATTACACCGCTGCAGTTGTACAGCAGAAATACCACTCAATTACTGTAAGTGCTGAAAGATCTGTCATATATACTTCTTTCTTTCACATCCTAACCTTTTAATGGCACTAATGAATATGTTTCTGATGAAACGGCTAATGAGAAGGATACTAACCCTATTCATGTTTAAGTGAGCCCTTGACAGGAAATGAAGGGTTAGACATAGTAGAGGGAAATAGAGCTCTAGAATAAGACACTTAAAATTAGGAATTTATGTTTAAATTAAATGTCTAAAATCCCATTAAGAAGCCAATGTCTAACAAATACCATCAGGACAAAACTCAAATGACCCAGTAGCATGATTTAATATCCAAAACTAAGGCTTTTAGTTCTGTGAGAGATACAATTGCATAGCAGAGTTGTCTCTGTCTCTGTGGCAGGTGTACTGCCAAGCCTAGAGAAGACACTAGCCCATCTTGCTAGAAGATAAGGCCTCTAAAGCACCCAGTTAGCACTAGGTACATATGCAATCACATACCACTGCAGATGTTGGTGGTCTATAGCAGGAAATGGTGGAATTGGAGCACTCAGGTGCTGCTGGCATGTTCAGTGACACAGTGCTTCTTCTAGGAGAATCAATTTCCTTCTTGAGTGGTAGCAATACAGAGTTACCAAGTGCAGCCTCAGTAACACCAGATGTTTATGTCTGGAAAAGGAAATCCACTGTGCAATGAATTTTAAAATGTGCATACCTAAATTCTGAGTTGCCACAGGTTAAATTTCTGAAGCATCTACTTTGTTGTCACCTTAATAGGTCTCTAAGCTCCATTGTATTGATCAGATTTTCAATGGCACTTCTTAAACACAGACCTCCAGTGACATTTGAGTTTCCCATGGGTATCATGTAAGATATCAAGGTAATGAAGGACATGGTTCTTCCATAACTCCATATCTGCTGATATTTTTTACTATCTCAGACACCTCAGGTGTTTCTTGAGGTTTATATTTAGATAGCTGAATCAAACCACATGTTGCTCATGGTAACAGTCACTTAGATGACTGCACTGTGTAGACACCTAAGGATCTTAGTCTTGTATGAAATGCAGGGTTCTAGAGACAAACAGAGCTATAGTTTATTTTGTGACTTAGGCACTCAGCATTGCACTGGGGTGCCTTCAACCGAAGTTCAAGTATCGTTTTTATTCAGACAATGAAAAAGCTTCTAGAAGTACAGGGAATATTTCAGAGTTGTTTTTCTCTAATAGCCTATGAAGAGTAGAACAGATCTGAAATATCTATGTTCTTCATCCTCACCTACTCAAATAAAGGCTACTGTGGATATCAATAGGCTTCCATCATTCTTGAGAGCAGGAAAATAACAAAGCAGAAAAAAATGATTTAGCTGTATGCTAGTGCATGTGGTGCTTTAGTTAGGGAAGAAAGACGGATTTTGTGATAGAAATATTTTTATGGGTGTTGAACATCTCTCTAGGTCTGTTCATATTATAATCTCCTGTAAATTTTAGTGAGCTTTAACAACCACCTTTTTTCACACCAACATGTTAGTTCTTTGTTCCTAGTATCACAGTGAAATGGTGCAGAAAAACTTTCCTTTGCGGTAGACAGCTTGTCACATAAGCAAAAAAATAAACCTAAGGATTACTTTTTGAGGTAATATTGCATTTGATCTATTTTATTGCAATTTAGTTGCATTAAATTGCAATACCCTTTGAGAATTTAAATAGCATTTAGAGTGTCTTGTCTTCACATAACCCAGTGTGTTAACTGAAAAAGATCCCAATCACAAGTCATGTCATGTTTTCCTATTCCTTTGTGAAATTGAATGCAAACCAAAACCTTCAGAATTTGGAAATCCAGAAAAACAGAAATCCAGTTTTAACCACTGTTCAAACTATAAATTAGTAAATTTCAGGTTTTACTCCCTGTTTACTAAATTAGCTGGTAAAATAAAAAGCCTGAATAATTTTCAGTTGATTGTGGATTACTTGAACAGTATTTCTGAAATAAAATATCTATTTGCAATATAATATCATTTGCAAAGGCCATCAAAAACACAACAAAAAATGGATTTCTTTTAGGTCCTGAGATTTTTCTCTTCTGCCAAAAATTTCAGGGTGACATTTGAAAGAAAAATAAATATACAAGATATTTTCTAGCCTCTCTGTCACCTTTATGCTCTACATTTTTTGCAAAACCGTATCTGTATGTGTTCCATATATTGCTCTGTACCACTGCTCAAACACAGCTAAAAATAATATATAGTTGTGAATAAATAACCAGTGAAAATCCTTTATTAAATTTTAGGAAGAAATTGTGAATCTCTGTCATCAGCACCTTGGCAAAACATGAATAGAGAGAATTAACATGTAGGGCTTGTCGAGACTTCCATTCAGTTCTGTGTATTTTTCCCCGGAAGATCCATAAAATACCTATTTCTATTAATCCAAAAGAAGCACTTCCTTCATTAAAGATACATCTAGAGAACAAGTATTTGTTTTCTAGTTAAAGTAAGAAGACTTCAACAACCTCAGTGTAGGTTGGGGACTGGCCTGTTGGAGAGTAGTGTAGTTGAGAGGGACCTGGGAGTCCTGGTAGACAGCAGGATGACCATGAGCCAGCAGTGTGCCCTTGTGGCCAAGAAGGCCATTGGCATCCTGGGCTGTATTAGAAGGGGTGTGGCCAGTAGATCAAGAGAGGTCCTCCTCCCCCTCTACTCCGCCCTGTTGAGACCTCACCTGGAGTATTGTGTCCAGTTCTGGGCCCCTCAGTTCCAGAAGGGCATACAACTCCTTGAGAGCGTCCAGGGAAGGGCAACTAAGATGGTTAAGGGAGTGGAACATCTTACTGCTGAGGACAGGCTGAGGGAGCTGGGTCTCTTCAGCTTGGAGAAGAGGAGACTGAGGGGTGACCTCATTAATGTCTATAAATATATAAAGTGTGAGAGTCAGGAGGATGGATCCAGGCTCTTCTCAGTGATGGCCAGGGATAGGGGGCAATGGGTCCAAGTTGGAACATAGGAAGTTCCATGCAAATGTAAGGAAAAACCTTTTCACTGTGAGGGTGATGGATGACCTCACCTGGANGAGAGGCTGTTCAGTAGGGCCTGTTGTGACAGGACAAGGGGTAATGGTTTCAAAATAGATGGAGGGAGATTTAGATTGGATATTAGAAAAAAGTTCTTTACTGTAAGAGTGGTGGAGCACTGGAACAGGTTGCCCAGGGAGGTGGAGGATGCCCCATCCCTGGAGACGTTCAAGGCCAGGTTGGATGAGGCCCTGAGCAACCTGATCTAGTTGGGGGTGTCCCTGCTTCTTGTAGGGAGGTTGGACTAGATGACCTCTGGGAGTCCCTTCCAACTCTAATCATTCTATGATTCTAGGATTACTGGAACAGGCTGCCCAGAGAGGTTGTGGAGTCTCCTTTGGACACATTCAAGACCAATCTGGACATGTTCCTGTGTGATCTACTCTAGATGATCCTGCTCGGGCAGGGGGGTTGGACTTCGTGATCTTTGTAGGTCTCTTCCAGCTTCTAATATTCTGTGACTCTGTGATTCTGTGACTATTTGTGTGACAACTACCAACAGAATTATGAAGATAATTATATCTCTCTCTAGTAGATGACTCTGCTGCCTTCTACCATCAGTACAGGCTGTACTTCTACAGTCTGCTGTCCATATTTCAAAATCCATGTAAGTTTTTCATTACTTTGTTTCTTTCCACATGTAGGCTATTTCTAAAGAAAAACAAACTAAATGTATGGTACTTCATCCTCAAAGTCTATTTGCTCTTATGCCACGTGCAATGGAATAAATTCACAGCAGTTATTGTTTTGATGAGTTGCATGACTAATCCATCATGCACACACCAATCAAAGTTTAAACTCAAATGCTTTAATGGTTGCAGGAAACTCTAATAACTTTTGGGTTTTAAGGCAACACTCACTGTTCACTGCTGACATGGATTAAGACAAAAAATTCCATTTATTAGAATAAATGTTTCCCAGAATTGGGGATAACAATACCATGAAGCTAACATTTAACCGTGCTGACCTCCATCTTCATACTGCTCTTCTCACACTTATTTTATGTGTTAGGAAAATACAGATTTTATATAACATCATATAACTTTGTATACGTTTTTCAGAGATCTCGGAGGGGAGGCACATTGATAACAATCACATAAATGCGCAAAGAATTCAGTAAAACTCTCTTAGAATCCTCAGGAAAGGTAAATAAAAGAATGAGCAATGTGAAGTCCACCTTATCTTGTAATTGAAATGTACAGCAAATATTTCATCTGTTGTGAATGTGGACAGGTAAGGTTTCTGTTAACTAATAATTAACATTTATCTTATAAGGAATTTCATGACTTGACTTCAAACAAAGCACCTGAACTTTGGGATGAAGAGGTAAATATGTAGCAGAGATAGCTTTAATGACATTTAACAAAGAAATTATTGTCTGTGTGGTATCATACTCTTTCCCTCTTTAATTACATTGGCATAGGAGCTGGTTCAAAGGAAACTAAACATAGAGGAAGATTTTTACTTGTTTTGGACTTCTGATTTCTCCTGACCTGAAAAATGCTTAAATAAATTCAGATAATCTTCTGTTAAACTGATAGTAGTCAGAGGAAAACTGATCTTGTTCTTTAGCATTCTGGTTTTAAGATCAGTGTACAACTGCAGACAATTTTCATAGCCCATTTGAGCAGAAATATCTTTCTATTTTTTTCTTTTCTAGCTTTTTCCCTCTTTTTGTTGTTGCTGTTTTGTTCTTTTTGCTTGTTTTGGATGAGTTTT
>VXBZ01012098.1:335587-430602 GCA_013399135.1 Heliornis fulica | reverse complement strand
TTTTTTTTTTTTTTTTTTTTCTTCTTGGCAAAGTGATGGGATCTTTGAATTTATATTAAAAGAAGATGTAACTTCAACTGGATATGGAACTTTTTTGACTGGAAGCCATACTATAGTCTCAGAAAACAGTTCTGGTTCTTACAATTAATTGCAGACTTCCTAACTTATGCTGGGAAAACAAGTTCATGTATATGCATATTTTGTAAACAAATTCTGAATGTATATGCTTAAAAATAATGTTAACAACAACAACAACAACAACAACAACAACAAAACAAATTAAAACATATATGTTATGATAGCAGACCCTTCAATTATGTGGTGAAGGCAATAATCCAAAATTCATCGAGAAAAGAAAAACACAATTATTAGACCCCTTATTTCAAGAATGTTTCTGGCATCATTATTCTCATAATGAATTAAAACTGAAGATGAAAAACTTGGATACAGTACAGAATTTCTGACTTTAAAGGGAGGATGTACTGATATAGTCTTGATCTGGAACAAATGAAAATGCTTCCAATTATATGTCCTAGTTTTAAGTAAAAAGTTTAAATAGTTCATTATTTGAACACTGGTTTAGCCATTTTCTTAATTATCTTCATACTTTTTTCATCATATTTGTAAGTCAGTGGTTGTATTTTTACTTTTAAGGGATTTTTCTGAAAGGATAAAACCAACATGCATATATCATTGACAACTCACTGCCTAATGCCAACCATAGAAAAAGCACTGTAAACATTTTTTCAAGTCTCTGACTGAATGGACCACTGAAAGCCACTCGTTTAGTGAGCTGGTAGTCTGGAAAAAACGAGACAGGATCTAGATCTAGCTGTGAAAAATAATTACCCGAGACCAGGGAACCTGCTGTTTGCATGTGTGTTTGGCCATTAAAAGGTTATTACACTCATACTGGTTGTCACCAGATAACACAATGTTCTCAGTGTGCTAGGGTATTATATTAGCAACCCATCAGGCTTCTATTATCGATAGCCTGAAAAAAGAGACCAGAGGTAGGGCAGGAAGCACAGTTCCTTTGGGGGAAAGCAGGCAAGAAGAGATAGCCTCAATTTAGCACCAACATTAAAAGGTCTCATCTCTTGTTAGGCTTTTATAGTTATCTATTTTATGAGCTTATACATATGGTCATAATGCCTGAAATACACTCTTACTCTGCTGAGATATTGCCTTATTGTGTTCATTCCTCTTTGAATATTTGAATTCCTTTCTATCTTCTTAAGCCAAGTGAAACACTAAGGAAACCCCTGTCTTCCCAATGAAAATAATTGCACCCAAATTTGTCCGGTGTGAGGAGTTCTGGGTAAGGTTCTAATCTTTCAAGTACCCATGTATTTAGTTAAGTTTATGAGAATATTACAAAGATGATTGTGGCTACTTGCACATACAAAGGAAAATGTATGGGGGGGCAGTTACAGAGTTGGAAGCAGCTTTATTTGAGCCTGTATTGTGTATTAAAAGAAGCTGATGGTGATTTAGTTTTTAAAAAATCTTACAGTACACTAAATAAATTGAAAAAAAAACCACTTGTAATGTTAGAGGTGAATGATATCATATCATAGCTGAGTACAGCATAATGAACTGACAGAGGCAAGAAACAATGAAGGTTAAACTACAAACCGAACAAAAGCAATTACTGTAAATTAAATGCTCTCTAGGGAAAAAAGTATTTTGCTGCCTACTCAGTATATGCATAGGCCAGAAAAACTCTGGGAAAAATGCCTGGGAAAAAATCTGAAGATGTGTCAATAAATGTAAATACAATAAAATTATGTATTAAAAAGAATATAATAAATATTTTTTCTCCACTTTAGTTGGAGAAAGGCCGTATTTAAAGATGACTATTTATGATGGTTCTCTTTTTTTTGTTCTTTTTTTCTTTTGTTTTGTTTTTAGTTTTCTAACACCAGCATTTCCATTCATTTTCAGAGTGATATTTTCAGGATTTTTTTTTTTAATTACATGAAATAAAATAAATCAGACACATCTTCTTTTTCATAAACTGCGTAGTTATGATCCTCCGCATATTTTTTGTGGGGGATACTGATTTCATACTGCTTCTCAACCTGCTTTAGAGACTTCCTGAAACAAGACAGACTGAGTATGAGTCAGACAATTATAATATATGGGAGTCATCTTTGATTGTGAACAACTCTTTTAATTGCAGAATGTGGTAAAAAGTGAACACCACCTCATCAGAAAGCATCGTATTTGTAAGATGAGTAAAAGACTGCTAACACACTAAGAAAAATACATATGAAAGATGTATTCCTGCAATTTGGCCAGAACAGAAAAATAATATTTAAAGAAATGGAATTGCACCGATTTAGCTGGCTGCATTTTCTAAAATACCAGTTGGACAAATGTGCATGAGAATATCAAAACTAAGAAAAACCTCAGTGTTAAAAAGGAAATCAAAGAGACTTTACATATAAAGTTTATTTTCCAGAAGTACAACTCAGAGACCAAACTATTCATCCTTCTCATGTTACACCTGGCACACACTTCTTTTGTTTGATAACTTTTTCTGACAGACTTATCCACTTCCTCAGCATACTGCTAAATATTGAATTAAGGCATAGCTGAGTCCTTGCCTATCAGTTAATTTCCCATGGAGTAAACTACTATGGACTCGTCTCCAGGACATGAGTCCACGTGCAGGAATTACAAGGCGTTCCACATCGTGAGTAACCAAGTGACCTGTAACAACACATATGTTGTTCCCACATGTTTCTGAAATACTTTGTCCAGCTGTCTCAATGCACACATTATGCAGGGAGACAGCTCAGCAACCTTCTAAGAGCAAGCCAAAGCACATAGCTACTCTTCTGACTTCTTATATGCATTGTACTACCCTGAGAAACACACCTCGGCACTCAGCTTGTCATTAAGTGAGCTCCTGGATGGATAGGCTGGTGCTCTCATACAGAAGGAAAATGGAGGGACTTATGTTTGCTGTGTGGCAGAACAGATGGGAAGACATTTGCTGTTCAGAAAGGGATGAACTCTATTACCACTATGAATGTCAGAAAAAAAAAACCAACCCAAAAAACAAAAAAGCAACAATTTATTGATCTGTTCTAAACCATGTAAACCAGAACCCTTAAATTTTGTTTTCACCTTTAGCATTCATTTATGCTTGACAGTGGGCAGTCATGTAATTTAAATGACCTCCACTTGAAACTTCAAATAAACTGTGAAAACTGGTTACTGACCTTTGTTGAATGTTGCAAGAACTCTTTCTGCACTTCAACTAGGTAAGGATCATTCCAGAATATTAATTATGTTAATATGTAGAGTTTGTCTTTGTTGCAGAGGAGGTGTCATTCACCCCTATTTCAGAAGAAAATTATTAGAGAGTTTCCGCCATTTATGATCAGTGTGTGAGTAGGTCAGACTGCAACTGCTTTTATTCAGGGTTGTACCAGGTCCCTTCACCTTTAAATCCTTCCCCTTCTCAACAGCGCCATGTTCCTTCAGTGTGAATGCCTCTCACACATGACTATTCTTATGCTTTCCCATTTGTTTAAACACAAATTTTAAACACATTTATTCTGTTAATTGATGTCAACATTGAATACATTTTTTATTTGCTTCACTTTATATCTTGACTTTTTTTTCTGTATGAAATACTCTGCTTAAAGTAATCTATAAACCACACTCTAAGGTCTGTGCTTATATCACTAAACAAATGCTCTGGGGACAGGATAAAATACAGTGCCAGGGATTAGAATTTCAAGGGTGATAACATACAGTATTCAGTGTAACTACCTTGTAATTTACTCCAGATAAGCAGGAAAATATCCTTATATAGACTTATATATGAGGCTAATATGAAATGTCTGATATACCCATCTCCCAAAATCATAGTTCAATAAAATAAAGTTACACAAATAAATAAATCATACATCAGGCAAGGACTGCCTACAGCAGACTCAAAGTACCGCTGATTATTCCTACTTTTATATTTGTATAAAGGGTTGTGTACTATAGTATTCTTTCAAGTAAAAAATATTTGAAGACAAAATATGAAATGGTCTCTGTAAAAAAAAAAATTGAAGCAACACAGAGGAAAAAATAATTCATTCAGGTAAAGCATTTCAGGATTTTGCTGAGGTTTGAACACCAAGCCTAACTAAACAGTATTTAATATTCAGCCACATGCTGTGGTTTCAAGTGCATTATTAACTTTCCACTCTCTTATTGTACTACTGACTTGCTTCATGAAAAGATGCGCATATGCATATTCTAATTACAGTCAAGTACAAAGCTTACTGAAATCAGTAAGAGTCTTCTGATTGATTTCTACTGATGCTGGATCAGGCCCATCTGTGACTGGATTAATTCTCAAGATGGATTTTAGAAATGTACTAAATGTATAAAATCAAGCTTTTCTTTGATATAATGGTGTATAATTGCATCTCGAGGATGGTAACAGTCTACAGAGTATTTCCCATCAGAGCTGAAGTATATTATTCCCTTTAGGCTGCAGGTGCTGCCCATTCTGAAAAAAGGTGTTGATAAATTTCCAGCCTGTTGACATAATACCAAAATCCAGATGCTTGTAACTTTTTAAAATTCACTTTTAGAAGTCTTCCTTTTTCTTTGAAGTTTGTTCCTAAGCTTTTGTGAGGTAATAGCTCCAGATTTCATTAACAAAACATGAAAACTAAAACAGATCGAAGAGAAATCAAATAGCTGTGCTGATCTAATGAACATGTCTCTAAAAGAAATCTAAGTGCTATAGTCACCATCTAGTGAATATATATATTCTTAATTTTGTATTTTTGTAAGTATAACTTAGTACTTCTGACTATGGAACTGTAAGCCAGAAACACCTTGGGATGTTTTTCCATTGAGTCTGTATTGGTGGTGGCAGTGAAACTTATAATATATATTGAAGTTTAAACACAGTAAATGATGATTTCAAAACATTTCTTCAGTCAAGTCCCAGTTATTGTGCCCTTTTAGTAGCAAACAAACACATGACTTATTTTAGCTAAATTGAGGAAAAGTTAGATGCCCTTAGTTTAGTTCTCATATTCAGTTTCACTTGCAGTTCAAATTTCTGGAGGAGAGAAACTAGATAATGACAGATGTGGATAACTAAAATTCTGAACTAAACAT
This sequence comes from Heliornis fulica, assembly GCA_013399135.1. Classification (NCBI taxonomy): domain Eukaryota; kingdom Metazoa; phylum Chordata; class Aves; order Gruiformes; family Heliornithidae; genus Heliornis; species Heliornis fulica. The sequence continues at coordinate 425,457 of VXBZ01012098.1, read as the reverse complement.
CAAATGAAAAGTCAGGCATGTAAATGTAGTCACAAATGGGCAGCACTGAAACATGTTTATTTTACATATAGTGTTGCCTTGTGGAAGAACATTTTTGTTATCAAAATGGTCATATCATAGAATCAAGAACATTTTTACATTGTAATAGCACATGGGAGTTGAAACTAGCTATCAGTGCAGAGTGTGCCTGGGTGGTGGCCAGCATGAACCAAGCAATAGTTTCTAGCATCAGTAAGGAAAAAAAATGAGAGCAAAGAACAGTACAGAAGGCAGATTACTTTGTTTTAGAGATTTCTACAGATGCAGAACAGGAAAGGCTGTTTGTCTTTCATGCACTGAAGGTTACTGCATTAACCCTAGAGTGTTGGGCACATTTTAGCTAAGAAATGATGTAAAAGAACCTGTTAACAAAACTAAAATAGCTGGTCAGTGCAGGGACCAGCATTACAAGCAGTGAGAAGAGTGATAAGGAGTGGTTAACAGGAGCAGAGCAGCTTAAATTGGGTCTCTTATCTGGGAAGATTTGACAGCCCCAAAGTGTGAGTGAGATATTATCACAGGAAGGGAGAATGAGCCAGCTGTCTTAGCAGTTGCCTCATCAAAGAAGACTGTGAAATGGCATTAGTTATGCATGAGAATTAGGTATTATACATTGCTCTGTTTGTGGCTTTGTGGTTTTTTCTTCTTTTCTTCCTTTCATGATTTTTTTCTTTTTATTAAGCCAATTGATGTAAATGGACAAAACTAGCTCACCAGGAACAGGATGTATATTACAAGTTTTTCTACAATTCTAGAAATCCCAGAGAATGAAAGATTTTTTTAGTACCAACTTTAAAATTGAATCCAGACCACATTGCTACCAGTTGGGAAAGCTTTTTTCTAGTTATGTAAATTGGAAAAAAAACCTGATATGGAGTACATATAACCTACTACATTTCCAAAAAGTATTATATTTTTCAGGACAATAAACTATGATTAAGGAGTGAAATTTTTTATTTCTTGCTCAGAAGTAAAGTAAAAGCCCAATTCACAGGAAGTATTACAGATATCTTAAAGTGGATAATATCCTTTAATATTAAACTTTATGGCAATTCTGCAAATAATAAAGAAATAAAATTAATAGTTCCAAAGAAACAATATATGCAGTAAACTGAACTTTATTTTTTCCCTAAAAGATTTATCACAAGTTTACTATAGCTTTCTTGAGTGCCTTTCATTGTCATTTTAACACATGTTCACACTACAAGTTATTTAAGTAAAGATTTTTCAAAAAAAATTCCCAAAACATTTTATGACATTATTAAAAAAAAACACCCAAAATTTTATAAACATTTCTCATTAAAAAAACAAACAAAACAAAACACCAAAGTGGAACCAAAACAGTGCACTTAATAGAACTTTAAATTTAATTGCTATGGAAGAAATATATTTTATTAATGAATTCTCATTATCTTCAGGGTAAATGTCATGCTTAATTATGATGGAAGATTATTTCTGAGAAATAGTATCTCAACTGAAGCAACTGTATTTGTAGTAATATTTGAAAGATAAAAATACTGAATTGTGAACAGTAACTATAGCTTTTAAACCACAGAAATAAGACACAGACAAGACTTATCAGTCAGTTCAATGCACATCTCTGCCAAATATTTTCCGTATTTTTTTTCCTGGTTAGTGATAAATGACCAAAACCTGGTGCATGACTACTTGCCTAGGAGCCATTTTACAGAGGACACAGCACTGTCAGAAATTTCTCGTTTTATTTCACATTTTTCAGTTTGAAGTTTTAATCGTTTAGTCCAAACCAGCAACTAGGCAACTACTCTTTGTGTTTCCTTTCTTTGTTTTTCCCATATCCACTTGCCAGTTCCTTTCTATCTCTTCTCTTCATTTAGCTCACATGCTGTAGCCAACCAGAAGTTATCAGGGCCAGTTACATCAAAGATTCATGCTCTCTCTAGTAAGGAAAAAAAAAAAAAAAAGAAAGAAAGGATGTCCTAGCTTTCTTTCTGGCAAACATATTCTGTTGTTCAGAACATTGAAATAAGGATCTTAAATTATTTTAATTCTGCTAAGCTTGGAGATTTTGTAATGTCACCAGTTCTGTCTATTGGACATACATTACATTTTGTCTGGTTAACAAAAAATAATTTTTTGCAGTATAGTGTTAACATCATGCTCCTTGTGTCTAGCAGTTACACTTATTACATTTAAGATATAGTTAAGTATGAACTACAAAGCTAAAACTACAGTCTTGATGAGTGATTAAAAATAGCTTCTTTCAGTGAAATTTAACAAAGAATTGCTTGAGTTCCAAATGGAAAAGTGTAATTTTTCATTGGCCTGGATGATGACATTTAATATTCATAGTTTTCAGACTCAGTATGGTTCTCTAATTCAATACAGATGCTTGTAACAAGTCATTCAGTGTCTGAGTGACACAATTAACATTTTACTGGTTAGCTAAAAATCTTAATAACTGTTTCATTTATTCATCATGGGCTGATGAATACAGAACTAGTTCCTGATTTAAACTTGACCTTTCCTTTCAGTCATCAGTCATTTGTATTGCATTGGCAAGTGTATCACAAATATGCCTTTCATTTTGTTTATAACTGTACGAAGTCAAACTATAGTATTCTCATTAACAGTGTTTATTTCTTTAAATGTTCATTAACAGATGAAGTGTCACACATTACTCTTATACCATATACTGCAATGACTGAGAAAACACTTCAGTCCATCACTTCTCCCAAAATCAAACAGAAAGGTTGAGACCTAACAGTGTTGGGACTTACACAGAATGGAAGTGTCAAAAATTGTATAAGGTACACTTTTTAATTCTAGTGATACCTAAGGGCTAATATACTCATTTTGACACACAAGTCTCTTTTCCTGACAGAGGCACAACTACTACATGGGACAAGTCTTTGGTGTGATTCCAGTTATTCTTTGGATTCCTGGAGCAGAAAACAAAACTTAGACCCTCCTCTTTCCAGTGGGCTAACCCATTTCAGCAATCTATCAACCCAGTCTATTCTCTGCTTGATTTTTCTCTGAACAAAACAATATTGACATCCCAAACTAGGCCTCACATCACTGAAGAAGAGGTCTTGGTATTTTCACACTTGGAACAGAACAACTGCCTAGAGATGTGAGTGGGAGCTGTACCATTCCAGCTCCTCCAAACGTCATCAGTATAGAAAAAATCTTGTCATTTCCAGAATGCACACATTGGTACTTCATTCTCAGCTGATATGGAGATACCTCTCTTCACACTTAAGAAAAGATCTCAGAGTAATTCTCAGTTATCAAGAAAGTGTCAGGCAGGTTTGATTCAGGTACTCAAAGTTATAGAGGAAACCTGAAACCTGTTATCATTTTTTTGATTCTTTTATATTGTCTAATTATAAATAAGTCAATATTCTTCTGAAAAATCCATTAAAAAGAACCTTTAATTTCAGAAAGCATTCAGAAAGAGATAAAAGCATCTTGAATCAAACTACACAGCCAGCAGAAGTAACAGAAATCCATACTGAATACATTTTATGTCCAGATTAAACTTGCCGATATTAAATAATTGTTCTGGACATCTGANTTTTTTTTTTTTTTGGTAATTAAGCAATCATCTTCAATTTGTCTTACTGATGTCCTTTTAAAATTAATGCATACATTTGTGGATTAGATAAAAGTATGATTTTAATCTCATATCAAATTCCTTCCTTAGAAATTGAGCCCAAATATTTGTGCTTTTAATGTATTGTGGGAATATGGGAGAAAATGTCTAGTTCTTGCCAGAAATACTACTCAAAAGTAGTGAAGAAAGACCTCCTTCAATGAGCCTTTAGACATCAAAATAAAAAGGAATATTACCCCATCTGAATTGCCCAAACAGAATCAAATTGCCCAATTTAAAACTTGTCCAGAAGCCAAACTTAACATCTCATGTACTCTCTCAAGTAGTGCAATGAGATTTTTTAATGATCAAAGGTGCCTGACTTTGTTTTAATGACTTCTTCATAGTATGTCATGCCCCAACACCATTGTAGATCACATATGCAGTATCAGTTCACAAAGAAGGATTCAACTCCTAAATTGCTTGTGCTACTTCATAATTTAGATTTTTGTTCTAGAAATTCACCAATCTAAGAGTATTTAGCTTTAATTTGTATGATTATAATAAATGATCCATCTAGTAACCTCATCTGAGAATTCACAGTACATACTCCATTCTATACAGTGGTGAAGTTAGACACAGACTACAGACAGTACATATATATATGTACATATGTATCCATATCTATCTATATATATCTATAAATTCTCCCACACTTACCTCTTTCATAACAGGTGTTCCTGGTTTAATATGAAGTTATAACTTGCATTTCTATAATTATGCAGGTTAAGGAAGCAAGTTAACATTTACATGGAACTCTATCAAACATGTTATTGCTTGCATTTGAATAGTAATGTGACATTTTTCTTTTAAAGGAAGCCAGGTAACCCATGTTATTTGATAGACCTGCAAGTTTCGACAATATAGTTAATAGTTTCCAGTGTGAGATGTCAGCAAAAGCATTTCTGTTACAATTGAATGTGAATACATATTTAGCAACTTTTAGTTGGTAAAGTGTTAATAGTTTGTGTAATGCCAGTTCTTTTCAATCAGATCTCTCATTGTGTTATCTATTATTTGTCATTAGTCAAATCAAAGGAATATAATTTGCAGTAAAGAGTACATATGAGATTACAAAAGACTAAAAATATTTTATTTTCCTTTAAAGAAATCTGTTTCATACAGTAAAATTGAGAAGAATCTATTTGATTTTTAACATAAATTAGAATGACTTCTTGTATTTTTAATCTGGAGTGTCCAGTTGAGACATGTTGCTTTCAGAATCCTTGGAAATTCAACAGCTCTAGTTGGCCTGGAGGCAATTGAAGTAGTATTCGTGTGGAGAGTTAACAAGCCACAGGGGACCTGGAACATGAGCAAAGGCATAACCATCACAACAACCCCATGTTTTCTTACAGCTTCCTTGCTGTTGTAAGGTCATAGGCTGTAAAGCTGTGGTTAGTGAGAGAAATTAGTCATGAAAACAGCATAACCCAGTGGGGATTTATAATACATGAATGAAGTTCAATTTTTGTTTGTTTAAAGGAAGCTGGCTTGAAAAAAAAATCAAAAAAACAACCCTCTTAACAGTATCCTAGTGGCATAGGCCCATGTTTTTTTGGGGGAGAGGGAGTTCTATAAACTATATTGTGTTAATTAGTTTCACTTATTGGACAGGACAGTCCAAAAGTAAGAGTAATACAGAGGAATTCAGTGCTTTGGACACTCCAGTTCTGTCAGGAAAACAACCCCACCTAGAAGAGAAATTGGTTTCCTCTGAAAGCCACTAACTTTGCAATGTAAAATTCTTCAACAACATTTAACAGCTGTCGAAAGCTCAACCAAGATTTAAAGCCAGAATGGGATATTTGTGTAACCGCAGTGCTAATGGAGTATCACTGAGGTACCTACTGCAAGATGATTCATTGCCATTAACACCTACAAGAAACATGACTAAATCAAGAGGCCTCAACTTCTTATATTACAAGAGAAGAAATTAAAAGTTTTTATGAAACAGCAGCCTGACACCAGTCCTGTATCTCAGGGAGATTCCTGGAGTGGAAAATTAACATAGCAAATGCAGCAATAGTGTAACTGTCGCTGCCATCACTACAACAGCTAGGAAACAATAGCTGCACTGAAAATTAAACTGCAAAGCATGAAAAAAATCTTGTGCATTTAAAATTAGATATTACAAGATAGAAGAAAAAATATCTGGAGACATGTTTTTGTAGGTTTTCAAAGAAATAGATTTGGTTCACCTTTTCTTTATGAAATATTTTTGCATGTTCAAGTAGCCTTTTTGTTTCACAATTCATGAACTGAACCACAGCCACAGTTTTATTAAACAAAGATACATGCCAGCCCAATGGATAGCACCTGTCAGGAATTTTTGAAGGAACAGTTTAGTGAAATAAAAAGAGGGATCAAAGACGCACCACATAAATCTTCAAATAAATGTCAGCAAAAGAATAGAAATCAGCTGTTTACACTCACTGAAGACAAGGCAAAAAGCACTCAAGTATAAAGACATCACAGCATCACAGAATCACAGAATTGTAGGGGTTGGAATGGACCTCAAGACATCATTGAGTCCAACTCCCCTGACAAAGCAGGTTCCCTAGAACAGGTCGCAGGTTGGCATCCAGATGGGTCTTGAATATCTCCAGAGAAGGAGACTCCACAACTCCCTGGGCAGCTTGTTCCAGTGTTCTGTCAACCTCACCATGAAAAAGCTCTTCCTCACACTGGTGTGGAGCCTCCTGTGGTCCAACTTGTGACCACTGCCCCTTGTCCTGTTCCCACAGTCCACTGAAAAGAGGTTGACCATCTCCCTTTGTCTCCTATACTTCAAATATTTCTAAACATTGATGAGATCCCCTCTCAGTCTTCTTTTCTGCCCCAGCTCACTCAGCCTTTCCTCATAGGAGAGATGCTCCAGGCCCTTAATCATCTTTGTGGCCTCTGCTGGACTCTCTCCAGGAGATCCCTATCCATTTTGTACAGGGTAGTCCAGTACTGAATACAGGACTCCAGGTGAGGCCTGACCAGGGTAGAGTAGAGGGAGAGGATCACCTCCTTCCACCTAATGTCTACACTCCTCTTAATGCACCCCAGGATCCCACTGGCCTTCTTGGCCACCAGGGCACACTGCTGGTTTATGGCCAACCTGTCATCCACCAGGACCCCCAGGTCCTTCTCTGCAGAGCTCCTCTGCAGCAGGTCATCCCCCAGCCAGTTCTTGACCCACTTCACTGTCCACTCATCTATCCCACACTTTCTCAGCTTTGTTATCAGGATGTTGTGGGAGGCAGTATCAAAAGCCTTGCTGAAGTCAACATAAATAACATCCACTGCTCTCCCTCCATCTACCCAGCTGGTGATGATATCCTAGAGACATAAGCAAGGAGACAGAGATTAAACATTAATAAACTGTTTTCTAATACATAGTTATATATTGGAATAGTTTGCCTAGGAAATGTTTTGAACTTCTATTACTGAAATATTTAAGACTGGATTAGAACAATGCCCATTGGAATAGTTTTGCCAAAATCAGACTAGACAACCAATTGAGGTATCTCAACTGGTTGTCTAGTCTGATTTTTTAGAGTAGTGTTTTCTGGAGAAGACTCATTAGAGCAGCCTTCTAGTACCTGAAGAGACCTGCAGGAAAGCTGGGTAAGGACTGTTTGTAAGGGCATGTAGCAATAGGAGAACGGGCAATGGTTTAAACTTGAGCAGAGTAGCACTATGAGGGTGGTGAGACACTGGAACAAGTAGCCCAACAAGTGCTGGTAGAAACCCCATCCTGGAGGCATTCAAGGTCAGGTTTGATGAAGCTCTGAGCGGTATGATCTAGTTAAAGTTGTCTCTGCTTACTGCAAGGGTGTTGAACTAGATGACCTTTAAAGTCTCTTCCAACGTAACACATTCTATGATTCCATCATTTTATGATTCTAACTGCAGCCAAGATCAGGGGAAGTTATAATTGTGCACAGGGCTTGTAAGCTTAGTATTTCTCAAGATTCAAGATTACATCCCAATCAATTATTTCCTTTTCCTGGTTCACAGGTAAGAGCTATAGCACTGCAAAGCTCCGATTAACAGGATGAAAGACTAGATTACCCAAAAGAGAAAGACATTGCATTGTAAGAAAGTTGATCTTGTCTTTCTCAGTGAGACTGTTAAACACAGAGAAAAAAAAAAATGAGATAACTAGGCTCTGTGCACAAATACAATCATTTCATATCCTGGAAATAAGACTGCTTCCCTCTTGTGTTGTTATAAACTAATGAACATGCTACTACCTACCAAAAGCTAAGAAACAGTAATATTCTCTAATAATAGATGGTTAAAATGGCAAAATGATGGCAAAAAAATGGCAAAAAAGTCTTTTTTTTTTTTCATCTGCAAAGTCATCTATAAACTACAATAGGAAATACTTTTTCCACAAGTTTTTGCTGACTTGTATTATTATGGTACATATAATGTTATGTAGGGAAGATGACTGTGAGAATTTAAAATATTTATTTAATGTTAAATTATTTGCATACATTCATGCTATTTGTAACATATTTTTAAGCAAAATATATTTTTTTCTTATTCTGAAGGAGTTGTCATAAATGTTTTCTTTATAAATGTTTATGTCTAGAAAAAGATAAATCATGGGGGTCATAAAGCCGATGTTTTTATTAAGAGTATGAAAGAAAATGAGCAAGAGGATATATAATTTCAGTATGTGAAAAAATAAAGAAAATAAAATGCAGCTGAATATTTCAGACTTTTTTTACAAGCTTAATGTAACATTGAATCAAACTATTAAAAAAAGAAATTTTAAAATCTATATTGATTATTTTAAAATCAAAAGTCCAGTGGAAAGCTGAACATTAGATACAAACTCCCCCCAGTACACTGAGCTTCCCATATTATTGAAAAAGTTTTCACCACCTCCCTTTGCAGCAATGCTGGGGGTTCCCACATCACCACATACCTATAGAACATTCTTTCTCTGACAAATATGACTATTGATACCAATTTCCATCTTTAATTCTAGAAAGTATTATAACTGTAATGTAATTACCTTGTGCTTAGCCATATTGATTCATTCTAATAAAGTCGTAGAAGTTGGAGTGGTTAAATATTATTCACTTTGGTCTCTTAAAAAAGAAGACCTCATGGGTATATCTGAGTTCATGATGTAAATTAAATAACTACAGCAAATGATCTTAAATGCTTCAGATAAAGTACATTAGGCTTGCAGAGACTTATTCATCAGTATTCATAGTTCAGAGGAATAGATTGTTAGAGAGCTAATGAAAAGCTTTTTATCTTTATTCTGTATGGATTTACTAAAAGCCTAACAAAGATTGAATATGTCTAATTACCAGAAATTTATTCTAGGAGCTTTACTATTCCTATTATGCAACACATTCTAACATGCAACTACAGTACATTGATAGCATTTCAACAGAAGGGAAGTTATGAGAAATAAATTATTTGCAATGTAGTGGAGCAAGCAGAGTTCAAACTCAGAAGACTGAAAGAAGGAATAGACAACAGTAATCTTAGATAAGTGACGACACTACCACAGTCTCTAACTTCTTTAAAAAGCATTACCTGGAATAAAGGAGAGATTTCAGTAAGGCTTCAGTGAATTTTTATGACTGTAATTCAGTTCCCAGGGCTGTACTTAGGGGTGTCACTGCTTCCGTTATTAAAGTCTCTTTTAAAGGAGGTATAACAAAATAAACAAAACTGTGGTGTTTTGTGCCAAACTGACTTAAAACAGCTCATCTTGGGAATCCATTTTAATTTTATTTTTTTTTTGAGGGAGTGGGGCGGAAATTATATTTTTGCAATAAATCAAAGAGAACTTGTTATATATATATTTTTAAGTATATGACTAATTTTTAGTACATTCTAGTTTCCAGTAAGAAAAAAAAAAAAACAAAACCCTTGATAGTGGGGTAAGCATGAGTGCCCACTGTTTGGCAATCAGCCTTTACAAGAGTGCTGACACTGAGAACCTAAATCCCGATAAATCCTAAACAGTTCAGACAGCGTTTTTTATTAAAGATGGCCTATTGGCCAACAAGGTATGTTGTGACATATTTCTTATCAGTGAGTGGACAATCCCATATAAAAGACATAGCAATGAAATGACTTAGAATGAAAAGCAGGCTGTGGCTGCATTGACTACGTTTGTCTCAGCAGCCTGAACACAAGTTATGCTATGGTGCAATAAGTTTGAGGAGGATGATAGAAAATCACTGTGTTCATTGGCTAGTAGATATATAATCCAAAAGAATAATTGTGTTATCTTACCGTCTTCTAGAGAACAATGAAATCTGCTGCCTGCAATGAAATCAAGAATCTTGATTAAAACAACCAAGCAGGAATGTGTTGATGAGAGGAAGGCCTCATCACATAACCCAGCATAGAGTGAGTACTCTTACAGTTTCCAAATGCTGGGTGTGGTTCACCTCTATGGAAATTGAGATATTCTATCTCTGACAACATTAAGATCATCTGTCTTGCTTTCATAGTTTTAGTTTTAATTCTGTTTGTGACAAATGCTGTGATTGCAACATGAGTTATCTGGAGAAAACAAGTGTGAATGCTTCATTCTCAGGGCAGTAAAATCAGTAAGCAGCCACAGCAGTGGTATTTTTCAGTTATAGTTTCATGAATGATAAGGATCTTACTACATTGACACTTTAAGAACTAAGGCTTTACTGGAAAATACACTCTTCGTGGCACTGAAGAGACAATAAACAACTTAAAAGATGTTGCAATACACAACTGCTAGGATGATGCATTGAGCAGGACCTAGAGACAGGCACAAATAGCACAATGTTCAGAATTGAGTAGTATGACTAGCTGTGAGAGAAATACAATGTAATGGAACAGTTTCTTCAATATTTCTTTTAAAGGTAAACTTTTTCTTCATAGAGGGACACACTGATGTGAACTTGAAATGCAAATTGATGAAGACAAAAATGAAAAATTAGTAATGAAGTGGAGAAAAGAGCTTGCTTCAGAATAAAATGGAGTGAATGATTTTCATAGATTATTATGAATAATTATCACCTAACCCTCCACAGAGATCTAGGCTAGCTCTCACATATTAATATGATGATGGAGGAAAAGCATTAGTTTATCATTGCAGTGGAGCGATGACAGAAATACACTACTCTGAATTCCTAAAATAGAGTTGCATAGACACAGAGTCAAATCACAGGGAGCGATTTTTTTTTTCTTTATGTAGCAGATTATACTCAGAATGTTATATGAAACATTCAAGAAATTATCAATGCTGCAGTGCAAAACAAGACACAGTAAGTATCCTGTAGTGAATGTAGGATTATAATTCCATCAGAGATTTAAAGGGAGTGAATGCATAATTAAAGAGTATTCAAGAGAAAAAAATATAAGGATGCAAATATATCAACCTTAGCCGAAATCATAAAGAATAGGTGCAATATTTGGTTTTAGGTAACAAGCAGGGCTATTTTTGCATTTAAATGCTGAAAAATAATGAGAAACTATATTAAACTATGAGTACTGTACCTGTAGTTTCAAGTTAAGGACTAATATACACCTGAGAAGATATCTGTAAATATTATCACTAAATATCATTCACTATTCCCATAATGAATGAAACTGTGAACTCTGGAGTAAACACAGAGGACATAAATCAGCTGACTTAGCTGATGGCCTTTGAATTTATTGAGCTCTTCAGGTATGTCTGTGATTTTTTTGTTTGGGTTCCTCCCTCTTTTTTTATTTGTTTATTTTTGTTTGTTTGTTTTGGTTCTGGTTTTGTTTTGTTTTGTTTTGTTTTGTTTTGTTTTGTTTTGTTTTGGGGTTTAACTTTTCCTTATTTCATGCTTCTGTTCAGCTATGTTTAACCTCCATATTATGAGATGTTAATCGGGTCATGTGACAAAGCTGTGCCTGATTTCCTCTAGAGTTCCAAATCCCAGTCCATATGAACGACCATCAGCATCCGTAGGAGTCGCAACTTCACCTGCCTTTCCGATGTACTGTGGGGCACCTCAGGGACCAGGGAGTGTCAGGGCAGGCATGGCAGCCAGGCCCCATCCTTCCCAGACAGGCTAGCAGTCAGGGGCAGCTGGGGCAGCCCCATCACTGGGCATCAGACATCTCTCTGGAGATGGGGACAGGACATTGGCCCATGAGTGCAGATCTGGATCAGTCCCAGTGAGGGAACCAGTGTCAGGCCCACCCAAGGATGGCTAAGCAAGGCTGCACGGACAGGGATAGGGTGCATTCAGACCAGGCCAGGCAGGAGCAATATGGTGCCTTTGCCAGGGCTATAGCTCAGGTGAGGTCTAAACCTCAGCTTGGGTTGTTGGCACTCACTGAAGGTTTTAAATTTCTTCATTACAGTTTTCTTCAAGGTGAGCAGACATGTGTGCTCCTCCTCAGTGTACTGGGAGCCCCCTTAGACACAGGGAACCCATTTAGATATTTAGGGATCCCGTGCAAGATGATTATGCCTGGCCTTATTCATCTTCACCCTGTAACATAACAAGGGTCTACCACTTAGTTGAACATGTTGCTGAACAAAAAGTCTTGAACTTGCAGATGTTACCTATATAAGGCATGGCCAATGAAAGATATTTAGGCCTGGATTTGCACATCTCATTTTGACCCTGTTCTCTTTCTACCTTGGAGCAGCCCAAGGCTCATTGAGCTACACACTTAAAGAGCAGCTCAGAAATTTAAACCTAGTTTAAGTATAGCACTCCATTATCATAGAATCATAGAATATCCTGAGTTGGAAGGCACCCATAAAGATCATCAAGTCCAACTCCTGACTCCATACAGGACCAGTCAAGTCAGAGCATGTCACTGAGTGCATTGTCCAGATGCTTCCTAAAGTCAGTCAAGCTGGGTGCTGTGACAACTTCCCTGGGGAGCCTGTGCCAGTGGCTGAACACCCTTTCAGTAAAGAATGTCTTCCTAGTACCTAATCTAAACCTTACTGTCACAGCTTCATGCTGTTCTTGTTTACTTTAACACAGTCCAGTAGAGGGGAAAAATTCAGTTCCTTTCTTCATCTCAGTACACATTTGTATTTCTGCATAGGGAACTGGTTTTGGATTAACTATTTACCTAGCTTTTTGATTAAGTGCATAAAAGCATGATTTCCACCACTGGAAGAAGAGTCCTAAACCAGCAGGATTGTAACTGCTCTCCCATGTACTCCTTCTTCTCAGTTCTTCCATTTCACAGAGAAATAATTAAAAGTCATTTTATCCCCAAGGTCTTCCACATACTCTATGGCCACAAATCTAGACTCTTCTCATGGGCTGTAGACATTCACAAGAAAAACTTCCATAGCTCATGCTTTTCTTTCCTCATTTTCTCCCAGCAAAGTGGAAAACTTACATTTCCTTTTTGTATAGCCCTAGCCCTAGGAAGCCTATATTTGATCTTCTCTACAAATAAAAGATGACAAGCATCCATGATAGTCTTCCAATGTGCTCTGAATGCAAAGATATAACACTGTTATTTGATTCAGAGCATAAACGGGCTTCACTCTGTACTATTATTAGTCAAGTGTTCTATATGTTACATGGCTTTGTGTCAGACCTTAATGAAAACTCTGTGGAATTCAAGCTTGTGTCCCATCTGTGAATAATGCAGAAGATAGACAGAAAGGCAATATCTGCTCATCCAGGTTAGTGTGAGGACTGAAGGGAGGAGCTACCTGATGTTTTAAGTTGTCTCTGAGACTTCAATTCTTATATTCTGACCTCTGACTTGAATTTAGGCAAAGTATTAAAATATTTTCCACAGAGTCTACTTTGATGAAATAAGATTATAAATTCTAACATATATCTATCATTTTTTTTTAATACCAAGATCATTGACTTCTTGTTCAGTACAAAATGAGATAAAGCAGACAATGTGTGGCAAGATGTCTTTTTAATCCCCCTTTTGTATAATTTTTTATATTTTGGGGATAAGTTAATCTAATTCTGCAAAAGAAACTCAGAATCCTCTTCTGGTTCAGGGTGTCAGATGCCTATGCTTATTATTCTTCTTTTTAATGGTAATGACTTCACATTTGTCAGTATTACATTTCCTTCGCCACCTGTCATTAGGCCATTTATGAAGCAGGTTCCTGCATCCTTTGAAGTTTGCTTGTTAAAGGTTCAGTAGTCACCTGTTTCAGTCCCCCTCCTCCTCCCTACATACTCAGACATGAAAGCTAAATAATTAATCAAGATTAAAAGTTGTAGAGAACAACAACAACAACAAAATAACCCCCACAACCCCACAATGTACTCAACAGGACAGCACTTAATTATTTTTCACACCTAATAATATCTTCTGAATATATCCAGCTCTGGTGGAGGATTTGGACTAGATGACCTCCAGAGGTCCCTTTTACCTCCTGTGATTCTGTGATTCTGTGTGCTCTTTTATTTTAATAAATTTCTTGTATCTTTTTAGTTAAGGCAGGGCTTTATGAGTTATGGTTTCTATGTGAATCAGTGACAGACTGAAAGATTCAAAATTTCAAATAAATTAACCGCTATTCCTCACTTTCTGTAACCTAATCAATGAATAGCTACAGATGATTCTGGGGTGGCAACAACAGGATTTATACAAGCACACGCAGCTGGTGAGATATATGTATTGACTCCTATGTACAGGTCTGTAGCAATCATAACATGTTTTGTACTCAGAATAAGTTAGAGCACAAGGAAAATTGGACAAAAGGATCAACTGGACTTCTGAGTTAAGTACTTCTGAGTTTATTTGGGCAATGTGAAAATGTATGAGAATGTAAGTTTATTGAATGTATCTCTTATTGCTTTTTTAAAAATTATTATTTCCAGTATCTGTTCTGAGTAAATATAATCACTAATTAAATAAAAATTAAAAATTCACTTTTTATGAGTGAACAAACAAGTCAAGATTTCATTTCTGTAAAGAACACAGTTTGACACAAAGAAAATAATATTTGTTTAATATTATTTATATTCTATCAGCTGATATACCTAAACCACCATATGTTTTATCCAAAAGTTTAAATGTAAATTGACAATATTTTTTAGTTTCAAGGGTGTCAGCTTTACTTAAAGTGGAATCAAGTCATACTATACATTAATGACCATATATATATTACTAAAACAAATCCCTTCAATTTGAACATACTCTGCATAAGAATCATATTGAAGGATACATTGAAGGATACATATTAAAGGTGCATCGAAGGATAACCGGGCATTTTAATAGTTTTAATGTCATGGGGTATCTAAATGCCTAGTTGAATAAATAAGGTTAGCACACTTCATCCACATGATTCATTTTTCTGATATATTGGCTGAGTTTCTGTTATTAAAATGTATTCCAGATACCATCATTGCTATCACATAACTAATCCAAGTTTAGAATAAGTAAACTGGAAAAAAAACCAAAACCAGCCAAAATCAAAAACCAGAAGAGAAGAAAAAGCTTTTCAGGGACATCCTTAAGATGACAATATAAAAGAAATACTGTTCAGATACTGTTATTTTCAGTCTTATGAGTTTATGAACTAAGCTATATCAACATATTAGGCTAATAATTCAGTCATCTATCAAAGTGGCATTATCAAATGACTGTCAGACTGATACTGACCCTTGGAAAGAGATGAATAACCCCAGATTTATTTGTTTGCAAACAAAATCAAACCAATACAATAATTATATTTCCAGACCTAAAGGAATAATAGAAGCAATGCATCCATGAAAGTTATACCATTAAAGTATACTACAATAATTTTATGCATTAACTGAGGCTATCCTTCTTGCATAAAAAAGTAAAATGTTTGTGAGCAGGAGTTACTCTGAAAACATTCTCCTGTACAGAGTAATGCAGAATCAAAAGGTATCTGAAAATGTGCTGTATTGCCCTAATGAAAGCACCTTCTTTAGTAAGGTGCCATGTAAAAGAAGGAAAACTGTGTTGTATGTTTTACTGTAAAGCTAAATTTTAAGACATAGAAATGTTTTAATAAATGAACTTTCCTATTTCATTACTGTAATATGACATAGTTATCCTTCCCATGTGTGATTACCATGGTTACATGAAAGGTTAAATTCCATTTTTCTCTGTCCTAATAGTAAAAGACTGCAGACCACACAGATTGAACTCATCAGACTGAGTTGGGTCACACATGGTATAAACAAGCAGAATCTGTACTGAAATCTTAATATTTGAGCTGTTGGAAGTAAAGCAATGGATCAGATGGCGCCACTTTGTATTTTACATCAGGCCAGGTAAACAAAAGGAGATATATGGTTTCAGTATTATTATTTTGTCAAAGGAAGATTAGAGCTGCAAGGGCTGTGGAAAAACCAAACTGATTATGCACATGCATTTGTTTAATGAAAAGTACTTGAAATGTTTAGCATAGAAAGGGACAGGAAGCCTACTATTTTGCTGCAGTTTGATTCACCAAAGCTTGACAGCTATTTAGGACATCTGTCTCATAGGTTTCTATGATATAACACTGGTTAAAATATCTCTCCATAAGGCACTGTTTCAGAGTTTAAAAGATACTTCGTTTAATGATGAATCAACTGAAGACAAGTGTGATTGTGCAAAAGTGACTTTAAGTTACTCTGGAGAACTTGAGGCTGAGTCTGCATTGTAGGTTTCAGTTTAAACTGAACCATTACTGACTGGAAATGTAGGGAAGGGCAGAGGTATGACGATGAATGCATTCCAAATATCTTCCATTTCCTAAGTGCCAACATAAAAACCACAAACAAATGTAAATCAATTGATAAATATATGTGAGTATAGGACTGGCATTGCCCAATTGAAGCACAGTCTTTCTTGAAAAGTATAAAACATTACCATTACAGATCAGCAATTTGGAGGATTTGACACAGCTTTTGTACTGTCATTTCTGTCTTCATTTTCACTAGCTCCCTGAGCTCTGGAGTTTTTCATTGAGCTCCAAATTTTTTTCTTATTAAAGGAATTTATTGTTTGTTTTGAAGGACAGCAGAGAATCACAGAAATTCACTCAATATAAGATGTGATGAAGGATTTTCAAAAAGATATTACTTATTATAGCAACTAAGTTAGTGTTTAAAAGATACATCCTATAGCTTATGTGCATCCATCCAGCTGAAAGGTTACAGTTTCTGATTTCAGAATTTAATTTTTACCAGATGAACCCATTTCATATAGTGTTTTTGAAAGCCTTGACTGGAGGCTGTAGGCCATGTCATCGGTCACTGGAAAGGATAAAGTTAACATTTTATTGTTTCAGCTGAGTATTAGCAATGAACTATATCTGCAATTTTTACATTTTTGTATCAATTATTATAAATATTTTTGGAGCACTGGCTATAGACATATAACAAATATTTTAAACATTGGTGTTGGCAGATGAAGAACCTGTACACTGCAGACTGAACCCTGCTCAGTGCAAAAAAATCTTTTCTTGAAAATTAGATAGGAGAAAAAAAAAAAAAAAGCCTGTTATAGTTTACTAGGTATGAGTACAATCTTTTACCTGATTTCATTGTATCTTCTGGAAAGAGGTAGTTACCTCTACCCAGGTCTAAATTGAAGTGGAAGAGGTCAAGCAAAAGTTAAACATATATCCTGTCTTCCTCTGTTAGGCAAGAGATAGGATGGAGATACATGTCTGCGTAAAGGCCCTGGATGGATTTACATATATAAGTCTTTAGTGAGACCTAGATCTCTTCTGGGACAGTATCGGAGAAAGGAAATGTAAGGACTACTAGAAACATAGTAATTCTCTGTCTTAGCCTTACATTTGTTGCTGGTGATTTCCAAACCAGTTGTAAACTACTTTTCTTTCTCTGGCAGTAGTCAATCTAGAATCTGGGTTTATTAGCCATTCCCTCAGAGCTGAAGGAATCCATCAATAAAAGGCCTAGTCTTTTTAGGACAGAGTTTGTGATAGTGCACTGGGTAGTATATATCAATATAATAAGCAGTTTATTCAAGCAGAAAGAGGCCTTTAGGAATCCAGACTCACTGCATCAAAACAACAATCACAGTAAAACCAACTATTTAATAATGAGTCAGGAAAACAATCAGCTATTAAACAGATGGACATATTATATTATACTCCCTAAATGGAACAAAACATTTTTCAGTAAGAAAACTTCCTCAAGTGAGGTGATCTCCACATTATAAGTCAAGAAAAAAAACTAAAACACTGAAAAAATGTGCTTCTTTCATTCTCTTTCATTCATTCATTCATTTCACTTTCATTCTCCTGTTCTCTGCAGAAGTTGCTTCTCTTTCTTTTCAATCCTAATAGGAAAATGCTGCTTCACCCAGAGTTGGACACTATTAAAGAACCTGGTGTCCTCTGTTCACCCCTCAAAATCTGAACTTTAAGTTTAGTTCTCATACAGGACTCTTGTTATAGTATCAAGTTTATATTTCCTGGCAAAAAACTAAACAATTCTTCTAAATGATAATTCCAAAATACTTTACTTTCTACATTAAATGAGCCATCCATTAACACTTGAAATCTGTATCTTGAATCCTTTTACTATTTTGAATTTTCCAGCACTTGCTGACTTTATTATCTAACAGAGGTATGTCCAACTCCCCTTTCCCTTTCTTAAACCTCTGTGTGAAAACTTTGAATAGGCTTATTTACAGGTCTACAGTTAATGGTCACCACTGTAAGGGGGAGCCTGGATTTTATAGGGGCTGAGCTCAAACAGAATTCACAAATGTCAGCAGATGTTAAAGTTAGCATGGCTTTGAAAAAGATCTGGAAACCAGCCTACCAAATTATGACATCTAAATATAGATACTACTGTTTAAAGAATAATTCAGGGCAAGTCAAACTGGACACTAAAGACATATAAATGAGACAGGGAAAATGAATACAGCAATCATAATGTTATAGACAAGTGGCACAAAAATTGGGAAAGACAAAGTCTGAGCTGGGTGAATAGTGACAATAAAGGGTGTGCTGACAGGTTTCTGTCAGTAATTTAATTATTCCAAGATGTCCTTATATGCATGTTATATAATCTGGTTAAAAAGGGAGGAGGCAGAGAAAGAAGATTTTTTTTAATTGACAATTTTTGCAGCTATTATATTTCTGCACATAAGTGTACATGTTTTACTCTTAATTTGCATCCATGATACAATATTGTAATATAAATTAATATAAATTAGCTTTATTATGCATCTACAATGATTTTATTATGCAAATGTATAAACTCTCCTTGCAGTTTTGCTTTTAGTTATAGTTTTGGAGTTGTCCAGGGGATACATGTTGGAATGATGCCAGTTCACATGTTTTTTCACTTCCTCTGTCACATAGGCACACATGCAAACACATGAGCAGTATCTTTTCTCAGAGTAGCAGAGACAACACATGCGCTGTACCTTTTTGAAGCTCTAAAAATAGTGTTAGAGGAGCAAGATCATACCTACATTTGTGTTCTTATTTTTACGCTGAATGTAGTAACATGTAAATATTATTTCTTGATCAAAGCGAAAGCTACTAAGTATGAAAACCATTTAAGTGTTTCTTCATTCTGTTTGCTTATAAAAAAAAAATTAATAGTTTATAAGGTAACTGAATCTTTGGGGTTTTTTTGAGACATGGGAATACACTATAGAGGTATTTTTTCATATGTTAAGAGTTTTCCGAAATTTTTTTAACTGATCTGAATGAAATCAAGAGAATTATTTCTTAATATTGGTAACTTTTTAAACTGTCAGTGAAATCTAACCCCAGTATAGTTGTTTTTCAGAGCAACTACTCCTAATTACTTAGCCCTTTAGCTTCTAATGTAGTGACAACAGTATTTTCTCCATACCAGCAGCTGAATGGCAATTCTGGGATCCTTTATAAAGGAGTGGGGGTTTAGGTTACTGTAACCCTTATTTTCAGCTATGAGAGCACTGCTATTCCAGGGAGAAGTCAATCTTATAAATTCTTATGAGAAAAGACTTCTTTTGAAACCTGATGGTGAGCAAAAGAATATGTGGGAATGGCCAAGTATGGAGAAAAATTGTGTTCATGATTAGATTCGGGGACCACTGAGCTTAATATGAACTTTTCCTTTTAATTTCTGTTTAACACATTAAAGGCAGAATGAAAAACACAATCTGCCTTGCTGTTAGAAATTTCTGTGGAACAATGGCTAAGAATGTACTTTACTTTTGCCCTTTCTCAGGACTTTCAGGTTCAATTCAATGCATGATAGGAGTTGCATATCTAAAAATAAGCATCAAGATTTAAAGGAGAAAGCTTAATATTAAGGTTTCTGTAAATGAGTGCTAAAGGAGCTCATAACTTGAAATGTTCTCTAAATATTTTTAAGTCTAAAAAGCAAACTATATCCTGCTGGCTATAAAATCATCTGTAGTATCCTACTGCATCATACCTTCTGCTAATAGATGCTGTAGTGTAAAACTGCTAGTCAAAAGGCAGTAGCTCTGAAAGCAATCACATTGAAAGTTGTTCATAAAAAGCTAGAAGAGTGGGAATACTCTTAGCAAGATGACGAATTGAAAACCACAAGCAATAATTGTATTCTTTTAACTTCACTAAATTCTTTCTCTCTGATAAAGTTCTGGATTTGGTTTGACTAGAGGGTTGGACTAGATATCTTTCAAGGTCCTTTCCAACTCCTGACCTTATGTGATTCTGTGATTTTTGATAAAGATAATTAAAAAAAGAAGCCAATTTCCTTTGAACATTACACACAGAAAATAACATCTGTGAAAATGTATAAGGCACTGGCAATCCAATTCTTTTTTAAATCTTAACTTTTTTTATCTTCTAGAGCACATGATGAATCAGGAATACTACTCAAAGAAAAATCTCATTTTTTATTTGTAAATCATATACATCACTTATTATAGTATAGCAAAGGAGTGTGATTTTCAAAATGTTTAGACAAAATGATGAATGTTCAGATGAATGGACAAGTAGGTTTTTTGGGGGGGCAGGGTTTCCAGATTTAACTAATAAAATAGCAAAATAAAGAAATAATTGAGTTATTGACTTTGGACTGATCTTCTTAAGAAATTAATTTTGCACTGTTCAAGTTAATAGAAGTCCAGGCAATGATAGTGGGGCTAAGATCAAGTTCTAGTATCATCAACATTTTTTCTTGATTGTGTGCCTTTGACTGGCAAAGTTATCTGATGAATAAAGATTGAGACAAAAAATAAAGCCTAACTTAAAAGCCCCTTGTCATCTTATGGTACCATTGAAAAGGAGTTAATTAGGTTAATTAGGTTTAATGGATCAGAAATTCTATATTATTATGTCTGTTTTAAAGCTGAGGAGAAAAAAAGGGCAGCAATGTAAAAGATCAACAATACTAGGGGGAAATAGAAGCTTGCTCTCCTGTGTCAGAATAGTCTACAGTGATTTGGTAAATCTTTATATTTTGCATAGAAATTTTCTTAGTTGTATGAAAAGGTGTTCTATAAAAGTAGTTTAGGTGTGTCACAGTCTCTGAGAATAAGGATTTAAAAGTCTAATTTGAGCACAGGCACTTGGCAGGTCCTAGCTGCACTCTATAATTATGATCTCTTCAGGCTATTCTAAAGCCATATACTAAAACCAAGTTAATGTTCAAATTATTTGTGAAATGAAAGCATTTTCTTAGCACACTGAGCCAGGCAGCAGTTTATCCATCGCTGCAAACAACGTGCTATAAGAAATGATTCCTCAAGCCAGAGATCAAATGTTATAGTGCCCTAAGTATACTACAGATCATTGCTCTGGCAGACCAAGGTTATTTAGATGAATGTCCCTGCCTAGAATGAGATTTGTTCCTGTCCTACAGAACTATTTTATTTACTTATGGTGCAGTATGTTACTGGAAAAGACATGGCTGAGGTCAGATCATTAATCTAAAGTCACAGCTCTTTTACTGTCCAAAGTTATGGCACTGTTTATAAAAAAAAAAATAATAATTATGTAAAAAACCTCTGTTGAATATGCTAACCTTGTCTATTACTGGGCAGACCTGTGTTTATATGGCTTTGGCATCACCAGAAACACAAAGACCAAACTCAGACCAGCTCTGTTGCGTAGTTCTTACTGTGCTGCTTAGTGACTTGATGCATGAAAGAAAGATAAAGGGAAAAAGTTTCTGTCATGGAGCCCATACACATGTTCATGTTCCAAACATCCTTGCCTGCATCAGCCTGGGCCAGCACACTTTTACTGCAGAGCAAACCTGTCGGCTGTCACCAGGTAAGGAAGAAGAAATTACAGAGGAAGGAAGGCTGCTTTTCTTTCTGTGTAAGGAATTATTATCCCACCAAAAAGATGAATAACCAAGAATAACCACTGGGCAGAAACAATACCCCAAAAAATCCTCCTCAAGGGAAGGTCTCCGCACACACCTCCTCTGCTCCAGCATGGGGTCCCTTCATGTGAGGCAGTCCTCCATGAAATTCTTCAGCATGTCCTTCCCACAGGAGCTTCTATTCTCCATGAAATGTCCAATGAACATCTTTTCCAGATCTCAGGAACAGACTGCTCCAGCACAGTTCCCCATGGGGTCCACCAAACCTGCTCCAGTGTGGGCTCCTTTCTGCCTGGGCTGCAGGTCCTGCCAGGAGCTTGATCCAGCACAGGATCCCATGGGGTCAAAATCTCCTTCAGAAGTCTCCACCTTCTCCTGTGTAGGGTCCTCCACAGGCTGCAGGTGGGATCTCTACTCCCCATCATCTTCGATAGCTGCAGGGGGACAGCCTGCCTCATCACAGTCTTCTCCATGGGCTGCAGGGGTGTTTCTCCTCAGGTACCTGGAGCATCATATTCCCTCTTCTTCACTGGCCTTGGTGTTTGCAAAGTTTCTTACACGTACTCACTCTTGCCCCTCATTTTTGGTTTTTCTTTTCCTTCTTAAATAGGTTATCATGGGGTGCTACCATCATCACTGATTGGCTCAGCCTTGGTTAATGGTGGGTATTAGTACTGGACTAGTTAGAGATCACTTTGATCAGTGTGTGCAGAGTACTGAATAACAGTAGTGTACAGATAATTCCACTAGCTCCTTTTCCATTTCTCTCACTGATCTGGAAAGAATAAAACCAATTAATTCTGCTTGTTCCTCTCACTAGATTTTATTCTAGTAAAATTGAACAGTTGTAGGTAAGCACAGTGTAAAGTTTTGTGCTGTGTGCAAGTAAGAGGTTTTATTGTAGTGAAACAAAGGACAGTCATCCAAAAAAATGGTGACTCAAAATAAGTAAAACAAACACTGATGCATTTTTCTTTTAATGAAATATTTTCACAGAAAAAAAAATAAAAGAGAAAACAAAGTCAAGTTTTTGGATCATCCAAGAAGTTTGGGGTCTTCAGAATTAGAGATCACAAAGATATCAATAGACCATCTCCATACATCCTCAGCAAAAAGGAGTAGCAAGAGGATATATTTCAAGTCTGAAAGCTGTTATAAGAAATTTATTTATTTATTTTGCTGTAAAGCCTTTGAGACTGAAATTCATAGCTTCATCTTCTCAATTTTTTGGAATATTTTCCTATAATTAACAGTCCTGCAACAATATAGCTAACAGGAAGAAAAAGCCTAATGAATGTTTAAGAAATACTTAGTTACATTCTGAGGATTTACTCCAAGGATTGAGACCAAATGTGTATTTTAACAGAGCATCAGACTAACTGTAACATCAAAGGCTCTGGAGATTAATATGCAATAACTCATTGAAGATCACAGCCTTACTGTCTGTGACACAGATGGAATTAAAAGCACAGACACATCTGGATTAGTTTAATCATTTCTCAGTTATAAGAAAGAATGAAGGAGACCACTAACTAAATTTTTATTATTATTATTCATTAACATATGGAGTTTCTGAGCATTCTAACTGTAAATAATGACTGATCCAAAATGCTTCACGTTCTGCATATTAAAATTATATTTCTAAAGAACTGCAAAGAATATTCTAAGCAATAGCAATAAAGCACAGCAATATTAGGAAAGAATTAACTGTAAAACAAGAAATTAGCCTAGCTTTCTCTCCAGTTCTAGTTATATATAGCCAAAGAACATATATGAGGGCAGTAATGCTTGTTAAAAATTGTTCACCCAAAAGATTTGCATTGGTTCTTCGTAGAAATCAGAGGTTTTGGTAGAAACTATTTTCTGTGGAAGTCCCCATAAATAAGAAAGGTAATTACCTTTTTCTCTTCTCAAAGAAGGCTGAACTTTTCTTCTGAAGAAAATGTCTATTATCTGCAATAATATTCTGAACTGTATGACTATTTTGAAGATATATATATTTGAACAGCTGAATGATTAAGGTGCTCGTTGATTTGCTGTTAGAATATTTTTAATTGTAAATCTATTTAGTACTACTTGTCTCTGTGTCTTCCGCCATTCATCTCCCTACTAACAGGATATTAACCAAACTCCAAGCATCAGTGTGAAGAGCTCCAAGATTTCCTCTCCTGCTAAATCTTTATTTTCTTCATTCAGGATAAATGAAGGTTCAGCATATTCTTCTTTCTCTCATTTTGTCTTCCTTGACAAATGTCTACTTAGAATATTTAGGACTTCCCAGTCTCTTAGAGATGCATGCCTCGTTTGTGACAGGGATGTGTTCTATGTATTTTTCCATTCTGTAATAAATCTTCAGTGATGGAAAATACATTGATAAAATATAGTTGAACCTTCTAAAATTAAATGTCTAAAGAAAGCTTCTTGTTTGATTCATTGGTTAGTTGGTTGGATTTGGTGTTTGGTATGGTTTTTTTCCAGAGAAAAAGGATCCTTAGTATTTCTAATTCAAAGTACAAGGGGAAATGGGAAAAAGTTGTAGTAAGGGAAATTCTGACTGGATAATAGGAGTATTTCACAATGAGGTTTCTAAAACATAGAAACAGGTTGCCCAAAGCAGCTGTGAAAATTTGTACCCTTGTGGATATAATAGATTTTAAAACTTGCTTGGATAGAACCTTGAGAAACTTGATCTAACTTTGAAGTTGGATCCAACTTTGAAGTTGGTACGGCTTTGAAGGGGGAGAAGTGGGTTTGGACCAGGTGACCTACATAAACATGTTCCAAGCGTATTTCTATGTGATTATGATTTATTTCAAATTATATTCAATGAATCACCAATCAGTTCCATTTACTATAAGTGGGTATTATCCCAGTCATATTTGTGAAATTTGCAACAAAAAAATTAAAGTGTTTTCTCATGATTAAATTTTAGTTTTCCTATTGTAGCTCTCACCTCCTCAAGAGATAGAAGTAGTACAGTTTGAACATGAGCTTTTCCATAACAAAGCACACCCTAGAGACAATTTTGTTAAATGTATAACTAAATTTACAAACTATGTAATATACCATTATCCTATTTTTAACTGTGAGTTATGATGAGAATACAACAAATACTGCCATCATATAATGGTTGGAACATTTGTTACAATTATTCCCCTTTTCAACTTTTAAATATTTATTAAAATCATATCCTCATACAGATGTAAAAATATAATAATATTAAATTATTTAAACATAAAGAGTATGTGCTTCATACTTATGATATAGAAATGCAAAATTACTATAAGTAATTACTACATCCTGCTATTAATACAGTTTTAAGCAGAAAATACTCACAAAATCCTCTGTGAATATGTGTGCATGCACATGTGTGTCTTTTTTCTTGTTGGAAAACCAATTCTATTATTATTTTTAGTCCAATTTATGAAGATGTATTGAAAATTTGAGAGATTATTTTAGCCAAAATCTCCCACTGAACTTACTGGGACAGAACCCATTCATATCAGTACCTATTTTCCTTTTAGATCTTTTACCTGTAACCATGTGAGGAAAGAATAGGTTAAATAATGTAGCGAGCCCCTCAGTGATTTGCAAATTCAGATACCTTAAACAGTTTCTACAAATGGTCCACATTATTCTGTTTTACAAACGAAGAAATTATCCTATTCTCATGCCCAAAATATGGTTATATGAATGAACATTAATAAAGTCTCTCTTAATTTTAATTTATAGAACCATGAAATACACCTCCGGAGCCAGTAATTTCACATTTTTACTCTTCCTTTCTCTTGTTTGTTTTTGGTTTCATTTTGTTTGGCTATGTTGTTTTGATTTGGTTTTTTCCTTTACAAAATTATGGTATATTTAAGTAATAGTTCTTTTCTCCTAAGCTGGTTTTAAAAACCTTTCTTTATCCCAGCCTCTGTTGGAACCATATGTTGGTCTAACATGTGTTGTGCAATTACTCTACAAAGTTCATCCAAAATCCCTCTTCTGTATCCTTGATAACTGCCTGGTATTTAGCACTCCCTCTAGTATTGTGTTTCAGAAGACCTAACATATTTGCAGCTGGTTTCCCTGTCTGTGTCATCGATGCAGATGAGAAACATAAAAAAGATTTGGAGACATGGCACCTGTTGGACTTCCCTCTATTTATTTGTGGATTGACAAATTTCTGTAATATAATCTGCTTTCTATTTCAAAATAGTTGCCTTTCCATTGACAGGTTTGCTCACAAATAAATCCTTTCCCATCTCTCCTTTCTATATCAGAAAGTACAACTTACAACAATGACAGAAAGGACATGAATAAAAACTTGTTCCAAGATATATGACAGATTTAGAATTTGAGGAATTTGAGAAAGTACTAGTGATAGTACTCACTGTTTTATTGTTTCTACTATCATTATTACTATAATTATCATACTCAGTATTGTGATTATTGTTATTATAGAGTCAAAAATTTTCCTATCCTTTCCTTTTTGTAGCCCACTAAGGTTTACATAGCCTATCAAGTTTGACTAATTTTCTTTTAAGCACTAAATAAATTCCATTCCTTGATCCATAAAATTATACTTATATTGAGTTGCAAAATATAAAAAGGAAATTGAGCTGTTGGAGTGAGAGACACAAAGTTGATCAGGGGGCTGTGGCACCTCTCCTATGAAGAAGCTGAGAGAGTTGGAGTTGTTTAGCCTGGAGAAGGCTCTGGATAGACCTTATAGCAACCTTCCAGTACCTAATGGGGCTACAGGAATGATGAAGAGGGACTGATTACAGGGGCATGGAATGACAGGACAAGTCTTTTAGATGAAGATTTAGATTAGGAAGATATTCATCCCTTTGAGAGTGGTGAGGCCCTGGCACAGTTTGCCCAGAGAAGCTGTGGCTACCCCTTCTCTGGCAGTGTTCAAGGCCAGGTTGGATGGGGCTTTGGGCAATCTGGTCTAGTGAAGGTGTCCCTGCCCATGGAAGAGGGTTGGAACTAGATGGCCTTTAACGTCCTATCAAACCCAAACCATTCTCTGAGTTCACAAAAACTGCTTTCCTCTTTCACAACTCCCTGGCTTCTTCCCTTCAACCAGCTCTCAAACCACCTCACTACCCTCCAGGCCACACTTCCTCAGTTTATCCACCACGATGCTGTAGGAGACAATGTCTTACTGAGATCCAGAAAAACCACATCCTCTGTCCTACCATCATCCATCCACATGGTTATATCCTCATAAAAGGATATATAAAATAACTATTAGATTATTCAGACATGACCTCCCCTTGGTAAAACCATGCTGACTGCTCCTAACAACACTCTTATCCTTGATGTGCCTGGAGACAGCACCAAGGACAAGTTCCATCGCTTTTCCTGGGATGGAAGTGAGGCTGACAGGTCTGTAGTTACCCAGATCCTCCTTCTTGCCCTTTTTGAAGATTGGAGTGACATTTGCTTTCCTCCTGTTTCCTCTCCTGTTTTCCAGGATTTCTGAAAGATGCTGGACAGTGGCCTACTTGTAGAAAAACTTGTAGAATATTTTAAATGACAAATTTACTCTAACTTTCAAAATTTTTTATTCAGTTTGTTGGACTTACTTGCTTTCCTTTTTATATACTTATATGTCACAGTATGTTTTAGGAGATCTTTTATCAAATGTCTTTATAATTAACAGGGAAGATTTCAAAAAAGGACATGATTTATATTAGTTTGTATTAACTGTATGAAGAAGTAATGCTAGCAATATGAATTTTCTGTTCTGTTTTAGGAAGGTTTTAAAATAATTTAGATGAAATTATATAAATATTACTATTTTTTAAATTAACCTTTTAAATTAACCTTTCAGCTGGTTACAGCAGCTCTAATCAATACAAGAAATAAGTATTCAAGCAAATAAATACAAAAGGATAGAATCCCCAAGAGTACATTATATTTTATATAACATTAAAAATGTTGTATATTTACTAATTTGATGTCTTAAAACATTCATATTGAATAAAGATGTTCATATAATTCAAAAACTTGGGCCTAAGTAGCCACAAGATATCAGAGAATTTCACTCACGCTAATCTGCTTCAGTTTTTTCTTATCCTTGTTCACATTGTATTAGGAATTAATTTCAGATGCAATGAGCTGTTTATTCTGACAAGCTCTGTGCCAAAATGTCTTAATCTAAAAATACATAGGAATCTATACTGTGTAATAATAGGACACAAATGTGATATGTAATGTAAAACACTGAGATTTTTCCTAATTCAACACAGATTTTTAACCACATCGCCAGTACATTTTGGATGTGTATGTGCTTCATCATGATAAGCAAATATGTTTTAAAGGTCCATGGCTGCTTGACTTCAGTGAGGTTGCACGGAGTAAGTCAGAACAGTAAGGCCGCAAGAGATTTTATGAGTCATGACTTTCAAAAATTAGAATTTTTTTATTTAATTACACCATTTGTTGAACAAGTGAGATAAAAAAGAATTAACTTCAGAATTACCACTTCCCAATTTTCAAGAAAAGATCAGAATCAAAATATTAGACTTCTTTTTCCATGTTACTTACAATGATAAATTTCTTTTCTATAAAATGGAGTTTAAAACACATTTAAATATTTTTAAAAATCCAAATATTTGAGTGAATCACATTCTATAAAGTAATTGCCAAGGCATTTTTTGAATGAAATAACACATTTTTTAAAACACGGGAATTCTTCCATGTGTTTTGATTGCATTTATTTATTTATTTATTGCACTTATTTATAGAAATAGGGTTGATTTTTTTTCTTTCAATTAAGATTATATTGCCAGAAAATATGTAGAATTAAAATTAATTAGTTTTTATTCGAGCAATAATAGTCTTGCATAACAAGGTTTTACATTGAAAACACAGTTATTTTGATTTACATCAACAAAAGTTCTTGGTATTATAAACAATTTGGGTCTAGTTCTTACTATTAGTATATATGCTATTTTTCAAAAGGGGCACTCATGAACTTGACATGAAACACATGTGGAAGTATTTGAGATATAAAAATAGCAACAGACAAAATCACTTTAGACTGTGACATAAATGGCTGGATTCTTGAAATATGTTCGGATTCTTTGCACTTAATAAACAGACAACAGAAGCTGGTGTGACAATGGTCATTATTCTCTTATATTGGAAATCAAGCAATTAATAGTCTTTCTGATGAAACAGAATGTCTCTGAGGAGACAGAAGAAGTGTTATAATGGAAAGAATTGTCACATAAAAAGCAATGATATTACTAGACCTTTGCTCTGAGATTCTACCCTGATTAAAAAAAAATTATGTTTGAAGAATTATATGCCAGTCTATGTAGAGTAATGGTGGTGATCCTTGAAGATGAAATGATGATATGAATTTGTGTTCAGATACATAGAAACTGGGAATGTGGGCTCTTGTCTTATTGATAATGCATTGTATTTTACTACATTATATTAATGTACGATATGCATAAATTAATATAAAACTTAACAGAAACTTAATTTGACATTAATTAGCTTCTTTTGTTTGCTCTAAAATAACGCTCTTGGGGGAACTTTTTCTAACATGTAGATCTTGCCTTCTGCTATCTAGCTGAATTTATCTAGACAATTTTTTACAGAATTATACTCTTAGTCTTTTGATAAATCAGGTCTTCACTCAGCTTTTGATGTCAGACAGTAAATAAAATATTTCTTCTTTAGCCAATTACCATGGTTTAACCTGGCCAGTAGCTAAAACATCCACACAACCTCTGCCAGTAGCTAAGACACTCACCCTTTATGTATTTATAAATGTTAATGAGGTCACCCCTCAGTCTCCTCAGAATCTAAAAGGAAAATAAAACTAATGTGTTAAGATAAAGACAGTTAGGAGGATAGATGGTGATGATGATGATGATGATGATGATATGATATAATATACAAAACAAGTGGTGAAAAGTAGTTTCTCACCATGTGTAACTGATGCTCAATTAGTTCCTGAGTCATGGTGCCTCTGGGCCAATTTCCCACAGTTTTATACAGAACATAGTGTCATATATGAATATCTATTGGATCTGTCTGGGTCATCTGTCCTGGCAGTGTCCCCTCTCATCTTTTAGGTACCCCTTGTCTTCTTATTGTCAGGCCAATACAAGAGGTTGAACAGACAGAATCACAGCATCACAGAATTGTAGAGGTTGGAAGAGACCTCGAGAGACTGAGTCCAATCCCCCTGCCAAAGCAGGTTCCCTAGAGCAAGCTACACAGGTTGGTGTCCAGATGGGTCTTGAATATCTCCAGAGAAGGAGACTCCACAACTCCTCTGGGCAGCCTGTTCCAGTGCTCTGTCACCCTCACCATGAAAAAGTTCTTTCTCACATCAGCGCGGAACCTCCTGTGGTCCAACTTGTGACCACTGCCCTTGTCCTGTCCCCACCGGCCGCTGAAAAGAGGTTGGCCATTTCCCTTTGTCTCCCACACTTCAGATATTTATAAACATTGATCAGATCCCCTCTCAGTCTTCTCTTCCCAGGCTGAACAGCCCCAGCTCACTCAGCCTTTCCTCATAGGAGAGATGCTCCAGGCCCTTAATCATCTTTATGGCCTCCTCTGGACTCTCTCCAGGAGATCCCTGTCTTTTTTTGTACCAGGGAGCCCAGAATTGGATACAGTACTCGGGTATTAAGGACTTACAGTCCTTGAATGCTTGGCAACAACTGAAAACACAAGACTTTTGTCAACAATCCTAAATCCGAAGCACAGCACTATACCAGCTGGTAGTAAGAAAATTTTCCTTGACAAAGCCAGGACACTGATAGAACCAATCTCCATTTCAAGAAGGTAATATTTGCTGCACTTATTCAACTGTGAACTGCTTCCTTCCTAGTGTCTTGCTAGGAAGACACTTCCAAGTGTCTTGCTAGCACTTTATGGAATATTTTATTCTAGATGTTACCTGAGGAGATTTCTGTAGAATGACTTCATAGGTATACGGACACTGGAAGAAAGGTTTTGCGTAATCATGTGGCTACTTCCCTCATTTGGACAACCAGATGAATAGAACATCATATCCTGCTTAGCCTCTCCCACTCAATTTATATAGCACTTAAATTATGGAGGTTATTTTTGACTATGTGGAAAGGCTACATTAGAGGGAAGAGCAGTTCAACACAATGGTTTTACAGAATAGTGTTGGTGATGATACAGTGTCCACACCACATACATTTCAAGGGTTATATTTCAGAATACCTCTTTTCTGGTCTCCCACACTCAACACAGTGATTGAAGCACATTATTCATGTTTAAGGAGACATTTTTCTGTATTTATTTGCTCTGAAAGTTTTCGTGCTCTGACCACTCTAATAATTGAGATGGATTTTCTTCAAAATACGATACTAATTCTGATTAAAGTCAGAATAACAGATCCATACCTCATGTCTCTTTTCTACAGTAAAATACTGAAATGCTCTTTATCTTGCCATTGATTCATGGTAGTATCAGAATTTAGTGATGTTATACAGTTAGATGTATTGGTTCTGGCTGGGATGGAGTTAACTCTCCCCACAGCAGTCTTCTCAGTGCTGTACTGTGTATTGATAGCTATCAAACCCCCTACATATCAGGGTCTTGGGAATTACTGAGCAGTATTGGCACACATCAGAGCTTAGTCTATATTTCCCCCCTCAGTAGTGGGCTGGGAGTGGACAAGATCTTGGGAAGTGACACAGCCAAGACAGCTGACCCAAACTGATCAAAGTAATATTCTGTACTATATGACATCATACTCAGCAGTAAGAAGTGGAGAGGTAGGAGGAATAGCAGGGGAGAACTTTTTTAATATAATATTTGTCTTCTAGGGCAACTGCTACACATCCTGAAGCCCTGAGGAGGGGAGTGATAGTCATTTGGTGGACACTTGGCATCTAATCAAGCTTAAACCACTACATTATATTAAGGTTTATAGAGTAATTCTGAAAAATAAAAGTCACGATACTGAACCAACAAGATACTGGTGATGGTTTGAATTAAAATGAATAATGAATAGTTTGAAGTATATGTGAATAAGATTTTTCTTTGCTACGTATTTGCTTATTTGCTGGTAAAAATACAGAGCTCTTCTCTGAATTCATACTTTATTTCTCTCTACATACCATCAACAACTATTGGTCAGTATGGCAGCAACTGAGGAATAGATAATGGAATGTTCTTTCCAGAAGACATATGCAACCCCTTAAGAAGTATGTTTAGGCCTACATTGTCGTATTTAGACAGAACCCATATGTAGGGTGTGGTATGGATCTGGACAAGATTGAAGCTTCTTGGCATCTAAAGTTCTTGGTTTACAGTGGCCCTATACAGTTTCCAGATTTCTTGGAATTTCTCCTGGAATTCATAATGATTTGAGTGAGGGAGAACATATGGAGATATTATTCTAGGCACTTATATGAGCTTCATGACTGAAAATATAGCTACATGCCCCCTTTCTCAGTGGTATATTTTGGTTATTACTCAAAAGGCTAGAAATCTGGTTCTTGATCTTTAATCATAAACGATGTTGCTGGTCCTTTACAAACTTGCTATGCAAGCACTGCTCTTAAATGCTCCCCCTGTCAGGGGACCAATTAGGCTCGACCTGCGTACTGAGCAGCTCAGCAAGTCTTCCTTGCTCAAGAGATGCTTCCAATGAAAAGCAGTGAAGCAGATAATACTGTGGGACCTTAAAATATTTCTTTATGTATTTTTTCAGAGTTTTATTTCTCTTGTAGCTTCTACAGAGGGAGTTTTAAAGTGCAGTAAGTACATTCAGGAAAATACCTTTATGTGATATGTATGTGTGCTGTGCTTCACGTTGTTTAAGTTTTCCAGGCTCTACTTTCAGCACGATACCAGAAATATTCATAAAACATGCAGCAAAGTATGTGCCAATCTTTTACAGATTCTATACTGCTCTACAGTTTGTGAACGTAGAGGTGAACTCCTGCCAAATTATTTGTGAATTCCCCACTTAATTAATTGCAGTATTTTCTATCACTACTGAAGCCTTAAAATTAACAATCAGTAAATCAGTAATTCCTTCAAAGTTAACTTCACAAAAGTTAATGGATTAAAAACAATTCTTGGACTCTGTGATCAACAGCTAGCATTCCCTATAGAAACCCAGTGGTTATCAATCTAAATTTCAGTCTGTGAGGTACATGCATCTACCTGTCATGTATTCTAATTGATTATCACCCTGTTATAGTCAGCATAAGTAAACTCTGTAAGTCCTACTGTAGTTCTAGCTAATCAAAAGTCATTTTGCCTTTTTGACTGCTGCTGATTTACAGATTTTCTGATTTTACTCTTATGAGAGCCACACAAAAGTGTGATATCACCATTGTTTCAGGAATCAAAGACCCATCCCATTTCAGGTGAGGGGAGACCAATTTCTGTAAAGATCTGCACCTACCATCAAAACTTAAACACCATGAAAATTGAAACATCCTGGTAATGAAGACACACTGTTAACTATTTAAGTAATGATTGTGTCTAAATAAATATGTAATTAACCATGGAACTCAGTGGAACAAGATTTTGTATCAAGTGGTAAATGATAGGAGTCATCTTTCTTTGCAGGAAATGGGACCTAACTGTCTTGTCTTAGGAACATTTTCCAGCCAGTAGTGCTTTTTTTGCCAGAATGTATATATTGACTGCTGTGCTAAATAGCTGAAACTTTAATTGTGTTGTCCATTTTATAATTAGAAAACCTTCCAGTAAGCTATGACTCCATGTCTACAAAATTAAACTTGCCATTTTCATATCCCTGGTGAATAAAAAAAATAAATTAGACAATCTATCACATACAGCAGCCAGCTACCTTTTTTTATGCGTTGCCCTTACTACAAAAGTCTGTTCAATTCATTTTAAAGTACATCTATAGATCACTATTAATGCAAAAAAGATTCATGGAGTTTGAAGGCAGGGCATGGCTTCATATATGATCAGATGAAATCTCAGAAAAATCAACTAACAATTTGTACAAGATCCATAGCTGCGGTCTGAGCTATCTATTAGAAAGACATTCTGGTTTAATTCTAGATGTGAAAATGATGGAGAATCTTCAAAGTCTCAGAATACATTTTGACAGAAGAAAAATTAGACAGAATCTCATTTGATACATTCTCTAAAGCAGGGTTCTTTAGAAACTGTTGTTTACAGACCTTTTCCAAATTTAAAGCTTTTTGTTCTTTTTTAAAGGAACTTTAAAACCTTTATGTTGAACATAAGGTTATTCCACTAATAAGTGGAATTCCACTAAGTTTAGTGTAGTCATCATAACCTGAAAGTCTGATCTTACCAAATGCCAAA
This sequence comes from Heliornis fulica, assembly GCA_013399135.1. Classification (NCBI taxonomy): domain Eukaryota; kingdom Metazoa; phylum Chordata; class Aves; order Gruiformes; family Heliornithidae; genus Heliornis; species Heliornis fulica. Next base: position 391,203 of record VXBZ01012098.1, on the reverse strand, counting down.
ATTATTCCCACAAATAAATAAATAAGAAAATAAATTTTAACATATATAAAGAGTTAACTGTAATGCTGTCTACCTACAGGTTATTTTGTTACAATCACAGAAGCTTGAAGCAGTAGAAAGCCAATATACAGGTATAAACTTAGCCTCTGCTGCTTGTGATAAAAGGCTATTTTGTAGGCTAGGAGATCAGGACACCCGTTGCCAGATTAATCTGGCTAGAAACAACCATGATCTTAAAATGGAAACTAGGAGAATACCTGAAGAAATAATTAAAGGTAATTTTTGGAGGCTGAATGCAATAGACATGGTTACCTTAATGAGTGGAAGATGGATTGCAGCTTCTGGATTACAGGTTGAGAAAGAAATTCAAATAAAAGGTGCACCAAGATTCTCAGTCATAAGAAAACTAATTTAAATTATAAATTTTGCCTGATGCTGATATAAAGAGTAAGAGATTACATATATACATATGTGTGTATATATATATATATATATGGGATCATAGTGGAAGTAATGGCTTGGTTATTTGAAACTGGACTTTGTAACTTGCAATAAATATTTTCAAGTCTATTTGAACATTAAAAGTTTGGGATTTGGCTGGTTTGTGAGCACTGAAAGCTTAGACTGTCCTATTCAGACTTGCCAAAATATATGTTTACTTGCTGGCAATGTGTTTTACTTTCTGTTAAAACATGAGCTCTTATAGAGTTAAGAGAGCACTTTCCTCGTGTTAGAAATCTCTTGAAGATTTTCAGAACTCCTGGGCCTGATTTCCCTTTTGCAAACAATGAAGTAAAACATCAGAACTCCATGGTAACGGGTGGAGGAGAGGCAGCTCCATCTGGAGCTCTGGAAACATGGATGAAATTGTAATAGCAATGCAATAATACCAGTGTAAAACTGCTGAAAGTAACCAATGTCAAAATAAAAAGAAATATGCTGTCAATAACTTCTCAAAATTGATGACTCTCCATTACTATTTGTTCTCTTTTTATTTACTCTCTGCTACCCCTATCCCTGGAAAAGCTTGAGAAAGCACAAAATGGTCAGAAAAATCCTAAAGCAAACAATTCCTGTTCTTATGTATTCAGCATAAAAAAGAGAGACACATAACAAAACCCACCTCTGCAAACATCCAAGACCTACAGTATTATGGTTTTATTTATAACTAATGACTTGTTAATGATATGATAATTGCACCTATCCATAATTTGGGAGCTGCTGCAAGTCCAGTAATGTGTGAGGCTGACAGAATGGTGTAAGAGGAGGTTTCATATTGATAGAAATTAACTGAATGGCTTCAAGATCCACCAAATGTTTTGAGTTTCTAGTCAAATGCAGATTATTAAAGGCATGCCTCAGGTCTGGAAAACCATGTGCTGCCACAGATCTGAATGGTTATCAAAACTTCAAACACGAATCCATTTATCGTAGTTTGCTACTTTAATACAGGTGTATTAGCACACAACTATACACTGGCATATACAGTATTTTTTTTTTCTAAATACAATTATTGCATTTATATGCTTCTTTGGATGTTATTAGTGATGTCTTGTACAGCTTCCAGAAAATGTCTTGGAGATGTGTTTTGTATGAATGAATAATAATTATTCTAGGAAAGATAAAAATGTAGTTTGTGGTGTTTTTCACTAATGGCAAATCTTCAACAGATTACAGAATCTGAAATGATTTGTGCTTGAGAATTAATGTGCAACAAGAAAAACAACACTTTCTCCACTTTCTGTTGGGATAGGTGTTTAAATTTATCAATCTGAAAATGCCCTAGATTCCATTGGGTTCCTCTTTTTTTTTTCTGGTGGTTTGTATCCATACATAAAAGTCTTGGACTAGTTAAATAAATAAATATGTAAATATTGTGATCTAATGCAGTTTTTCATCTCCAGTTTCCATCCTTTTCTTACTGTAAAAAGTGCTCCAATATTTTTTGTTTCATCATTTTAGGCTTCACACTATAACTTCTCTTTTTCTGTACCTAAGCACATGTTTAAATAAGAAAGCTTTTTACTTAAGGAACAGTATGCCCAAAGAAATAATTGATGGCTTAACTCTTTTTATATACCATACAATTTTGAGGAGCAGGATGATTTTAACTGGAAGGGTGACTGTGATTTAACTCTACTAGAGGCCACATGCCCACTGAAACCATTCTATCATTCCTCTTCTCAGCTGGACAGGGGAGAAAATATATAATGAAAGTCTCATGGGTTGAGATAAGGACAGGGAGAGATCATTCAGCAATCAATCTCATAGGCAAAACAGACTCAACAGGGAACAAAATGCATCTAATTTATTACCCAATCAAAACAGTGTAGGATAATGAAAAATAAAACCAAATCTTAAAACACATCCCTCCCTCCCTTCTTCCCAGACTCATCTTTGTTTCCTCTTTCTCTCCCTCCTCCACCCGAGTGGCACATGGGGAGTGGGAGTGTGGGTTTCAATCAGTTCATCACATTGTCTCTGCCACTGCTTCCACCTCAGAGGAACATCCCTGGTCCAGCATGGAGTCCCTTCATGTGAGGCAGTACTCCATGAACTTCTTCAGCATGTCCTTCCCACAGGAGCTTCTGTTCTTCATGAAATGCCCAGTGAGGATCCTTTCCATAGGGTACAGACCTTCAGATCACACTGTTCCAGCATGTTCCCCCACAGGGTCACAATGTCCCCCACCAAACCTGCTCCAGTGTGAGTCCTCTGTCCAGAGGCTGCAGGTCATGCCAGGTGCTTGCTCCAGTGTGGGCATCCCACCAGGTCACAGCATTCTTCAGGTGTCTCCACCTGCTCCAGTGTGGGGTCCTCCACAGAGTGCAAGTGGGATCTCTAATCCTCATTATCTTCCATTGGATGCAGGGAGACAGCCTGCATCACCATGGTTTCCTCCACAGGCTGCAGTGGAATTTCTCCTCTGGTGTCTGGAGAATGTCCTCCCCCTCCTTCTTCACTGACCCTGGTGTCTGCAGAGTTTCTTACATCTTCTCACTCCTTTCTCTGACAGCAAAAATTTGCCACTTGCAGTTTGTTTGCTTCTTAACCCCGTTATTCTAGAGGCACTATTACTGCTGCTCATCAGCTTGGCCTTGTTCAGTGGCAGGTCCATCTTGGAGCATCTTGTATTGGCTCTGTCAGACCTAGGGGAAGCTTCTGACAGAAACAACACCTGCAGCCCCCCTGCTACACCAAACACTGTCATTTAAGTAGCTGTTCATAATCTGATCATTAAGGTAACTCTTGAAATTTTAATATGATAAATTATTTGGCATTGTAATAAGTTTGATGGGTTAATTAAGTCAGTGGGAGAACTCCAGGTGATTTCATTGCTGGCTATCTTTTTAATTATACACACAAGATTGATGTAAAGGACAACCAAAATGTTGTTAAGCAGTTCCCACTGAAAGAGAAAGTCTTGTTTTGTAATTGGTTTTGGATTTGTGAAGGGACTAGGTGTTTTCTTAGTTTTCATAAAAATAAGTGGAAATACATTTTATCAGCCAAGGTGCAGTCAAATACCTTCATTAGAACTAAATTGTTTCATTTTGAATCTAATAATCTAAAAATCTACAAATACCCAATCCCTGAGACACATAAGTACAGTATGTAAATGTTCCAAGTAAGGGCAACAAAACTGCACAGGGAAAGTGTATTGAGTTATAGCAAATATTGTCAAGAAGATGTCTGAGTGGAGAGATGAGTGGTCAGAGTTCAGTGACTTCAGGACCAATAGCATTTCTGAGTGCTGAGATACAATTTTCTCTGTTTTCAGTCAAGACCTTTAAATGAGGTGTGAGTATTACACTTATCTAGGTCATGCATAAATATGGATAGATAGTTTTGATGAACAAATGCCTTTCCATGAGATTAGACATACTGAACCAGAAAAAGGTAGAATGAAATGCTGATGCAAAGCAAGACAGATTGTGTAACTTCTCGAAGAAAGGATTTTGGGAAGGTTGTATCATCTCCTTGAACTATTTCCCAAAATGTTTTCATGAACACCATTTAGACTACAAAGAATAAGGAATGAATATTTAACCAGAGATGGGGAGTAAGATATACAAGTGAGTTGGTTGCAACACTAGGACTTTGCAAACACTATGTTTATTTGTCTGTTGTCTTGTTTATTTTGACATATTATTCATTTATTAGGATATTATTAGTATATTTATTCCTCTCATAACAAGATGGACTACAGAGGAGAAAATTCACAACCCTAAGCTTTAAAAAACCTCTAAAATGGTGTTGTGATATGGCCCTAGCCAGCAGCTGAGCACCACCCAGTCACTAACTTTCCCCCCACCTACAGGAAAAAAGACTGGGGGGCAGATGATATTCACCTCATATCATTCATTTCTTGTCCTCTGTAACCCAGGTTCTACCTCAGTATATGCTATAAGTATATCTTACAAATAATGTAATCATTTTTGAGATTCCTTAATACCGCATAAGTGATTGAGCTAAAAAATTACTCAAAAATACTCCAGTATAATAAACCATAAAACTTTGGTTTGGTTTTGTTTCAGTCAATCACCTCTTTCCACTAGTGTGAAATGAAAAAGCAAACTTTAAAAATTAATGAGAAATTAAATTAGAAAATTTCCTATTATTCACAAAAACAGTGGGACTATGATTATGCTTTTATTGTTTCCCTAATAGCCCACTTGTGGAGAGTGTAGAAAACTAGAATTAATTCCTTTTCTTGGAAGATGCCATTCCATAGACATTCTCCAACACTACAAAAAAAGGAATGGATCTTTCTAGACATGCACAAACTTGAATACTTGAACAGCTATTGATAGTTTGATTGAGATCCCTGTTCTGAATCCAGCAGAGTATATTCTGTATGGGTGCCCATACCAAGAAGGTAGAAAATCTTCAATTTATATATGTATTTAATATAATTACATTGATATTTTAATCCAAAACCAGAAAGTAGGACTGATATTCATGTGTAAACTACAATCTGTATTATTTTCTGAGAAAAATAATCATGCAGAAGATGATTTTTTTTTCTCTTTTCAACAAGAAATAGATGTCTTTTCTTAATCTAAAGAAAGAACACGCATCTCCAACCTCATATCTAAGTAACCTACTCTTGAATATAGCAAGACTATAACTCTCACTGCAAACCAGATAACTTCTGGTGGTTTTTGCTCCTCTTGAGGAAAAAAAAGTCCACCCAACCATTTTTTTTACAGTTATGAATGATTGGTTTTACTGTATCTCTGGCAAGTAAAGTACTGATAAATAGTGATCCCTGCCCTGCAATGAAGGGAAAATCCCAGCATGCTTCTACTCAGAAAATGGCTCTTCAAAATCCAGATTATGAGGCTTTGTGTTTACTGTCTCTCAGTAGCTTCAGAGAAAGTTTTCTTATGCATTTCTTAAGTGTCATGACTGGAAATTATGAGAGGTGATTTGATTTATTTCTGACTTCTATATTAACATACGTATTAAAGACTCTGTCAAACCAAGTCTACTGGGAACACCTTTTCTTTAGTTTCTGTAAGCAAGGAAGTATAAAACTGAGGACAGAATATGGTCCTGCAGCTGAAACTTAGTTGAGATCCACTGATGATGTGAGAGCTAAAACAAAATATGAGTCATTTCTCCACAGCCATTTGGCTCTGCAATGTTTTACTGCAAACCAAAAGCTCATTTTTGTCACTAATATACTCAGCTGTAAATTACTATAAACAGGTATATTACATTTTAAAAGAAACGCATTCTGATTGCTTCAGTATGCAGATTCATAGATCAAATAGTAACCTGAAAAAAGTAAATCTGGAAACCTAGTGACACAAGTAAAATATCCACACAAATATTTTTATTAATATTTTATAGATCATAAATGTGTCATATTTTTGAGTCATTTGCGTGTGCTATGATTTCATACTGAACTTTTTCCATAACACTCCTGGGTTCTTTAAGGCCCAAATATAATTTTAACCAGAGTAGCACTAAACAAAACATGGAGGCAACATCAAAGTCCAGACACAATCCATGGGAAACACCTCATAAAGGGGATAATCCAGAGGCATCAAGGTGCTTGCCATGGTCTAGAACAACGAAAAAGAGTTGATAAATGTAATGTTCTTCCTTCACAAAGAACTAAAGCCTGGAACAGGAAAATGGGGAGCTGAGGAAAGCAGTAACAAGAGTACAACAGGGATACTGAGGTGACTAAAAGGATGAGAAGTTTACATATATCTATGTAATGAAGTATATTCCCTAGTGAGATTCAGGTAAGTGATGGGAACAACATTGTTTAACAAAAATGCTAGAGTCTGAGAAGTCTCATATCATCCTGTCTTATTTATTTTTAACATTTGAAAATAATGTATCATAGACCCAGGATCCACCAAATTCTATCACAGAATCACAGAATTGTAGGGGTTGGATGGGACCTCGAGAGATCATCGAGTTCAAACCCCTGCCAAAGCAGGTTACCTAGAGTAGGTCACACAGGTTGGCATCCAGATGGGTCTTGAATATCTCCCGAGAAGGAGACTCCACAACCCCCTGGGCAGCCTGATCCAGTGCTCTGTCACCCTCACCATGAAGAAGTTCTTTCACACATTGTTTTAACCTACGCTTAAATTTGAAAGCAGATTGCTTCTTTGAAGGGACTGTAAAACTTCTCTTCATAGAATCATAGAATGATTAGTGTTGGAAGGGATTATAAAGATCACCAAGTTCCAATGCCCCTGCCATGGACAGAGACACTTCTCACTAGACCAGGCTGCCAAAGGCCTCATCCAACCTGTCCTTGAATACCTCCAGGGAGGGGTCAGCCACCTGGTGGCAGAAAACCGGTTCCAGTGACTCACCATCTTCATAGTGAAGAACTTAATCCTAATACCTAATCTAAATCCAGTTTAAAACCATTCCCACTCATCCTGTCACTCCACGTCCTTCTAAAATAGTCCTTCCCCAGCTTTCTTGTAGGCCCTTTCATGAAGGCCATTACAGGATCTCCCTGGAGTCTTCTCTTCTCCAGGCTGAACAACCCCAGCTCTCTCAGCCTGTATATAAGGCTGAGGGTGACAGACCCCTGGAACAGGATACCCAGAGAGGTTGTGGAGTCCCATTCTCTGGAGACATTCAAGACCAATCTGGTTGTGTTCCTGTGTGATTTAATCTAGGTGATCCTGCTTAGGCAGGGGGTGTGGACTACATGATCTTTCAAGGCCTCTTCCAACTCCTAACGTTGTGTGATTCTGTGATTCTGTCTTCATAGGAGAGATGCTCTATCCCTCTGATAATCTTTGTTGCCCTCCTCTGGACCCATTCCAACAGTTCCATGTCCTTCTTATTTTGAGGACTATGAACTGGACACAATACTCCAGGTGGGGACTCATAAGAGTGGAGGGGGAGAATCACCTCATTCATGTTTGAATAAAAGCAACTGCTAAATTACTTTTTTTGAGAAACATCTATGTTTTGTTTTCTTTCTCCTGTCTATTTTCCAGTTTCCCAAAGTTATTACATTTGTTACCTGCGTTATCAACAGTTGTTAAAACATACTTGTAGGAATGGAATTTGCCATGCTGTCAATTCCTACAAGAATTAAATAATGCACAATTATTTGCTTTTTCCAGGGATTTTGTCATTCTGATATCAACGTTAAACCATCTGGAACAATAGATATGCAAGCTAAAGTCAACATGGATGAAAACCACATCCCCTATCAAAAATCAAAACTTGTTATAGGAATGCCTATATGTACATTATATTTTTTTTGCATATTTTGGAAATTAAAAGTATAAATTCCATCTGTTTTCTTAAGGAATTCTGTACTTTGACAAGATCAGAAGTGGAGAAAATTTAACTTAGAAGTTATTGGGATTTATGATGTCTTCTATCTATTTTTAATGCAAATATCAAATTAGTAACCACAAGAATCTTATATTTCCTTTATTTTTTCCTCTATGCCAATTTCATGTCTAAAAAATTATCTGTTCTTTCAGGTTTTTCTCAGCATGGGAAGATTTTGTCACAAGTAAGAGGGAAAACTGTACTGCAAAATCAAAGGACTGTTCAGTAAGACCAAGACTTGAAAAAAAAAAAAAAAAGATTGGCTAGAATCATAAAAGTTCCCTACAAGTATTTTAATCCCTGAAAGTATAACGCCCTTTAGATCTTACAGGTACTATGAAAATGTATAGTCTGGCCTTACACATCATTAGAGAGTAGCTGCAGTTTGCCTCATTTTGCATGTGTTGTAGAACTGATTAAAAATATTTAACAAGTGCTAATGTGGGGCTGTCTCAGAAACTTTGAAATTTAAAATTTAAAAATAATAGCATTCTATGGATATCTAAAGTCCTTTTGGTATTTTTGCAAAAGAACTGAAACAACTGCAAACTTGTTTAAATAAATGAATTTTCTATAGTTTTAAAGGGAAATGGAAATAATTATTGATCCTAATTAAAAGTAAGGGTAGATTTATTATCAAGACAGAAAAACAGTGTGTGAAATGATCCAAGTAACAGTGAACAGGAAGTACAAGTTTAAACATACAATTACTCATAGATATTTTTTTCTAAGAAACAGAAAATTTAGTTCACTTCTCTGGCATTTCTTAAAGTCCTTGAAATAGTTTATCTGTAAGAAAAAGAATCAGAATCATAGATTCACTGAACAGTTTGGGGTAGAATGGACCTCAAAGCTCATCTAGCTCCACTCCCCTTGCCATGGGCAGGGCCACCCTCCACTAGCTCAGGTTGCCCAAAGCCCCATCCAACCTGGTCCTGAACACTGCCAGGGATCCAGGGGCAGCCACAGCTTCTCTGGGCACTCTGTGCCAGGCCCCACCACCCTCACAGGGAAAAAGAATTCAAAATAATTCATCTAATATCACACACTGTTAGATCAAAGCCATTTCCACTTCCCCTACCTGTCCGTTGTCTTGTAAATAGCCCATTCCCAACTTTCCTATAGGGCCCTTTAGGTACTTGAAGGCTGCTTTCACATGTCCCTGGAGCCTTTTTTTCTCCAGGCTGAAGAACCACAAGTCTCTCAGACTGTCTTCATAGGAAAGGCTCTCTAGCCTATTCTGTGACCTGTGACCTATTCTGGACTCCCTCCAGCAGGTTCTTTTCATTCTTATGTTGAGGCCCCAGAGCTGGACAAAGTACTCCAGGTGTATTCTCAAGAGAGCAGAGAGGCAGAATCACCTCTCTCATCCTATTGGTCACACTGGTTTTGATGCATCCTAGGATAGTTTTTCTGGGCTGTATTTATGCATTGCCAGCAACCTTTTGTGAACCAACAGCCTTTAATTCCTTTGCCTCAGGGCTTCTCTCAAACCTTCCTCTCAAACCATTCTTCACCCAGACTGCAGTTGTGCTTGGGATTCCACTGACCAATGTGCAAGACTAGTAGAATATACATCATATAAACCTGTAAATCAGAAAATATATTCTGAAATTGCAGTTTCTTGAAAGTAAGGTTTTCAGCCCTTATATTTCTCCATTATAGTGCTAAACTAGAGTTCTCATTATATTTTCTATTGTTTTTTTCATGGTATCAGGATCGTGTCTATCTTCAGGAATACAGAAACTTTATGTTAATAAAAATGATTTAATTTAATATATGTATCTTTCAATGTTTAACCATTCCAAGGCAAGTGTATTTCTATGAAAAATAAGCTATCCTTTGTCTCCTATCATTTTTCTTCTTTGCAAAGTAGGTAACTATAATTGCAGATGGTAATTTCAATTGAAATTGGATAAAATAATAATGGTTACATTTTAAATTATTACTCGGTAATGAAAAATTTACATGATTTTTTTGTGCAGTTCTGGACTTTTTATAAAAACTTTTGATGCTGGACTTCATGAATCTTTGCAGTATAGTCTCAAGTATTGACTGTTTAGGCTTATAGGCTTTCTAAATTGCAAAGTAAAACACATTACTTTGAAGTAGTAATGAGCATAGCTGAGATTGAACAGGCATTATTTCACACCTCAGGTGAGCTAAGAATATGCACAGTCAGCTTCCATTGCAGAGCTGATGAGCAGTAACTCATTAAGATGCAATTATTTTTGATTCTGTGGCAAGACCTGAGGGAATTCTGGCAGTATGTGGCAGTAACCCCCAGCATACCTATTTAATTTTGCCATTAGTTTGAAAGAAACTAAAAAAGTTATACAACAGTGAGCACAAGGAAACTCGGAGAAACAATTCAGTAGTGACAATGGAGTATGTCTACTATTTTTCAAAGATAATATATTTAGAGATTCATCAAGTACAGCTGGTAATCTTCACTTTTCTGGGCAACTCTTCATAAAAATATATTCTTCCTACAATATGTAGCATCATACCACAGAGCTCGGTGATCCACTGACAATCTAATTGGAAAGAATTTAAGGCACCACCAGTAGCATATATGTTAGTCTTTACAGAAATTACTTTAAAAAAAATGCCTTTATAATTTCAGTACAAAGTCTCTCACAATCCACAAATATTCTGTGGAATCTGGAAAGTGATCACTGGACTTAGCTGCCCCTGACCTAAAGATCAGACAAGCTTTTCCAATTGACAGATTTTTTTTCCATGATTTTAAAGGTTCTCATGTATAGTATATGTGATGGGGTTCTGGAGTGGGGGAGATTGTTTATGGTCTCTGTGACGCTTACAAACTTACTTCATCTAATATGGCTTTTCTCAGCAAGATAACTCACAATTGTTAGAAGTCTGAGATAGCCTCAAATTGTTTCCTTACTTTTTTTGCCATAAAAGTATGCAACTATGCAATGTCAAAAGGCTTAAAACAAGATTTGGATTAAAAGTGCAGGAAAATTCCAAATATTTTCTTCCTGAGTAAGGGGTTTCTTGTTTGAGGCTTCTTTTCACCACTGATCTTGCTTCTATCTTGGTCTTGAATCTTGGTTCTTCATTAACGCTCTCCCAAGTTCTAGAGTGTAATTTCTCTTCCAGGTTAGACTCTGCTGTACACCACATTTCAGTCTGCAATGTTTTGTTTGTTGTTTTGGGGTTTTGTTTGTTTTTTTTTTTTTTTTTAAGTTGGGTGCTGTCAATAAGTGGCTTCTAAACTTGATTCAGTCAGATCACGTTCTGCCCTTACATTCCTCCTGACTTTCACTGTGACTTTATACTAGACTGAAACTGTAGAACCTTATAAACTCAATGTATGGCCTGTTGGGAACCTGAGATAAGTAAGAAGATACTGGCATGTCTACCAGATTTATGGTCGAGGTTTGCTTCAGGGCAATAATTACATCTCAACCAGGATAGTTGATGTAGACTCCTAACAGTCTGTGGTTGTACAAATATTCCACATGAAGCCATCTCCCTGTGTTTTTCAGCGGACAAATCCTGTCACATCGTTGCATGTAATGTCACTAAATACAATGAGGTTACTTTGACAATAAAGTTTCATGTCAAACAAGATTGAAAGATGCCAGCACTCAACATACGGTGTTTAGAGACCCAACTATAATGAAATGTAAGTTTCATAACTAATAAACTTCTGAAATATAATAAATCTATTCCATGTAACACAAAAATGAGATTTAAGCTGTATTCCTGCTAATAATCAGGAAAGTTTTACTCTGGAAAAAAAAACACTCGTAGGAAATTTTCCAGGATTTTTTTCCGTTGAATTGCAAATTTTATAAAGTCTTCTCTCATCAAGACATGTCTATATGACAAAAGTACATCTGACAAAAACCAATAACAATTATGTGGTTTATATTTTTTTTTTCCCATTGTTTCAAAATGACTGGCATTTATTATAACGTTATTTGTGGTAAAGTCACAATCAGAATTAAATCTTTGAGATTATAAAAAATAATTTAATTGAAAGCAAAATACTCTGTTTTCTGGATGTGTTTCACAGATGGAATGGTACATATTTTGGTAAAAACAATCTTTTACCTGCAGAACTGAAAAAAAAAATTTATTTTGTGACTGTAATGTTATACAATTAAGATTATATAGATAATAGATTAGCATTCTATTAAATACAGAGACACTTAAAATATATTATTTCTTGACTCAGGGAGTTAAGAATCTAAGTCATGGGCTTGTAATGCACACATTTACATCTGAACTAATTACTATAGGCTCCTATTCTAGTTGGTGGAGCACAATAGGAGGTTTGTGGAGTCAGCTAAATACTTAGATGACTTAACTGAAATACACTAAAAAAATTACCTGGTTTTCTCCACAGACTGCAAAGAAATCTTAGGTACAGTCAAAAGAAGATATTCACATTTATTTAAATGCAAATGTCTATAGTTTTTAGATCATTTCCATAGTCTATAGGGAAATTATTTTACCGTTTTTCTTAAACACTGGTCTCAGTATGAAATCTATAATAAAGATGTGGTGTCTTAAAATGGATTTTAAAGGGAAATCAATATAGAAATTCCATTTTTAAAGTATGTACTTTAAAAAATATTCAAATATTGCATGATCTAAAACTATGCATACATGAGAAATAATATATATATATATATATATATATATAATGATGGAAATATCAAAGCATGGAGGAAATATTCAGCCTACATATATGAGGAATTCTATCTATATAAATATGAATACTTATTATACATATCTCCTACCTAATTGTTGCTCTTTGGCAAATATGTTTATGCTAGCCATTTGTTTTACTCTGTATGAATTATGCAGCAATTGTTATTAAGAATAACTCTAATAGAATATTTATTGCAGAATAATAACATTCCAAATGTTTATTGAAAACATGTCTGGTTTACAGAGTTTTGATGATTCTTTTGGAAAACCATATCTGTTAAATTTCAATGAATACTTGTTTAAAATCAACTGTTGGATTTTCATATACATTACTGCCAAGCTCCATATTAAACATATTCAGGCTGTGACTGATTCATCTCTTTTATTTTTTGCAGATGTAGGGTACTGCTTATTTTCATGTGACAAGGATGTGTTAAAGTGGAATAGAGAACTCAAGCAGGACAATAATTCCCATGTTCAATGTTGATAATTTACAGCAATTCATCAGATTATATTCTTTTTGGAAGAAAATGAAAAATTGTATTTAATATATACAGTATCTCATTATTCCAACCGCAGTTTATAGATATATACTGAAAATAGACTGTCTATGTCCTACTTGCTGTTTAGTCCTACACTGCACTAAGCTACACTGTGGGTAGACATAAAAAATGAGACAGTCTAAGTGCATTACCATCCAAAACTGGATAGAAAGGCACATCCAATACTTGAAATAATTGAAATTCAACTGCTGACACAAAGAAATAAAATGCAGGTTTGTTGCTCTTTACCCACTAACATGACTTTCCAAGTAAAAAAGGCAACAATACCTAGTAGTGGAACTTCTGTTGTTACATTATCAGAAGAAAATATCTGATCAGTTCCATCATCTTTTACTTCACCTAATATATTTTGCAGCTGCCATTTTCATAATGGAGGAATACACTTCCCAAAACTTGAAGCACTTTTCCAATCTTTCTTTACAGTTTACAGAATCACAAAATCACAGAAACACAGAATTTCAGGAGTTGGAACGGACCTCAGATGATCATCAAGTCCAACCCCACTGCCCAGGCAGAATCTAATCACCTAGGTTAGACCACACAGGTACACAGAGAAACTCCTATGTTTCAGCTTGGACCCATTGCCCCTAGTTCTATCACTGACCATCACTGAGAAGAGCCTGGATCCATCCTCCTGACACTCACCCTTAACATATTTATAAACATTAATGAGGTCCCCCCTCAGTCTCCTCCAATCTGAAGAGACCCAGCTCCCTCAGCCTGTCCTCATAAGGGTTCTACTCCCTTCATCATCTTGGTGGCCGTGCACTGGACTCTTTCAAGGAGTTCTATGTCCTTCCTAGACTGAGGGGCCCAGAACAGGACATGATATTCCATTCTTTAAGTGTATGAAGAGATAGAGAAAAGATGAATGTAGAAAAGAAACATGCTGGTCTGACTGCTAGTATAGCCTGGTAAGTGGAAAACTTCAATATAATAGATTATTAGTACTGCAGGGAATTGTTTAATTACAGGTGATTTTAATTCAAGATATGGGTTGGAGAATTAATTGCTTCTGATACAGTATTTCTCACTATTCCTTAACTTTGTTCTTGAGATTATCAACTAATTCACATGTTAATAATTGTTTTCCATAAAGCATAAGATCCTTTCAAAATAAAATCAAACATAATTTATAAAATTAACTGGTTTCAGCTTATAATAGTTATAAACGATCACTGACTAGTAAAGTATTTCACATGTAATTGAAAGTTAAGTGAAAGATTTTTTTTTTAAATCAGATTTTATCAAATAAAGTTTGAAGCCCTATTAAACTAGGACAGTACGGTAAGTAAATTATGCTCAGTTTAAGACACTCTAATTTTAAGTATGGAAATTTCTCAATGGCATAACTCCATGATCATCTCAAGAAGGATGCTAGGGGTGAGGAAAGAATGCTTCACATGAGAGATAAGGAAGTGCAATAAAACGATTTATTACAGAGGCATAAAAACTAATGGCAAGCGTTTCTTTAGTCATATTAAATGAAAGCCAGTAAACAAACAAAAGAAGACCATAGATCAATGTCAGAATTGGTAGAATTTAAAATAGGAATGATAAGATCTCATAATATCATTTTGGTCTTAGTTTCCCGTAAGAATTCTGCTATATGTTATGGGAGACAAAGCAAGTGGGTTGACAGAAATTAAGATGGAAATTTGATATTAAATAATTTTAAAAAAACAAATAACTCAGAGCTATGGTGAGTTGGCCCCAGTTATCAGCTGAGCACCCACACTGCCACTTGCTCACTCTATTCCCTCCATTTGTGGTGGGAGGAAACAAGAACAAGAGAGAGAAAACTTGAAGGTCAAAATACGGACAGCAAAATCACCCACCAGTTAAAAGCAAAACACTATTGGAATTTAAGTCAATTTATTGCCAATTAACATAACCTAAACATTTGGTTAGCAATGCAGATATAGGAGAAGAAGACAAACATTTAAACACTGAACCCTTGCCATTTTTACCCTATATATACCTCTATATAGATAGTTATAGATATCTACATAGGTATGTCCATATATATCTACAAATATATATAATTATTTAGATATAGCTTTCTATATCTATCTATACATATCAATGTATTTATAGATATATCTATATAGATAGATATGTGTTGTGCATATTTATACACATACCAATCAGAAAAAAAAATATTGTTTTTTGTATTGATTTAGTCTTTTATTTCTAATAAACTGAATGCTATATACACATGAGAAAAAATTCCAACTGCTCTTGCCCAGTATCTTCAGCAAATTCTTGTTTGCAAAAGAAATTTAACTGTTACTTTGCTTCAGATCCTTTTATAGGCTTGGCCTACAGACGTTTTCTTGCACCTAAAATGTCCAAGGGTGAATAGGTCAATCCTTCAAACTCAATGAGCACATTCAACATCTGAAGAGAAAAAGTCTATTAAAAATTCTTGAAGAAATTGGAGAAATCATGCAGTTAGTTGGTATACATGTTCTCAAGTTCTCCAGACATTAAAGGAGGATGTAATGGCTCCTCTTTCAGAGAGAGGCAACTGAGGTAACTTACTGAAGACAGATTTGATGTTTACTTTTGGTAGCCTCCAAGCCATGAGACCTGTAAAAAGAATTATGATGTTTCAGACATTTTAGTATCAACACAGTTGGTGTATCTATTACCTTCACTTTTTTGATGGAAGTTTGAGGGTTTCTGTTACGAACTTCATCATATTTCAAACAACGAGTGAACATACATCAACTGTGTGTATTTTCCCCATCTGTGTATTTTCATTAGGTGGAGAAAGAGAACTCTGTTTTCTGGTTCACCTACTGAAAAAATAAGGTTTAACTAATGGAAAATGCTGCTAAATGGAAAAAAGGAGAAAGTATTTTTCATGACTGTAGATTTAGTTTTAATCTCTTTCACATACCAATTAGAGAGATAAATTTATCAGGTCATCCTTGTTCATATCATGTCATAACACTTCTAACATGTCCTGACAAATGCTCTGAAATGCATGTGTCTCAGTAGAGCACTTGGTTTCAGAAAAGGACCATGTTGAAGGATTTATCAAAACCAGTCAAATAAAATTACTGATTTTAAGTTCAAGATAATTTATTTTATAAGATACATTTGTCCCTAAATATTAATTTATAAAAATAGTCATACAGGTAAATTATTATATTTAATTATTTATTTCATTTTTTAAGAAAATAAGCAATTGCTTGGGAGGAAATCCCTTGAGTGATTCAGAAGTCTCCTGCTGAAATCACTCACCTGCATTTAAAGATAAAATTTGCCACAATAATATGAACAGTGTGAACTGGACAAAAAAGTCAGTGCCCCAGATGTTATCTGTATAATAAGTTATGTAAACAGGGAGAATCTAGAGGTCATCATGCATTATATCAATAGGACTTTTACAATGCATATAAATAAAGTAACTTCAAAGTATGAGTGGAGTTTTGAAGATTACATTATAATCTCTGCTCAGTAAAGTGTCTTTTATTAAAATGTATTATTTTTCTTGTTACCAATGAGTAAAAAAGGTTTTGATCTCATATTTTATATAAATCCTCAAGTTTTCATAGTACTATAGGAAACTTATTAAATAAAAATATTATTTATTCTTGGTTGTTTGTTTTTTTTTTTATTGTGAACAAATGCTGCATAATATTGTGCAATAAAAGCAAAGTCATAAACTCACAGGACACAAAGTAGTAGTTCTGCAGTTTTTTCTTCGATATTTGTTCTTGCCATCAATCACAAGGTCAGACTCCGTAAGATCATACTGCGAATTTTTCTTTACCTGCTTTTCTATTTCAGTCTTCAAAACGTCTTTAAGTTAAATTAAGTTATACTGTGTCCAGTTCTAGACCCCTCAGTTCAATAACATAGAACTCCTTCAAAGAGTCCAGCGCAGGGCCACCAAGATGATGAAGAGTGGAACACCTTCCTTATGAAGACAGGCTGAGGGAACTGGATCTCTTTAGCTTGGAGAAGGGGAGACAGTGGGGTGACCTCATTAATGTCTAGAAATATGTTAAGGGTGAGTGTCAGGAGGACAGAGTCAGGCTCTTCTCGGTAATGGCCAGTGATAGGACAAGGGACAATGGGTCCAAGCTGGAGCTTAGAAAGTTCCATGTGAATGTAAGGAAAAACTTTTTCACTGTGAGGGTGATGGAGCACTGGAACAGGCTGCCTAGAGATGTTGTGCAGACATTCTAGATCAATCTGGACATATTCCTGTGTGATTTAATCTAGGTTACCCTGCTCAGGCAGGGAGGTTGGACTAAATAATCTTTCAAGGTCCCTTCCAACTCCTGACATTCTGTGATACAGCTGTTTTTTTCAGTCCATTGTAAAAGAAGTATGTAAACACTTCTTACAAATTGTGTGTTTGTTATTATAATGTCCTGTTTGGTGACCTTGAGAAACGAAGTCCTGACTGGCTAATATCCTTGTGCTTCTTCTGTTTGAATCTTTCTGCTCTGTCCCTTTTACTTAGTGCATTCAACATGTCCTGCAAGGAACATTTAGTCTTTGGTCCACATCTAGATGACCTGAGTCCTCCTCATTCTCTAATTATTGTCTCTGGTCCCGTAAATCTTTTAAAACTAGCATGTACTGTATCAAATAATTATACTAAATTTTTTGAAATACAAATTTAACTAATGTTTTATATTCCACTCAGTTTTCTAATTCATGAATTATGATTAAAATCGAGCTTCAAAGGAAGAGCAGTTGCATTCATCAGTCTTTATAGATCTACTTTATAGATCTATTGAGTTTCTGAAATTTGGTATTTTGAAGCATTTTTAAGAGAGTAAATACAAACCACATAAAATTTCAATGTAAGAAATTTACAATTCTTTTCATGCTTTTCAGTAACTAGTTCTTTCACACTCATAAAATATTTTTTTTACAAAATAGTGAAGGCAAAGAAATCAAGCCAAGAACTGCTAACAACTGTGGAGTGAATACTGCCATTTTTACTCATACAAAGTGACATTCCTCTTAACTAATTAAATTTAAACTAAATGTTTTTTCTACCCACATGGTCTTCTGCATGAGGAAAACGGACTGTGTACAGCCGTAGACAGAATGACTACTCACGGCGCACACCAGTCACACGTACATCCCTTGAGACCTGGGTAGGATTACACAAGGGAGGGAGAGTTTCCCTTTGTGACTAGCATTTATAATCTGTCCCAGTTCCACTTTGACTAAGCAAATGGAGTCACTGTGTATTAATGAGGCCTAAAACATCATAGGATCATTATTCAGGAAGTGTATGCAAGAAGCACACAAATAGCTAATCCTGAATCATTTTCAGTGAGTTGCTCAATGTGAGCTCAATGACTCAGCTGCATTACTCTTTATGTTTGCCTGAATATGGCTGACCTAGGATAAATTCCCCCTTTCCTGGGACTATGCGATTACCACTGTTTATTTGCTGGTGTTGCCATAGATTCCCTCTCCCCTGCCATTTTTCCTTAGCATAAAGCAGTACATTGAGTGTGGATTGACACTTTCATTTTGGTGCTTTGTTATTTTGAGTGAAACATAGGTTTCCTGGTGGCTCTGGCACAGAGATGGACCTTCTTTCTGGATGATGCCAGATGGGTCTGTGAACAGCAAGCAGGTGAATTGCAGAAGGAGAAAGTAAAAAAAAATCAAAAAGTCAGTTAAATACTGCAGCAATGTGGGAGTATCTTGATAAAAATAAATTAAAGCTTATTAGGTTTAATTTAGTCAGCACAGACACCCGCAAAATGTGTATTTTAGTCTCATTTGCATCTTCAAAGCAAAGCTTAAAGAAGATTTGAATAATCGTTATTTCTGGTTGTGGTTCTCTGAATGGAGGAAAACTTTCTGCTGCATGAGATAAAGTAGTGTAAATCACAGAATCACAGAATGCCAGAAGTTGGAAGGGACATGGAAAAATCATCTAGTCTGACCCTCCTGCCAGAGCAGGAAGAATGGAATAACATCTCTCAATATCCTGCTTCTAAACCTAGCTAAAAAATTATATTCCTGTTACATATGTTATTAGTAGAAATTAGAAGCTGGTTTTGTCTCAAAATTTTGTAACAGATATAATTAATTAAAGTATAGCTTGTTGAATGAGTTTTTATTTTTATAGAAGTTTCTCAGCCATCGCAAATAAAAATGAACAGGGAGAATGGTCTGAAAGTTGATATATATATATTTACATATATATCTTTATGACATTTTAATTTTTTTACACATTTTGAAGACTGAAATTAAGGAAAACACATTTGTCAGCAGTGAAAATGCTACATTTTGCACTTATATTCCTACATATGCAGATAATAAATCTGTTTTGACAAAAAGTGATAAAAAATTAATCATGTAATCCTTCAAACAAAATATATTGAAAAACAATTGGATGTACTTCAATTCACTCTTCATGTCTTGTCCTGAATTGTGAGCGATAGGCTGAGTTAGACTAGATCTAATTCAGGTACAAACAAGTAGGCCAAGTCCCAAGTGATTTGCCTGGTTTGCAGTAACAAAGAGATTTTGTGGAACTACAAAATATTTTCCAGACTTAGTGTTGGAGGTATTCATATTGCTTCCTCAGCAGGTCAGCTTTGATGTCCCAATACTAAAGTCAGTACTTTTGTAGTCATTGCTAATCATTTGAACATAATTTACACTTTTTTATTTTATCCAGATTGTTTAATTAAAGATAAAATTCTTATGGTATTTGGTTTGAATCAGATTATTTCTTCACCTAGACCACTCATCTGTTTACAAAAATATTCTGAATGATTTCTGCAACTTCATAATTAGGAGAAAGGCAGAGCTATAGAGAGTAGGTTGTAAACAGGTTAATTTTTAAATTTTTTCCTATGAATAGATGAGTAGTCTGCAAACATTTAATAACAGTTCTCACTAAGTGGTTTGAATAACTGAAGCCTATTAAAACGATTGCTAAGAGTTCCCTGCACGGTCAAGCTTTGTTGACCAGAGCAGATGAATCATTAATGACCTAAGAAATACAGCTAAAAACCCAAAAGTACAACCAGCTGGTAACTGATTCCTGGCTGATCTAGAGTTTTTTACTGAGTCTGTGGGCTTGCTTTGCAGCTATAATCCACCAGCACTGTAACATGTTATAAGAATGAGGGCTATCACTGGTACCCTGTGGTACCTATGCTTAATGTTTCTCTGCCAGCAATGTGGTTAACTTTACATGAAGTCCAGTTTTGTGCAACTGCACAGGTGATGTGTTATTTACTATCTAAACATGTAATAGTACAATGTATGCAATCTGCAAGATATTTCCTCTAAGACCTGATGGCTCCTGACTTTTAGGGCATATCACATTATATTTCCTCCACACAAAGTCCAGCTGCAGCTGAAGCAACCCTTTATAGGTCCTGGAGACTTGGCGAAAGACTAATGTCTGGAGCTGAAATAAACAATTTTTTCATCTTTCTTAAAAAAAATAAGTTTTTCTAGGTGTTTTTCCTGATTTGTCCAGCTGCCAGTTTCTGAGTCTTGATCCCAGCCCAGTGTGACGGACGGATATAGAGAGGCAGCTTTTCTCTGTCAGTGGAGATTCCTGCTGTTCTTTCAACTCACCAAAGAAGAGTTGCTACAAATTCTAACTCTATGCCAATCCTATTGTTTGTGACAAACACTGAAATACTTGACACTTACTCTCTATATACACTAGTTTACAACACCAGGATAGAGGTTTGTCTTTAAGAGACATACCACCATAATAATTATTGGTCCCTTTTCTTTTAACTTTTCTTGTGAAAGATTCATATCCTGTTCAGAAGGTTATTCAAGACAAGGACACTATATATTTTCCCCTAAATACCAAAATATCAATGTTGTATTCACTTTTGATCATCACCATTTCATAAGTGTTAGTCAATTGCTAAGGTGGTTTTTAGATTAGACTAGCTAGCTCACCTTTTGAGAAAACTCTGGGTACAGTTCTCAATGCAGTTCAATGTGAGGTCTTCCAATAGATGGTCACATTTAATCCTAGTCTTATGCATTAAAAATATAACCTGGGAAGTTGTAATGTTAATTTTCATTATGTGATTTTAAATATATAAAATAAAAAATCCTAAATATAAATTAAAAGCAGTACTGTGTAGGATAAATGAAATGAGCAAGATTGCCTCAGTCATTGTCTCTCTTACATGGCAAAGCTGCTTGCTAGCAAATTCAACAAGAAATCGGTAAACAAGGTGTCTTGAGTTAAGATCTGCATGAGTTATGGAAGGAACTGAAGAAGGAAAGGAATGCAAGATTCAGTGGACCAAGAAGACAAGATTGAAGAAGACATATGCTTGTCTAGCCTGTTTACAATGTGATTTTGTGGGCCAAGTTCCATTATTGTAATTATGGATTGATTATATGATAAAATAAAGTGGAAAGTGGAAACTGCCCTGGCTTTACTGTGATGGAACTATTCTCCAGATCATATCATTCTGTCTTCATGGTCTTTATGGCCTAAAGTATTCCATTCTGTTCCACTTTCTGGAACTCAATTTTATTTCCATTCAAGGTAAAGTTTTCAAAGAAAGATAATGTACACATCTGTGATCCAAGAACAATAGTCAGTCTTCAGAAAAGATATTTAGTCTCAGCAAAAGAAAACAATATATATTTGACTCTCAATATTTCATACAAAAACTAAGCCTGAACCTGGAATTAAAAAGAATCCTGGCTAATAAACAAGGCTATTGGTATTTAAGGAAAATATTCCTCACATTTACCTGTCTCTTGAGTCCAATTAATGTCAGCAATATAAAAACACACTAACAAGTGGCATTTTATGTTCCCTGCCTGCCTGTCCATTTTCCTTGCATAATGCGGTACATGTTCTGATACTTTAAAGTCAAACTGCACTCTTGTTACTCAGGAAAATGAGCAAAGGAAAGCCTAGGCTAAATACCAAGAAACATCAGAGCATTTAGCAGACTGTGCTTTTCTCTGCAATATGGTGTACTTTTTAACAGAGCTGGCCTAAAAAGCATCCAATGCTCAAAGGAGAGTATCAATCCCTAGGGATGTTCCCTGTGCTAAGGATGTGAACTGAGCAAGTACTCAACTGGCAAGGGTTGAAAGATGTCGAGAATTTGCTCTCTATTCCCCATTCCATATGCACATCTTTGCTGCAGTGCCACACAGCAGACACTGCTGGATGATACCAAGCCTGAAATGTAGCCCATTGCTCGTGGAATGTTACATATATTAGGTGTTGCACTTGATAAAAATTCCAGCACTCTAAGTAGTGCGATGAGGAAAATTGAGAAAAAAATCACAAAAAAAACAACAACAACAACAAAAAACCACCACCACCACCACCAACAACAACAACAAAAAAAAAAAACACAAAAAATGAGGACAGGCTGAGGGAGCTGGGTCTCTTCAGCTTGGAAAAGAGGAGACTAAAAGGTGTCCTCATTAATGTTTATAAATATGTAAAGGATGAGTGTCAGGAGGATGGATCCAGGATCTTCTCAGTGATGGCCAGTGATAGGACAAGGGGAAACGGGTACAATCTAGAGCAGAGGAAGTTCCATGTGAATATAAGGGAAAACATTTTTACTGTGAGGATGACGGAGTACTGGAACAGGCTGCCCAGAGAAGTTGTGGAGTCTCCTCTCTAGAGGCATTCAAGATCAATCTGGGTGTGTTCCTGCGTGACTTAATCTAGGTGATCCTGCTCGGACAGGGGGTTGGACTAGATCTTTGGAGGTCCCTTCCAATTCCTGACATTCTGTGATTCTGTGATTCTGTGATTCTGTGAATGTCCAGCTTCCAGGTCAGAGCACTTGATGAGGATGGTAGGAACCTAAGGGGGAAAACAAGTTGTTATAAAATGAGATCTGAAATAGATTGATGACTGATCTGGGAATGTCCAAGGGCAGGAAGCTGAAAAATCCACCTTATATGAGCTTGAGATGTTTGATTAAAGGCTTCAGGAAACTGTTCTTCATTTTAGGTTTATCATCCAGCAATGCTTCACAAATAAAGCAAGGCACTTCCCTTAAAAATACAGCTGATTCGAACTGTGTCTCTTTCCAAATGTTATATTCTACTTCTGTCACTAACATTAGTTAGAAATAGGAGACTAATACCTTCCACAAGCTAGAGGACTTCAAACACAGAGCACTAGCTCACCTTCAAAGTAACCACATTGAGCTGAGGATCTGCAATTACTGTAGTTACAAAACCAGCAAAAATAAACTATTATATAATTTTATGTACCACTAGAGTTAGCAACTCTAGAAGTTGTAAAATCTAGATATTTTTCTGTAAAGAAAATGTGTTGTCTATCAGAAGATCCACAAAATGTCTATGCTTTATTATTAAGGCTTTTTGTTCACTTCAATCACATGCAAAGGGAAAAAAAAAAAAAAAGGTTGCATTCCAATGTATATTTCCATATATAGGAACTTTACAGTATTTTTTCTGAAGTTCAGACATTTCTCCTTGCTAAGCTCACACTGTCATCTATTGATTCACACAGAATATATTTACAATATATTTTATATATTACAATATAATGTATATATTTTATATCTATTTTAGCTAAAATTTGTGTTTTGTGGTAGCTCTTTTTCAAAGGCAATTTAATTATAAAAGAAGTTCCCTGCTTGATAGTGAAGCAGAACACATTTTGTAATAGTCTACATTATTTGTTTTTATTTTGGCAATCAGTGCATTTCAAAATGCAACTCAACAGCCAAAAACTACAGCTGAGTATTTGTTATGATAAATACTTCTCATGCAAGAGGACAACAAGCCCATATGATATTAATCAAATTCCTGTTTCTTCTAAAGCCTAGATAAACAAACAAACAAACAGTCTTTGATTGTTCACATTGTTATGAAATAGTCTTTGTTAGAATATTTTTAAATTATCCATATTCACGTTCAGTGGTTTTAATGGTCTGATGATCAGTCTAGAAGATGTCAATAATAAATGATAGCATATGGCATGTATAAGAAATGGACTGTAATGGATAGATAATTAACTTCTGTACAAGAGAGAAATACTGTCATTTGGAGAAACCCTTCCACACAACAATATTTTGTCCTTCATCTACCTAGCCACAGACAGTGATCAAAAGAACGGGTCAGTAGCATTAGGAAGCAATCTCCAATTGAAAAAGATTCTTTTATCCCTGCCCCTGTATCACCAGAGCACATCAGCTACGTAAGCTGTTTCAACCATTTTGATACTACATCACCACATAACTGCAAAATGCTCTGACATCTAACAGCTCCAGTGCCCTACTAACATTATTATAGCAGTATGCCACTAAGTCTGACTTACCAATATGGGCTCAGAATAGATTGCAATGTTTAGAGAACCTGACATATAAGAGAAAGTGAGAATGAAATGGCATTTTGCCAAGGATGCCAACAGAAGAAAGAAAAATGTAAAGTAATAGCAGAAAGAAAGGTACAAAGTTAAGTTTATAGTATGGCTGTCTGCCCACTGCATGCTGTTATTTTTATTCTGAAGTACTTTGTCAGTACATAAACATTTATATGTACTTTGACTTACTACAGAAATGAAAACTGTGAACTAAACTGTTGCAACTGCAGGAATGGCACAGTGCTACCTACCATGACACTCAAAACTCTGTGGTGAGGGAATTTATAAGGTCATTGGAATATCAGAAACAACCCTAAGCCACAAAAAAAAAAAAAGGGAAACTCATGTTCTTGCATTGAAAATAACAATACAACACTGTTTCTTTTATGTTCTTTCCTTACTTATAAGGAAGACCTGTGATTTAAAAGTGCAGTTACAGATCCTGACAAAGCCAAATGTCAGTCTTGTGTTGCTACCAGATGAGATGGTAAGAAAGGGTTAATAATTCAGAAACAATCAAACAAAAATTCCTGCAAATTTACTTTTGGAGCAAGTATGGATTGAAATGCAAATTTCCCTGGCCACAGACAGTTCTTATTTACCAATGCAATCACTTATTGTTCCCCCTATCCCAGAGAAGGAAGGAGTTCTTTTTCTCTAAAGGAGCTCAATGGAATTTTACTTTCAGGTTAGGTAAAATCAGCTGAAAGAATTGTAAGGAAACAGAACTGTCTGTCCCTAATTTTAAACTTTCCTTATTTTCATGAAGTACTAAATGCACTGAAATGGTTTCCTTGGTGGCCTGCGGGTGACTGTTCTGCACATTTTTTCAAGGACTCCTTTATGTCACTGATTTCATACACTCACCTACACCCTACTGTGCCTTTACAGAAGAGTCAAAGGGAGCAGAAGAGAAACTTCTGAGATTCAAACAAAAGTGTGAAAATGTCAATACTGGAAGGATTTAAAGGGGCAGATGGCAATCCCCTGTTTGGTGACCAGTGATAGATAGAACCCAAGGGAGTGTCATGAAGCTGTGACAGGGGAGGTTTAGGTTGGATATTAGGAAGAGGCTCTTTACTGAGAGAGTAGTCAGCCACTAGCACAGGCTCCCCAGGGAAGTGGTCCCAGCACCCAGCCTGACTGAGTTCAAGAAGCGTCTGGACGGTGTACTCAGTGACATGCTCTGACTTGGCTGGCCCTGTGTGGAGCCAGGAGTTGGACTTGGACTTGATGGTCCTTATGGGTCCCTTTCAACTCAGGATATTCTACAATTCTGTGATATTATGATTCTATGATTTCAATTTGGTTTATTATTTTTCTCTTTCACAGACATTCAGGAAAAAAGTGGGGTTTGGACAGTACAAATAAAGAATAAAAATATACAGAGTAATTGATTTCACTGGTAGAATGAGATTTCAGATAGAGTGAGTATCCTTCCAAATTTCCATTTCTTTTGTGGTGAGTGCCTGCTTTCTCCAAAAACAGAGAGACCCACTGGTCTGTTGATCACACAGTTTTTCAAGTCAAGTTCCAAGCCAAGTACTCATTTTGGTGACATCTTTGTAAGGTGGATTTTGTTCCTAAAAGTTCCATTCTCCCCCACCTCCCTTGATTTTTCGGGGAAATTAAGGTAGAAAAGCACCCATTAAAATTAAAGGTATTTATATTCCCAGAATGGGAATGAATACAGCTCAGATTTTTTTTCCTGATAGCTGTAGTCAGAATGTAGTCCAAATACCATTCCTATCTGTAGTATTTTTGGCAGACTGAAGACAGAATCAGAGACAAAAACAGGATGCCATCAAACACAAAAATGTTTTTCTATTTCTGAATCTGTTCATTTAGCCACAGATACCTAATCAGTGCGATATAACTGGCTAAATGCAATGTTTACATAACTGAAATGACAAGAGTCACATTTATTGTAGTGCTTTTATGCAGCAAAATGGATGCCCCCTGCATAAGCAATCCCAAGATTCTATTCCTGGATTCATCAAGCAGATTTTATTTAGGAAAAAAATACATATTATTTTTCTGCCTAGGCAGGCAGCATTACAAAAAATTAGTATGAATTATAAAATTGTAGATGTTACAAATCTGCAGTTCTATAAGGAGAGTTGAGATGGGTTTCTTCAAGTTTCTCAAACCAGAGCATTTGTTAACATGCTTTATGTAAAGCAGAGAAGTTATTTTGGATTTTAATTGTTATGCCAGATAAATAAATGTAAATGCTGTTTAAATTAATAACTAAGCAAGGCCATTGGCAGCTGCATGACTTCCAAGCATAAATCTCTAATTTTATTATTAGAAAGAACACCTAAATATATCTAGAGTAAATGTATTTGTGTCTAGGCATGTGTGAACGAAGTGTAAATCCAAGGTCAGCACTGACTCTTTCTGGTGAAAACTTCATTGACATCTGTGGTCAGTGAAATGACTATTGCTATTACAGTTTCATATGGCTTTAGAAAAATTATCTAAATATTTATTTGGAAAAAAATAATCTAGTGAAAGAAGAACAAGATACATCCTTAACTATGACTGCTCATTGCCTGAAGCTTTAGTATGTGTAAAGTGCTCAACTAATGAAGTGCACCCTCAGCTCCCTCAAGACTGAGGCAGAACACTCTTGCCTCCAAGTATCAGCCATGGCTTCTTCTTATGAGAAGGATTTTATCGGAGGATAAATCCTTATCATATTGCTTGTTCCTTCCAAACATGAATACAAACCTTAAAAATTATATCATATTCTTAATTCTGGACAGAAGATTTTAATTTCTTTTTCTATTTAAAGTGCAAATTTCCTTGAAATATTTTGCAGCACTAACAGACAAACTGTAAATCAGTTAGCACCTTCAGCTACTGCTCCCTCCTTGACCTTTCCAGTGGCATAACCAGCCTTGGTGGCAGTTGCCTGGATATTGATGGCAGTTTTGCAAGGTGTAAGGGAAGGTTTTTGCTACAATGGACACTGAGGAAGTTAACTCTTCCTGTAAGTCTCCTAAGCAGGCTTTAGTGATTATTAATTTTTAGTCATTGTTACCAACTTGGAACTGATTCAAACCAATAATATGTATTCAATTAATAAACATCTGAAACATCCAGTCCTCAGACTCAATAACTTTTCTATGTGTAATCTAAAATATTGAGAACATATTTATAATTTAACACAGTTGTTGTGATTTGGTTCCAACTATTAGCTCATGCATATATCTTGAATGCAAGGTTATAGAATAGCCATAATCTACAGAAATTTAGGTATTTTTACCCACAAAATCTCTACAAATTATACCTTTGTACTTTAAACATACTTTAAACAAAATTAATTTCTGGCTTTACTGTTACTGTAGAATGAGAGTAATAATATTTATTTTAAAGCAGTACAAAATGCAAGAAACACTGCCATCATGTGAGTGTACACACACAAGCAAAATTTTAAGCATAACATGGATCAATAGACTTTTTCTGACAGTAATGTTAAAAAAAAAAATCTATAAAGTACCTAAGGGAATGGATGTGTTAGTTTGATAAAATGCACAGTGCACTTTAATTTGTGGAGGTAATTAACCAAAATTAAAATGCTCAATCAAATGTGTATGTTCACATAAAACTAGATTTCTCTTTTGCTCATTAGAGAAAACTGGGCCCATTTCAGGTCCATTGTAATTTTTATTTTTACTTGACTTTACTGGAGCCAAGTATTCTATCCAATAGCTTTAAAAAGAAACCAAAGAATTTGGCCTAGCTTTTGGTGCTATGAACTGTCATATAAGGATTATGGCAGCAGCAGTTCCATTTTATTGAGGACTATTCTAAAGAATCCAAACAATCTAGACATACATAAAATGTCACAGCTGTTGCATCTGTCTTTACCCAAATATTTTTTCTCAACATAGAATACACTCTGAATTGTGATAATTGTCTATAAATTAACAGTTGGAAAAAGCACTGTAACTAATTTCTAACACACTTTTTATTAATTATAGATCTCACTATCACTTATTTTAGTTTCAAAATAGTATTAGATCTGGCTTCAGCAAAACTGCAGATTAAAAAGCTGGAGAAGACAGTGGAATGTTTTCTTTGTACTGTAAATGTAGTAAAGATCATAAAACCCAAATGGATTTGCTTCAGTGTCTAACATATTTAATTATTTGAAACTTTTTTGTACTTTCTTTTATTTCTAAATAAGGTCTTATAATGCAGAAACCAGCAAGTTCTCTGGAAATGCATTTTTAAAGGTTAGCATGGAAAGGTCAAAAGGTCATATCCATGTTTCAGAAGATAGTTTAACTTTTATTTTTAAAATTGATGAGGCTTTTTCCTAACAATTCAGCTACTGCCTCCAATGTTGTTTGTAACTGGATACCATGATTTTTCATTTGCCAGCTGAAAATCACTGTCATATTCCATATAACTCTATCATCAATCCAAAATTTACAGATTGTCCAGGTTTTACTTCTGAAAAGAAATGACTTTATTTGAATTTGAATAGTCACTATGCAGCATTTTCATTTATGTAGAACAGTAACTTTTTCTTAGGGCAGACCCCCACTTCACCTTTTAGAAAGTCACTTTTAATACTTACAATTCAACACAGGAGGTCGAGTGGCCTGATAGCAGAAATTTGCTGCCATTGAATACTTGAGAAAGGATAATAAGCAGTAGTATGGGAAATTGGAGTGGGTGATTTAACTTTCTCTCTTTTTTATTCAAGGTTTATTGTCATGATAAACTTTATGATTATTGTGTTTTCATATGAAAAATAGCTGACAGTAGGCATCTCAAACCTTCCTGTCTTGGTTTGAGATTGGAGATCCTGTTTCTATTTCTAGAGTACTCATTTGCCAAGAATAAGTAATCTCTCCTAGTTAAACTTTGAAACAAGAAGGTTTTCTTTCCTCAAACATAGACTTGGTCTATAACATTTTATTTCTTATCTATCAATGCTGATTTTAAAAAAACACAACTTCATTATTTTACTTTAAATGAATTATCAGCTCAAACTCATGCTGAAGACTGCAATCAGTGGAGCATTTTGATTCCTCCTCTTTTTCTTTGCTTTAAAGAAAAGAGTTTAATTTCCAGTACAAAATTTCATTTCAAGACCTCAGTGTGTTCTGGAAGCATATCATGTCATTAATTCCACAGATACTGCCATTTTAAATATTTCTTTAGGACTGAAGTAGAAGAGGCGAAGGACAATGTGTCCCTGGGTGCCTGTGATGTGAAGAAACCTTGAAGCACATCACAATAGTAGTGCAGCTGGCCATCCACTGCACAAAGTGTACCACATCCACAAAGAAAAGTCTTCTGAAACTCATTTAAAAGCAGCATTCAGGTTCTGAGAGAGGCTGATTCAAAACAGGGTGAAAGAAAGACTGGGTCTGTGTCATAAGGAATTCTGCAGCTCCTACAAAAATAAATGGGAAGAAATGGAGATTAAGAAGTATGCACTGGATCCAGGCAGAAAAACACATTTTCAGGAGGAGAAAGAAAGAAAGAAAGAGAAAGAGCATGCTCTGCCAAATATACAACATACAGATTCTAAACCTTCTTAACTTCCAGATATTTGAGTTTCAGGTCATTGCTCACATATAAGATGTCTTCTAGTGTCTTGGTTGAACTTTGACAGCTGCTCCAAAAGGCCAGAGGTTTGCAATAGACTATCAAATGGATGTCCCAAGCTCCCTAAGGCATCTCAAACAGCAGGATATATATGTGTGGGGGCATGTGAAAAAGGTCTTCAGGATCAGCTTCAGGTACAGATTCAGACACATTTAGGTGTATTTATTTACTTGTGAATTTGATGCTATAGTTGGCTTATAAGTCTGCCCACCATGGAGGCTAAAGATCTACTCATTCTTGCAGAAATAGTCCTGCACTTGACTGGCTGTAGCTGTCCAAACCTGTCTGACTATATTAACAAGGGGCTTGACTTGCCTCTCTGCCACTGGAGCCAGTGACATTTTCATTCTTAACATCCAGCACAGCTGCACCGGAGGGGCACACAGCCCCTTCAGCAGCCCCTGCCGCTCTGCAGCAGCAATTGGAGGCCAGGTACAAGAAGCATGGAGCATCTCTGCTAGCAATAGTCATCTGTGTGTTGGTTACTGGGTCATCTCTTTGGATATCATCATTGTCTGTAAAAAGAGCAAAGATGTCTATTTTGCATGCAAAAAAAAAACCCCTACACATAAGCATTTAAATTTAGGTGTGGTTTGGTTTTGTTTTTTTCTTTGCATGGTGAATCCTGTTTTTTTTTCCTCTTTATTATTTGTCTACATTGCAATTAAACTATCAAGAAACCTGCTGTTATCTAGGATGAGCAGAGCCTCCCACCAGGCTCCTTTATCCTCTGAGGCTGCTCTCTCCTGCTTACATCATGCTACCATGGACCTGCATGGAGCAGCAAGTGTTATTTCAGTTCCTCTAGAGGGAAATATAAAGAGTTCCCCTCTTGCTGAAAACTGGCTCTGACCCTGTGTATATTAGTGTGTGTTAGATGTGGGAACAATAATGCATCACAAGAGAGTACTGTGAAACAGAAAATGTCTGGTGTTGTTCATGAGTGGCTGCTCTTTTCTGTTGAGTGTTATGTAAGTAATTACTATATTAATATGTGTATCAATTGGGAAAACATATGCAAAAATTTTAAAGAGCTTTGCCTCCACTTTGATTCACACTACTATGAACTTCCGAATCGAGAGTTAGGTCTGGATATACAAGGTAAAAAACAGTTTTCAAAAATATTCAGATCTTGCAAAGTGGTACACTGTCATGAATGTTCATGAACATTTTTCACAAAGAAATTTTTCTCTCTTTAGTTATATGGAAAACTAGATGGGTTTTATTATTACAGAATCATAATTAAAATTCCTCTGTAAACCGCTATGCATAACTAACCCTGATTATTTTTATTTAAATAAGCCAGGTTATAAGATTCTAAAATGTTTTGTTTCAGTGAAGAGGTCACTGACTCCTTCGTTATTTTGCTTTTTTAATATTTTTTTCCTTTCCAGCTACCTATTCTATTCATTATTCTTTGTTCAGAAAAAACCTGTCAAAGAGAATAAGCAATACCATGTGGCTTGGCTTGTCCTTTTCTGATGTCAAGCCACATAATGAACTGCAACAGGCTAAGTAAACAGTTTGAAAACAACACTTCAGCTCTGAAGTATAAAACTCCTTTATATTTCTTGAACAATTTGAGGGTAGCATTTAGGATAATAAAATAAACAGGGCTTTAATCCAAGGCTCAAACACTGGTACATGGTACTCTGTGCTGCTGAACATGTCCTGTGGCATGGTTTTAGCTTTAGCCTACTATTATCCCCCTGGAAAATGCTGAGAATGGGGCTGGTCCCAACAGGCAGCAAGTATAAGGGTGCTCTGTCTAGCAGGAGAAAACAGTTTAGAGGTACGGGCATATGTTAT
The DNA here is from genome assembly GCA_013399135.1 of Heliornis fulica. NCBI lineage: Eukaryota > Metazoa > Chordata > Aves > Gruiformes > Heliornithidae > Heliornis > Heliornis fulica. The sequence continues at coordinate 359,319 of VXBZ01012098.1, read as the reverse complement.
GGGCATTTGGTGCCTGAGGCCAAAGAATGAATCCTTGACTATTTTATTTTCAAATACAGATGGAGTTTAAAGGAAAATCAAAGAGCCTAACTCAGGCTGCAAGTAATAAAGCTTTTACAAATAAACCTTCACAGAATCAGCACTTGGGTCTTTGTGTCAATTGCAAGTTTAAAAGGATTGCTGGAAGGAAGCTCATGAACAGAGTGAAAGAGCTGCATTTATCAGACAAATCTTTCTTGGTGGTAATTTATCCAATTTTAACTTCAGTCCTTCGCTTCATTAGGAACTAGACTTGTTTACCTGAAGATGGAAAATTGTAAATGTTCCAAAGAATTTACTGAGGAGAATTATGCTGCATGAGGAAGAATGATACTTCCATCACTATTAAAAAGGACTACTGTATACAGCAGTAAATTATGCATTTAAAACCTTAATCTAGGGGCTAAAATTTCTTTTTCCTATAAAATTAAATATAAATACATAAATTTTAATCAAAGCAAGTTCTAGATAATTTGAGCATTATTTATTGTGGTATCTTCAAATATGTTGAATGCCTCAAGGACTAAAGGAAATGAAAATAAGAGTGTGTTTAAAACCAAAACTCTTCAATGTATTTAAAATATTAATGGGTGGTGCACTTTGGGCCACAATGATCTTACCAGCTGGTTACAACAGCCTTTTCCAAATCAGAATTATTTATTTTAATAAGATGAGTTTTCTTTCTCTTTCAGCTAGAAAAAAAGTTCTTCCAAACTTCTGTCTAAACTTTATGTAAATTAAATACATGTCAGTGGAAATAAAACAGACAAATAATTTTCCTTGATTAAACATAATCAACTTTGATTTTGGAGACCAGTTGGGATTATAATTGATGAGTCTGTGAACCTTTTAAAGGTCTCTGAAACTTTTGTTATTCATTTTATTTTTATTGATTATTCCTCATTAGGACAGATTTTGGATTATTTGTTTGTAACTAAAGTTTTACAGTTTTACAGTTTTTCTGAATAAGCTATTACATATTTTCCTTTGTCCCATACATTATATCAGATTATATTTCAAAAGTCTGTGTTTTGATTGATTAGATGAAAATTTCATAGAGTTATTTTACTTAGAATTAAAAGCAAAACAACAAAACCAACAAAAAAGTACAAATAGAAAATATTTGTCAACATTAAAAAAAACCCAAACAAAAATAAAACAAGTATTATGAAATGAAATTCAATATCAATAAACTTTAATTTATTTATCAATACAAACATATTGGAGTATATATTGGAGTTGCAAGGCAAATTCTGTTTTTCTAAATAAGAAAAGATACAGTGCTAAGAGTCCAAGGACCTCTGGAAATTATACATTATATTACGTAAGTATAGATTTAGATTTTTGCATTATTTCAGAAAAAAAATAAACAACTGCAATAGCATGCAAAATAAGTATCTGTTCTCCACTTGATAATTTGTTCTCCATACTGTTAAACTGTGTACGTGATTATTAGAATGGAACAGATTCAAAAAAATAGTTATAAAACTCCATTCTAAATTTATCTATAAAACATAGAGTGTATTCTCTACAAGTTAGCTGAGCTCTTTCTATAGCATGGGAGCAGAGAGAGAAAATTGCATGCCAGAAAGCAATTCACCCCCTCTCTAAAGTATGTTGAATTACTTTCTGGACACAGTTGTCATTTTCCATTGGATAAAGAAGGTGTACATTGAAAATACTAAAATGTTCTGTTGATTTCTTTTTAAATGCCTCACTGCTACATTTCCCTTATTTTAATGATCATTCTGCACACAAATTGCAGCCAATCAGTACACATTAATATCTGCCTCTACTGTGTTCACCATGCATATCTTTTGTCGGCTGCTCTGATTGGCATACGTTACCCTGCAATACCTCATAAGCAGCTGAAATTAGTGTCTGTGGCTCCTCTCTGGATTTTGAATTCTTCTACTAAGCACAGAGTATCTGGCCAGTTCTCCAACTTCTTTGCAGCTATGTAAACCTCCAGCACACACCAGTGATGTTTATGAAAATGTGTTCACTGTTAAACAGATTAGTCTAATTTATCTAACAGAGCAATGTGAGTCTGCCTACTCCTGAACTAGGTCAGAAAAAGTCACTATGCCTTGTGACATTTTGTACTTAAAGCTTGTTCTCATCATGCTAGTTTTTCTTCTTCCTTCATCTCCACGCTCAAAAACTACCCTATCTTAATTCATTCTACATAAAAAGAAATGCAGAGAAAAGGAATGTGTATAGTACGGAAACAGGAATAATTACATCTTTACAAACTGGGTTTTTCTGTTTGTAGCATTTTCTGTGCATGTATTGAAACATCTGAATGAGTTCATAAGGGGTTCTTGTGTGGAATGACCACGTTTACTTTTTACTTATATTTGCGATCAATATATAATATGAAGTGTGTGATACTTATTCATATGGCCTCAGAGAGCCTCACTTTCTCTCTTCTGCAATTTTTACCAATTTCAGCTTCATTCCATACAGGCTTCCCTAAGTACCACAGAGAGTGGCTTTTTAGAGTTGGTTAGCTAAAACATATAAATCATACTCACTTCTGAGACTTCGCTCCAGACATTCACCCAGGGAGCATTCAGTTTTGCCTGGGGAAGTAATTTGAATGGATAGATGATCAGGTCAAGTCGAGAGATTCTTTCCGAGCCTATGATGATATCATATTAAATTAGAGGACCTTAGAGAGATCCTGGCCTGAGTTTAAAGTTTGGGGGTCTTGTGAGGTTTTTGGGGAGAAGACAAGGATGAAGTCATCAGACAAGCTATCATTTCAAACTTTTAGCTGTGGAAAATTACTTTTAAGAATACAGCTTATTTCTCAAGGTCTAATCCTGCTGTAGATGATGTTATACCCCGTAAAGCAAAACAGAAAGAAGAAAATTCTCCAGAGAAATGATTCGGCCTTAGTGGCATTAGAGGACATACCTAAAGTGTCAGCTTTGGGCAAATTAGGTAATCACCCAAGATTTCTGAAAAGGAGGATAGGAAAGCCATCCATAGCTCAAATCTCTTTCCTGATATGCTCTGCCTCCTGCTGCCCCTTTTCCATCTCCAAGGCATAGCACAGTGTGTGACCATGGTGTGTGACCCTGAAGCCAGTGAAACAATTCTGATCTGGCAACAGTACATGCTGTGCAACATCCTGAGAGAGGACACTGATACTAGCCTAGGGATAAGTGTGTGGTATAGACACACACTTAGATTTTCATATATCTACCGAGAGCGTGACTTGTTGTTTCATTCTTGTATGGAATCATCTTACTTCATAGGCATTGAAATTAAATGCCAATATGTTTGTAAGTTTAAAATTCTCTTCATTGTATTAGGCAATGTCTAGATATTAAAAAAAAAAAAAAAAACAAACCAAGACTACATCAACAACACAACTAACCCCCCCCACTTTTTCAGTGGCTACTTCTGAAAGTTGGGTAATAGCTTTGGAAAAGTGTAATATCTCATAGTTATTTTGTGGATAGCACTATTAAGCTTCCACTAACTTATGGTAAGTAATGCCATGCTATTGCAGGTTCTAAAGGCATTAGTTTCTGGATCAATTTCAGTGATTATCACTCAGCATATTTAAAGTTAAGCACATACACATAGTTGTTACAACTGCCATGTGTTTGGATATACAGGAGTTAAAAAAGCAGAACAGCTGAGTGAATCAATACTATAAGATCTATATTGAGAGAGATGGGATGGTAAAAATGCATTTGAAATTTAATATTACAGGGTAAATATATATATATATAGTACATATTACTAATGCATACATACCAGTGTGGGGAAAACAAACTTGAACTGAAAAACAATCTCTAATAAGTGCATCCACACCAATGCACACAACACAGGCAACCATTGGAATGAGATGGAAACCATCATGCAGCAGGGAAACTACAAAAAGAAAGGGGCAGGGGCAGGCCATCCCCATGTACTGAATGATGAAGTGGGGGAAGACAGCCCTAGTAGAACAGAGAGCTTTGACTGGAACTTGAGAGAGAAAGAAGAGTTTATGGTCTTTGGGAGAAGAGACAAGCTACTCAAAAGGACTGAAAAGACGCTGTTAGAAAAAAAAAAAAAAAGAAAAAGAAATGTTTCTATAGATACATTAGCAACAAAAGGAAAGCTAAGGAGCATTTGCATCCTTTATTGGATGTGGGGGGAAACCTAATGACAAAGGATGAGGAAAAGGATGAGGTACTCAATGCTTTCTTTGTTTCAGTCTTTAATGAGCTCGAAGAGAAGGACAGGGAGCAGAATGAAGTCCCTATAACCTAAGGGGAAATGGGTCAACATCCTACTACTGCACTTAGATACATACAAGTCTAGGGGTCCATGTGGGATCCATCCAAAGGTACAGGGAAACTTGCAGAAGTGCTCACCAAGCCACTTTCCATCATTATCAGCAGTCCTGGCTATGCAGGGAGGTCCCAGTTCACTGAAGATCTGCAAATGTGACAGTATTCACAAGAAGGACTGGAAGGAGATTCTGGAGAACTACAGGCCTTACAGTTTGAACTTGGTGCCAGGGAAGGCTATGGAGCAAAACATCTTGAGTGCCAATATGCAGCATGTACAGGACAGACAGCTGACCAGGCCCAGTCAGCAACGGGATCATGAAAGGCAGGTCTTATTAGAGTAACCTAATCTTCTTCTATAACAAGGTGACTCAGCGGATGAAGAAAAGGTTGTGGATTATGTTTATCTGGATTTGAATAAAGCTTTTGATATCACTTCCCACAGCACTCTGCTGAAGAAACTGGCTGCTCACAGCTTGGAAGGATGTGAGCTTTGCTTGGTTAAAGCCTGCTGGATGGTTGGGCACAGAGACTTGTAGTGAATGTTCTCTTTAACATCTTTATCAATCTAGGCTAGGGGATCAAGTGTCACCTCAGTAAGTTTGCAGACAACACTAAGGTGGGTGGGAGTGTTGATCTGCTTGAAGGTAGGGGAGTCTGCAGAGGGATCAGAACAGGCTAGATCAATGGCTCAAGACCAACTATATGAGGTTCAACAAGGCTAAACATAAGGATCACTTGAGTCATAACAACCCCATGCAATGCTACAGGCTTGGTGGCAGAGTTTCTGGAGAGCTCCCAGGAGGAAAAAGACCTGGGGGTATTAGTTGTCAGCTGACTGAACATGAGCCAGCTGTGTGCCCAGGTGGCCGAGAAGGCCAATGGCATCCTGGCCTGTATCAGACATAGTATGGCCAGCAGGAATAAGGAAATGCTCATCCCCCTGTGCTCAGGGCTAGTGAGGCTGCACCATAATAATTGCATTCAGCTTGAGTCCACTCATTACAATACAGACATTCAGGTGCTGGAGTGTGTCCAAAGAATGGCAATGAGCTGTTGAAGGCTCTGGAGCACAACTCTTCTGAGAAGCACCTGAGGCAACTGGGGTCGTTTAGCCTGGAGAAAAGGAGGATGAGGGGAGACCTTATTACTCTTTACAACTACTTGCAGGGAGGATGTAGCACAGTGGATGTCAGTCTCTTTTCCAGAGTAACAAGCAACAAGACAAAACATCCTCAAATTGTGATAGGTAAGGTTTATATTGGCTAATAGGAAAACTTCCTTAACCAAATGGATGTCAAGCATTGGAACTGCCAAGGAAAATGGAGTCACCATCTGTATTGAATTGATGTGTAGGTTTTGGCATCTTATTCCATATCCAATAGAGCCAATACCAGTTGGCTCAAAGACTGACTTATCACTGGCCAAGACTGAGCCCATCAGAAGTGATGGTAGTACTTCTTGGATAACAGCTAAGAAGGAATAGACCTGTGCAACATCAAAAACAAATGCAGCCAGAGACAGAAATAAGAACATGTGAGAAGAATTCTGCAGACACCGAGGTCAGTGAAGAAGGAGGTGGAAGAGCTGCTCTAGGTGCTGGAGCATATATTCCCCTTTAACCCATGGAGAAGACCACGGTGAGGCAGGCTGTTGTCCCCCACTCCGGAAATTGATAGTTGAGCAGACCTGCAACCTGGCGGGGGACCCCATACTGGATCAGTCTGGTCCTAAAGGACTGTACACTATATAACCCATGGAGAAGACCACAGTTCATGAAGAACTGTAGCCTGTGGGAAGGACTCACATTGGATACATTCATGGAGCAATGTCTCCCATGGGAAAGACCCAATGCTGGAGCACAGGCGGAGTGTGAGGAGTCCTCCTCATGAAAAGGAAGGAACAGTAGAGTCAACTCATGATGAACTGACCACAACCCCCCGTCACCCTGTTCTGCTGGAGAGAAAGAGGTAAAGAATTCAAGAGAGAAGTTGAGACCAGGAAAAGGCAAGGGTGGGTGAAGGTGTTTTTAAGTTTTGGGTTTATTTCTAATTACTCTACTCTGATTTGATTGGTAATAATTAGCTTTCCCTATGTTGAGTCTGTTTTGCCTGTGATAGTGATTGGTGAGTAAACTTTCTTTGTCCTTATTTTAACCCACAAGCCTTTCCCTATGTATTCTCTCTGTGTCCATCTGAGGAGAAGTGATAGACTGGCATTGGAGAGAACCTGACATCCAGAAAGGTTTTAACCCTCCACACCTTTCCTGAAGGTGTTTAAAAAGTTTAGATGTGAGCCTTAGGGACATGGACAGTGCTAGATTAACAGTTGGACTTGATGAGATTAAGGGTCTATTCTGACCTAAACAATTCTATAACTATTCTCTGTTGGTGTAATGACTATGGAAAATTTAGAATTTAAAGATGATGTAAGTAAGAAGGCAAATTCAGGATATACTCAAAGTATTCTGGTTCAGATGTTATTAAAATTTAATTAGTGATGAGCCTACTGGGGAAAATCTCCATTTCCTGGTAGACCAGGTTTCAACTTTTGATGCCTCTGCCTGAGAAAAGGGAAAGTCTTTGACAGAACAAGTGCATTAGCAAAATTAATCAGTCTTGTTTTATTAGAAAAGTGCTTCTATCTGCAAAAGCAATATTTGTAGCCATACTACAAAGGCTCAATATCTCATGGATTCCCATTAAAGCCCAAAGTAAAGTAGCTTAGAAAGGAATAATAATTATGAAGGAAATAACTTTTTTATTTTTCCTTTGCAAAATTCAGTAGGTGAAACATCAAATGTTTGTACATGAGTGAATGGTGTGACAGAGCAGGAACAAGCCCTTCATACCAAATTTCAAAACTGATTTATTTAATTTTTATTTTTTCCTCTGAGCATCAAGACTTTGAAAAGAGGCTGGGAGCTGGGACCAGTCAGGAGCTCCTTAGGACCACCTGTTTGTGTGTTAGAACAGTCCAGATGCTGGTCCAGCCCTACCCATCCCTGTTATCTAAGGAAGCATGCATCAACTGAGAGATGACAAATACACCTGTGTACAATCTCATCTCTCTCAATTTAAAGAATGAGGAATTGGCTGGATGCCTAGAATATCTTCACAGAAAAAAGAACATGGAGAATTTTTGCTTGTCAGTCTGGCCATGGTAAATAAATACTCTCTAAAAGAAGACAGAAGTAGAAGAAGACACGATATAACACTAAGGTTTAGAGTCAGCACAATGTTCATTGGAACAGCATTGTTAGCCACAATTATTTTCTTTCAACAACTTGGAATAAGAAAACATGCACAGCCTACATCTTGCTCAGTCAATACCACCCTTACTTTGTATTTGCTGATATTTGCAAAGATTCAGCAAAAACGGTAAAGATTTGTAAAGGCATCTTCAAGTGCTTTTGAAAGACCATTTTGTTCACATACCATTGAAAACCTGAAAGTTTTGAAAGACAAAATCTTATAGAGTAGGGAAGAAGTTGGTCCACATAATTTCTTCAAACTAAAGATAATTCTGAAACATTTACTTATGTTTATTACTGTTTTTCGCCAGAAATGGTCCTTTTGAATAATTATATTTCTTTAGTCTTTCCTGAGCACAGTATTATATGTGGCCATGTATAATGCAGCATTGTTTGTCTAACCTCTCCCAGTCTGCTTCTGTTGCATTTTTATTGGAAAGCTTCCAAAAATCTTTGTTAAAAATTGTTCACAATGAGGTCAGCAGAACACTTGAGCTTTGTTGGAGTACTGTTTGGGAATCATGCATGAATAGCATTCTCTGTATAAAAACATGTTAAATAAGAAACTTAATAAAACAAAATTCATGATTGCAGAAGAAAAATGTCACTCATCTACAATCCCAAAGGTTACAAAATCACACAAGCAGCAAAGCTGCTTATGCCCCAAGTACAAAAGAAACCACAACACAGTGTCAATGCGTAACACTTAGGCCATGGTTTTCCAAAGAACATTGACAGTGAGTTGAAATTTGTTCATGGATGGACATATTGAAGAAATACATGGAATAAGGCACTGTTACAGGGAAAACTAAGAAGTGAAAATTGACTAATTAAGATGTACACTATGGATGCTGACTGGATTCAATCAAATGCTAGAGAACAAGGTATTGAAACCGAGTTTGGACCAGAATCATTGAATGTCATAATAAATTTGATGAAGCAAAAGCTGCAATTAGAAATAACAGATGATGGCTTACTAATCACTTACTGACCAGTTCAGCCACTTCTAAAAATATCCATATTTACCATTGCACTGATGATCACCACCGTTCTTAGACATCCTTGACAAATAACGAGATATGCAGAAGAATAGTGTTCTTCCAATCTAGTTTAGTGATGTAAAAGTAAAGTATCTTATATAATCTTATTTAGACTCACAGACAACTCAGTACATTGAAACAAATGTCTTAAAAAAGTCATATATGATGTTTTAAGACAAGCATCTATGGTAATTCAGATAAAAAAGTATCTGGAGATAATGGTGGAGGTTACATGGTTAATTTAGATGGGAGAGCTAACTTTAATGTGTTTAGAATAAAATAATGAATGAAATCCACCTGAATATTTGACCTCTTAGTGTCTCTACCCAGCTGCTGAATGCAGGGTGTTATCATCTTTCATCACAGTGCAATAAATAGAATACTTCAGAGGCCACCACTGCAAGTTTGCCATTATCTAAAGGCAGATTAACCCACAGAATCAATTCCTACTTTCTCATGTAATTACGATGCAAATACAAATAAAGGATTGATTCTTCACCAAGGGTATAGTTTTTTTTTATTGCTACAAGCCAAGAAAACAGACCTATCATCTTCTTGAGAGCTTTGAAAAGTAAGAAACTAGCTACAGAATTTTATGCATTTTGCCTTGAAAACAATGGAAAAAGCAGGAAATCTGTCCAAAAGACCAATATAGTAGTCTAGACAGGAAATATCTAGGGCATGAACCATCATTTTGGACCCTGATAAAGTAAAAAATCTGAATCGTTGCTCTACTAAGCATATTTAATGTGAATGATCTGTCAATTGTACTAGTAAGAGTAGCAACATTTAGCCTAGTGTGAAATAACTGATTCTTAAAGATGAAACATGAATTAGGTGTGAAGAAATGAGTTTGAGAAACTCTCTTTGACGTTGCTGGAGCCAGGATTTCCCCTGTGAGTGGAAGCCATACCACATTATAACAGAAGCATTATACATCTGCTTACACTCATTTTACGCAGGTGGGAACTGATTAGAGTTGGATGCATAAATCTCCTCTAGGAAAAATGTACACTCAGCATTAGAGAATTGCTTTGAAAATGTGTTCATCTTGTTAGGAAATAAATTGGTTGAATGTTTTAAAATGGATCCACTTTAAATAGTTTTGTATCTGAAAATTTCCTTTCAGTTTCTTAGAAATTCAAGATGTTTTTAAAAGTTCTAAAACATTTGGTTTTCACAAAACAGAATGTTTAAATACATTAATCTTTTACTGGTTTGCTCTTTTAGAAATCTCAATTAAAACCCTTGGATATTTTTTTTCCAGAAAATGTTTGAAATTAAAACCTCACAAACTTTTCTTTTTTTTTCTTTCTTTCTTTCTCTTTTCTTTTCTTCTTTTCTTTTCTTTTCTTTTCTTTTCTTTTCTTTTCTTTTCTTTTCTTTTCTTTTCTTTTCTTTTCTTTTCTTTTCTTTTCTTTTCTTTTCTTTTTTCTTTTTCTCATAGTTCATCCAAAAATAACTTACTGGCAAAGTCTGGTGTATTGTACAGAACTACAATTTTTTATTCTTTTGCCTTTATTCTCCTTTTATTAACTGAATGAAATTAGAGCTGTAGATATATAGATGCTTTTTTTGTAAAAGTGGAACAGGAAACACAGAAAGTGCCAAAAGAAAATATTGTAGCTTAATACTGTGAGCATCATTCTGTGCTATTTATTTGACATAAAATGAATCCTACTTACATAGGGCCAAAATACAATTTTTTTAAGGAAAGATTACAGCAAAAGCATTTTCTAAACAGGGATTTTACAGTTTAAAATTAATTGGACATTGTCTAGAAAGTTCTAAGAAACCACCAGTGTCCTGTGTCCACATGCTTACATCTGTGCAAATAATAGCCTTGCAACAGCAACTGCTTCACTGAGGATCCAGGAAAGGGGTGTGATGGTGTCAGATGTGTCACCATGGCCATAGCTGAGGTGTCCCTTAGTAAAGCCCTCCCTAACATAGGATGTCCCTTAGTGACTCCTCAACACCAGCAGCCCAACTGACATCCACAGTGATATCAGATAGGTCAACTCAGCATTAAGCATGATCCTTGGGGCATTTCTTTTAAAGCCATGGCAAATAATCTGGGTTCCTTATTCATTGATACTTGATCTATCCACTGAAAGCGACAGAAATCTGATCTAGGTCTGGTGTGAGTGTGTGATCATCTTTCAGTTGTGGCATGTGTGCTGTGCCAGAGCCCACCATATGGTGCTTGGGCTGCATTTGTGTAGCTGCAGCAGAACAGATGAAACTTGATCTGATCCTGAGTCTGCCAGGACAAAATTACCCTATCAAAATATTTTGAACAAATTTGAAGCAGTAGTGTGAACTCACACCAGTTCTGTACTTAGTAGCTCTTTTAAATGGGTACTAGAATCTTCAAAATTGTCTTAATCTTCTTTGAGAGGCAATTTAATTCTTTGGAAAAGCAGGATTTCTAATACCAAGTTTCATACAGCCAAAAGGCAGAGCAGTGAGAGATTTTAATTTTTAAAGTGGAAAATGAGAATATATTGACTGGGCCATTTTCATTCCAAGGCAAAAATAAAATGTAAACTTCTACCTTTCCACAAAATAAGAAGTTCTTATTTGAAACCTAGACCTCATTTCTTAAATGTCAAGGCTTTACAGACTATACCTAGATCTCCCAGAGATTAGGGAGACATTTAGATTTTTATTTGTGTATATTTCCCTCTTCCACAGCTCTTAGAAAAAAAAAAAAAAAAAAAAAAAAAAAAGGTTAACCTTTTNAAAACAAACAGGTTAACCTTTTCTTCTTTGCAGGCTTTCTTTTGTTCATTTTGGGGGGATCTGGTTTTTTGGGTTTTTTTCCCTATGTCTTTGCATTTCTGTGTCTCTGCTCAGTAGGGACTGGAGAATTAGAACCTGGAAGCCTGGATCATACCTGCAGCCTTGGATACCTTCCCTGAGATTTCCAAAGTAAAGAAAAATTCTGAGTTTCCCTAACTGAACCCTCAAACCCATTAAACTTTTGCCTAATTTCACACCATTTCCATCAGTGCTCAAAGGAGAATGAGGAATCGTGTTTAATTTTTGCTCCTGCATTTCAGAAGAACTCAGAGATGGATCACACCCAGGCCGAACAGGAAATTAAAGTAGGTAAAATCTCTACAGAACGTGTCTGTTTTAACCACAGCCCAAGTCATTAAAGTTTGGGTTGGTTTTGATTTTGTTTCACTTTCAAAGCATACATACTCATTTCCTTCACTCTATTCTTTGGGTGTTTGGCTTATAGTAAAGCCCTTTTTAAGACATGGAAACATCCATATAATCAGTTTCTGAAGGGGACGTAGCTGCCAAGCCCAGCTTCTGTTAGCTCCTGCTCATTTGTTGGCACTTCTTTTTCCTCTTCTCCATCTTGTTTACTTAAATATTTTAATGAGCTTTATTTTAGGATCTACATATTGCCATAGTGGCAAGCTAGAATTACTTCTTAGGTCATGCACTAAAGAGTTTGGACCACAGAGAACGATGGTTAATGTCTCTGAAATGTAATCCCACTTTTGTTCTGTCAAGTCTTGCATGGCTGACAGCAACTCAGCAGTAACGAAAGGTCAACCTGGAAGTCAAAGACTTACAACTTCTAAGTCTCATTTGTCTGGAGACGACGGAAGTATTATTTCTTCCCCAATATTTAAAAATGAGAAGGCCTATTCAAGAAACCACCTGCTTTGCAAAAGACCCATATACATTTCCCTGTAAAAACACAGTTCTGGTTTTAAATAGAAATAAATTAATTGGGCTCAAGAGATAATTTAAAACTAACAGCCTAAACTTGTGCCACTGTGAGCAGACACACGGTCCACCAGGTAATGCTTAGAATAACACAACGATGTTAGGTCAGCACCCAATAGTCTCCCCATGGCTTGAGGTGAAGTCTTTATTGTCATTGGCTCCATTTTGTTAGCAAGTGGACCATCTTTTTTGCCAGTTTGCTTGAGGAGAAATTGTAGCAACAGATATACCTGAAAAAAAACATATCCTGGGATTATTATATGTAAGAAATAGATGTAAGAGACATTGTTTCACATTAAGCCCATATATAAGTACAAAATTCACCTCCATATACAATTTAGGACAATATTAGCTTTTCCAGGAAGAAACCTGAAATTAGATAATCTCCTAGCTTGCACCATCAGATATTCAGGTTTTAGACTTTGTCCTTTAATCCTAATGATTCATAAATCTCTATGGAGATACAGCAAGAAAAAAGAAGGGATGCACATGTCCCTTCTGCTGTTTACCTTGGAAGTTGCATACACACCTGAGCACAGATACTGGACAATGGTTGTTCCTGTAAGGTCTTTCACAATAGGTTTATTTTCTCTGCAGTACATAAAAGTTGGCTTTAAATCCCAAGATTTATTGCAAAAGGGTTTGTATGTGCATTCAAAAGGGTTTTGGCAGAACAACTTATTTCTAAATAGCAGAAAAAACCCAAATAGATAAAATAAATGGCCTTATATTTTACTGTTATTCTTATGTTTGCACAGAATACTCAAGGTGATATATCCTCTCCCATTTTCTTTTCATTTCTATTTCTTTCACACTGTATTTTAAATCATGAGAGATGGAAAGAATAAAAGTTTGAAAGTTGAAACAGCTGTACTAGAATCAGGATAATGCCATGGTTTGTTTCAGGCTTTCTTTCAGGAAAATATTAATGCCTTTTCTCTCCTTTTGTGGCTGTTAAATTTGGAAATTATTTAATTTAATTATTATAAATGATGCTGTCAAACAGAGAAAATCACCATGGCCTAAATAAATCATGATGGTGTTACAGCATCTTAATTAGAACAAATCACTAGTCTCAATTAAAAGTGAATATTTGTATCAAGAATCAAACAAGCTTTTATTTCTCACTCTTCTTTACATTTGGGAACACATCCGGCCTGTTTTAAAGGCATTTTCAGTGCTAAAAGGGGTAGAATCTCGTTGCTAAGATCTTTAAATTCTCAGTTATACAGCCTTTCCCTACGAGGCTCTGAGATAATCCACAATCCTGTAATGACCTTAATGTAAGGAGATTCCTGCAGAGGTGCAAAAATAAATAGGTAAGGAATAGATATCCACAGTTTGTGTATAAGGATATTGCCAAAATAAGAACATGCTATGTCCATTACAGTACTCTGCACAGAGGAGACTCTGCAGCTCTACCTCACCTTGCTAAATTTTGTCTCAGATTTGTGTGCTACGAAGACCGTGTATAAGACATTTTGCAATGAGCTCAGTCTAGAAGAGCCTTATGGCTTGCCAGGAGTAGAGAATCATAGAATCAAACAATGATTAGTGCTGGAAGGGACCTTAAAGATCAAGAGTTCTAACCTGGCAGAGGGTTAGAACTCTAGAATGCGCAGGGACACCTCTCACTAGATCAGGCTGCTCAAGGCCTCATCCAACATGTCCTTGAAAACCTCTAGGGTAGGGGTATCCACCACTTCCCTGGAAACCTATTCCAATGACTCACCACTCTCATAGTAAAGATTTTTTTCCTGATATCCAACCTAATCTATCCCCTTCCAATTTAAAACCATTCCCCCTCATCCTATTATTACATGCCCTTCTAAAAAGTCCCTCCCCATCTTTCTTGTGGGCCCCTTTCAAGTACTAGAAGGCCACTAAAAGATGTCCTTGGACCCTTCTTTGCGCCAGACTGAACAGCCTCAACTGTCTCAGCCTATCTTCATAGGAGACATGCTCCAGCTCTCTAATATCATCTTTGTGACCCTCTTCTGGACCCATTCCAACAGTTCCATGTCCTTCTTATGCTGGGGACTCCTGACCTGGACACAATATTCCAGATGGGGTCTCAAAAGAGCTGAGTAGAGGGGGAGAATTACCTCCCTCGACCTGCTGGTCAGAACAATACACCTGAATCAGAAAGGTTTTTGGTTTGGTTTGGGTTGGGTTTTGCACAGGGCAAAATTTGAACAGAAGATTGAGATAGAAGACTATAAGGAAAATTTAAGCCTCTGAAAAACTCTTTTAACAGCTAAGGATTAAGGTAGTGAAGAGATGTAACACGATGATATTAAATAAGGATTTGGAGGCATCTGACAGACTTGGATAAGGAAGTATTTTCTTGCAAGAACAAGACTAATCTGAAGTGAAAATAACATGTGAAAAGTGCCTGACATTGTGTGAAGTGTGCTTTCTAAGCTGAAAAAGACAATTACTCTACGGTAAAATAAATTTATAACCTACTCTAGCAACAAGACTGAAAAACAGAGGTAAGAGGGGCAGAGGGTTCCTTCCTGTGACTGAATAGCCACACGCAGGGGTGGTATATTTACAGGAGGAAGAAAGATTATAATCATCAAGAGGAAGAAGATGACCAAATATAAAATTAAGGGAGAAGAAACCCAACACAAACCCTTGACTGTTTTTGAGGGCAAACTCTTTGATAAAAAGCTTAAAAGTATGTGAATATCTTGAAAGTGTGAGGATAGATACGTACATGCATACATACCCAGAGAGACAGGGAGGCAGATTGAACCTATTATTTGTAATCACTAGAAATACTGCTTCACTGAAGAACCAATGGAATCTTTTTTTTAATGGGAAACTATATGCAGATAAAATGGAACAGAATAATTTAGATAAAAAGTGATGTAAGAATCTTCATGTAACTAAAATAGATGACATATAATTTTATTCCTTCTGCTAGTATTGAAACACATGGTCTTTTCTGAATAAAACTTCACAAAAAACTTCCTGTGGGGTAATCAGTGTCAACTATAAGTACTCATATAAATGCACAAATGTCTGCCACAGTTCATTCCCCTCAAATATTTTAAAGTATTTTAAAGGAAAAATGCTTTTTCCACTAGAAACATCCATTCACCTATTCCTAGTTTGATCCTGAAGTTCAGTAGAGAAGCTTTTATGACTGAAAGCAAAACATCCTTAGTTACGTAGGAAATGGATACTATAGCTTATTGTATTCTTGATAGCCAGAAAATATATTCTGTATAATGTAAGAATAGGCAAAAAATATGCAGGACCACACACATGAATAAAATGAGTAGATGAATCCATAATGTTTTACATAGTATACCTTTGTTCCAGGCCACACATCTTGATCACTCATCTATTTATAGGTGGTCCTGATCATCCAAAGCAGCCAGGTCCAACTTTTTACTTTCAAGCTTTATTGCAATGAAGGAGGGAAAGTGGAAAGAAATATATGTAACAAATGCTGGTCTTAAAATACTAACATTCTTCATCCAGGGTTTGCATATACTTTTACAGCCAAACATAATTTGGGGTCAAAGCTACAGACTCTAGCCAACTGAGCAGCTAGAGGTTGGATTGAGCAACTGAGCAACTGAGGTTGGATTGTGTCTTTTAGTGTTTTGTTACTTTTTACCCGCAGGTAAAAAGTGGGAAGGCATCAGAAACTGAGGAAAAAATATACAAATGCAAGATGGGAATATTAAGGGGAGGTTCATACCTTTCCCTGTAAAACTGTCCTAGAAGAGCTTTTAAAATTTCACCTTGATTAATAAAAGTGATATGTAAGTATTGCATCTATAATTGTTAAATTGATGGCTAAAGTTTCTTATCCTGAAGATAACAAGGGCTTTGGGAAGCTCTGAAAGGTTCAGGACATCCAGCGGACCTCATTTGCCTTACCAAGAATTATGGATGTATTTATAGCTCTATCTGCACTTCCTTTGCAGACCTCTTCTAGGGCTATAAATTCCAAATGTTCAATGACAAATCAAAAAACTGTATATACTGACTTCTTTAAATAGGCAATTTCTGTCAGTATTTTGTAGGCAATTGAGGACAATGTATTTGAGCTATGATGATTAAAGAAGTTTCTTCTCTCTGGCTGGCATACATTGAAGGTTATAATTTGATCTAGAATTAGAAATTATTAACTCTGTTAAGATGTTTAATCAGTTCGTTCCTTATTGGAATACCTGGCTTTTCTATTAACTAGTTTACCTTCTGATATATTTTAACATTAAAAAAATAATCTCGATTCAAACTACAGACTCAGTCTCCCCGTGAATAGGCCCATTTTCTTTAAACATTCAATGGGCTCATAGCTGAGGAAGGACAAATTACTTTTTGTGCTTTGCTTCTCAACGTGGAGGCTAAAAGGGCCAGACTCTGACCTCTTACTAAACTATTAAGAAATGAATGAGCTATTTTTCAGGGCTTTCAGGTCTAAAGTCCTTCTAACATGAAAGGAAGCTGAGTAGGTAGCTGTATTGAGACCATGTACTGTGTGTGGCTGAGCCCCCTACATCTCACAGAAGTCAAGTTCTGGAAACCTTATGTAGCAGCTGATGTTAATCTGAAACATTCCCATATTCAGTGGCATTATATGTGAATATTACCCAAGAGATATTTAGCCTTACACCTCACCTTCATAGCATCTGCTCACTAGAGCACAGAGATTACCTTGGCAAACATCAGCAACACAGGCAGAAAATTGTGGGACAGTCATGACTGTGAACAGAGCATCAGACTCACTGGAGAAGTTAAATCAGACTGCACTGAATATGGAGAGATGGAAGGAAAGATCATGCACTGGCTTCAAATTGTAGGGAGGGTTACCCTTTGTCAAATCTCTGTGCTATATTTTTTCTTGGTAATTAATAATGCCTGCTTTAATAAATGCCATGGTCAATTGCCACATCAAGTGGATCAATAGGTAAGTTTTAATCTTCTGTATCTTCTACAGATGTTCTCATAACTATTTGCAATACACTGCTTTCATTGTATGGCAGATAATAATCAGCTGTTAACCCTTCATAAACAGCATATGAAAATAATTTAAAGCATGAGGGATTTTTTAATAATAAACATAATCTAAAGCAGAACAAGATCAAAATGCAACTGTGGAGATATGTGATTTTTCCCATTCAGGGTAAGGATTCAGGGCTATCTCTGAGGCTTTGAGACAGCCGAGCACTCCAAAATGAACCGCAAACAGAGGCAAACTAAACAACACTGGTTTAGGTGGTTGCTTTGATCTTGTCATTCTCTGTTATTTTACTGTCCTGAGATTATCCCTCATCCTGAGCTTCATTTGAAGTACTTGGCTGAGGCTTATTGATTTCTTGATATAAATACTTTAATTTAGGTACTGCTGATCTCAGCATATTAATTGTCAGACCCACTTAGATAAAACTCACACATTGTACTAAACCAGGGGTGGAGATGAGGTTTTGCTTTGGTATGAGGATTCAGTTAGGGTTACCATGTATGTGGTGAACCACAAAGCTGGGCTGTTACGCTTGTCTTCTTCTCAATGTTTGATTACACAGTGCAGGACACATTGTGGTAGGTCTACGCGAGAAAGTCTGGCAATGTGGAAAGAACAAAAAAATCATCTTTACTCAAGGTTCAGGATGCATTCAGAAACCATTCTTGGGCATAACAGAGTCTAATTCAGATGAATACAGCTACTATGAAGGAAAAAAAAAACCACATTTTAATAGCAGTTACAATCCCTAAGTCCACCATATTCCAGCCTCTGGACCTGTCATGTAGATCAAATCATGGGGAATTTTGGCCATCCATGAAGAGTCAATTTGCAAGTGTTTCCCAATTTCTGCACAGGCTTCATCTTCAGTTCTTCCATGTGTACAGATACCAGCTGTGTCCATCCATGAAGAGTCAAATTGCAAGTGTTTCCCAATTTCTGGATTTGTTACTGCAAAAGTAAAAAGCTTTACTGGGAAACTAAAAAGCTTTTACCTGTGAAAGACACATGTTGTGCTTGAGCTCTTCCCAAAAGGCAGAAAGTCAAGAGGCAGAACTGCATCAGTCATGCAGTGATGGCATAGCCAGCTGAAGTGGTGAGAACAGATTTACAAGTGATGGCAGTATGTCCCACCACCACAAGCTCCCAAGCATCACTGGCAGCTTCAAGGGGAAAGCTTTGCAGCAGCTGAAGGGATGTGCAGATGCTGAAGGCAGGTTTTTAGAAGGACAGCTCTTGGTAGATGAAGTGCACACAGGTTTTTGGGTTGGAGGGTAAAATTTTCCTTGAAGCTAAATCACATTCTGATTCTAGAAAGCGGTGAATCCTCTAGGGAATTTTTGCCTTTAAAGTCTGTTTCAAGGGAAACAGGAAGGAAAAAAATTATAGTAAAAAAAAAAATCTAGAAAAAGAAAAGAACAGCCAGTCAGTAGTGAAGAAATCCTTATGAAAGGTCATTTATTAGAGAGAGAGGGAAGGGCTGATCAGAATCACGATCTTAACAAAATCCAGTCCAGGGTGGTATTTCTTAATGGAAAACTTCTGACAGATCACAGGGGGAAACAAACTGCTTCCCAAAGGCCCTCATGTGATTTTGATTTGAGAGCGTGAACAGTGCTGAACCCAAATGGCAGGACATCTGCTGACTAAAGCCGAAGAGAGTGCTTTCAATTTCCAGTCATTTCTCAGTTGCAATGAATTTCTCCATAGTTTATAACAATCTGTTAACTGCTTCTTCTCCATTCTCTAAATATACATGTTAATGCAAAGTTTTAGGAAAAAGTTTCCCTTACTACAGATGTCTTTTTTACTAGATAATCACAGTTCTTGCACAGTCTCATGTCCAGGTTAGCAGTGTGGTGAAGCAACATTTAAGCCCTGTTAACTTACATACAACATGGTTCACATTTCTGAGACAAAATTATATTATCTATGCCATAAAACTACCTGATGGCAGTTAGCCAGCCAGCTAAATTTTATTTTATATTGTGGTTCCAAAAGTAATGAAGTAGGATTTCACATTCATTTCTGTATTTAACTTGAGCCTTAACCCAGGCATATGCATCTGCATACATTATATGCTGATGGCTTTACGCTATAGATGATATACATGTGCCAAAGTCTTTAAAAAAAATATGACACATGCTGGATATATGTGCTAGTACCGTGTATAACTTACTAGATGCATCTATTGTCAGAAACACTCTGATGTTTCATAGGATGGTGGTAGTTGTGACTTAAATGAAAGAAACCCAGCACTAATCTTCAACTTTGGGATCTTCTGTTGCGCTTAAAACTGAGGAACTGCAGCATTCCTGCTAAGTGCAAACCTGGGCAGACCTGAGACCCCTACCAACAGGCAGTTTTGCTCTGCAGACCCCTTTGTACTTGTACAGACCGCCTCCTCTGTCCTTATCCTGCCCCTCCCTGCCTCTATGCCTGCTGCTTTCATTGCTGTGGGACCAGATAACTGCAGAAATGACAATTCACAAAGGTATCATTTAACAAGATATCAAGCATTGCCTGTCTGTGAAGACAACAGATAGATCTTATTTGCTCTGTTGTAAATCAGTGATATGCCACTAGGTGAGTGGAGAAAGGAGGACTATAGGAAGGGACAAGAGAATCCAGTTCAGTGTATCCATGGCTACACTTAACAACAAACAACTGGTATCTATCAAGACTGTAAATTTTCTAAGACAATCTAATTAAAGATGAGCCTGAATAAGGTCCATGAAAAAAAAAAAGAAAAAAAAACAAAGTAAAACCCCCAAACATTCCCCCAGACTTCCCCTCAAAGAGAGGAAGGAGAGTTAAAAAGAAGGGGGTGATGGGACAGTGCACAAAAGAAGGGGAAGGAGAATGAAAAAAAATATGAATTGGTGCTCATCCTTTTCTAGGGAAATTGCAGATGTATACTGTTTCACCAATTTTGGTACATTAAGTTAAGCACCTTCTGAACTAAATTTTGAGACCTATTTGAGTGATGGTACCACATCCCATCTTTCCAGAAGGACAAAATTACTTGTGATTTCATTGTAGAAGTGTGTCTGTCCTGTAGTCAGATACACAACACATGGTGGAAAGGAGAACCCAAGACCTGCTTGTTGCCCCAGGAAATTACTGCAACATACATCAAAAAAGGCACTTATGTCACAGGGTTCTTGTAGAGACCCACAAAAATTACTACAGTAGCTATGGTGGGATTATGTAGCTCAGATAAATCTTCTGAACATAGTTTATGATTTTTATATATTGTAACTTACTACTAAGTATAGTGTTATATATTTTCTGCCTAAAAATTTCAAATGGAAAATAAAGGAAATATAAGGCTGTATTTATCAAATTTCTTGCATCAACCACAATCAAAGCATTAGGCATTTGAATTTATTCTAAACCATCAACTTATATGAAAGCATCTGTTTACCAGCTGGCTCAGTAGCTGCCCAAACTAATCAGAGTGACCTCAGCTGGATCAGGCTGACCTCCATCAAGTTGAAGAGTTGATTCCTCCCGTGCACACAGATTCTGCAGTGGTTTTGAACTACAGCCTAGAATCTCCTCTTCTGTCTTCTCTACAGTATTATTTCCATAGATTATTTAGGAATGTTGATACTTCTCTTTCTTTTAAACCTACCTTTTTAGAGACAATAAAATTGGCCAATTTTCTTGTTGGGGAAGTCATGCTCCTATAACATGTTCCTCTGTGGAGAGAAAAAAAAATAGCACCCAACCTTGCCCTTCACTTACTATTGTCACACTATACAGGCTTTTTAATTATAGTAATAAACATGATACTAGGGGCAAGGGAGAGAAGCTTTCACAGCCTCTGCCCTGGGATTTATAACAGTTGTGTTTTGTTCTGTCTAATTGCTCTTTGAGTAGCACGGGAGGTTTGCATTCCAGGTGCGGGTTATTTCCTCCTTGACAGAGAAATGAATGGAAATGAAAACAGTACAATGTCCACCTTTGTGCTAATGTACAAGTCCTTGCTTTCTTCTACAGCGATAATAAATGGGAACGTAGTGACTGCTAAATTCAGAGTTTTATGTATGTCTAAGGCTCTAACTTCAGCTCCTATTCAGGCACCTTCTTCATGGTGGCTGCTTCCAGACACTAATCCAATTACTCACAGTTGTAAAAACTTTCAGTCTTTAAGACACCTTAGCAGAGGGCCCTTTATCCTGAAAATACTGCCCAAATATTTTATTAGGTTCTGGGGACTGATCCAGTTATGAGTAACCTCGTAAGTCCCTCTCTCTCCCAGTACTGCACATGTGATTGTGTTTTTGCAATGGCAAATGACCTCAAAAGTCAGAGTCACAATTTCCTTTCATACACGTGAAGTGTACATGAAGTTTAAAAAGTTGCAGATTTGCCTCCCAGTTCCTTTAGACACTTGTCTCAGTGGAAAAAAAATGCAAAAGTAATTGAAAATAAAAAAAAAATCTGCAAATCAGAATTACAATATTTTCAACCCATAGTAGTCAGGCAACAATTATGATGTGAGATGTAAAAGAGGGAAGGGTTCCACAGTGTGCTCTTTCAGTAACCACCGGAAAATGCTGCAATACGCAAGACTGTCATATGAAGAAAACTTAGGTTTTATTTGTAGGGGATTTTTTTCATTTTTCTTTTGGGTTTTGTGGGTTTTGCTTTTTAACAAAAGAGAGAAGGAACAGAAGGAGGAAAGGAAGAGAAGGGAAAGAAGAAACGCGGAGGGGGAGAAGAAAAGGCAAGACAAAGCTGTTTTCAAGGAGTATGCCTTGTTTCAAACAATACCTACTTTTGTTAACTGGAAACACTATAATAGTTAAAAGGATCCTGCAATAAGAAATTCAAATAAGTAACTCAAAATGCAGAAAATGAAAACCAGAAGAAAGTTCAGCATTAAAACCTCTGTTGGCCTTAGCTGGACATGAAGTGATCTCTCACATTTGTTCTTTCAGCTAATCCTGACTCCCTAAAGATTCAGTAGACTTCGCTGGATAGAGGTTCAACCACTCTGACTTAATACTGAATCCTGCAGTATGTTGTCATGGTTAGAAAATCTCCACTAGTGGAAAAAGTTTCTAAACAAGGGCAACTCCTTTTTTATTTATTGTTTGAATCTACTCATATGGTTTCCTGCCTTGCACATCTGGTCTTAGATAGTCAGATCTGGAAACGATAGCTTTTTACATAGTTACTCCACCCTGTAGTGTTAGTAAGGCCTTGATCCAAATCCCAGTCAGAGGCTTTTCTACTGACTGCAGTGGAACTGGAGCAGGCCCCCACTGAATTGCTGCCTCCAGTGAACTGCAGATTAAGAGGAAAAAATTTTAGGAAAATATCTGTGCTTTCTTGTGCTGGTAAAAAACCAGGCATTCTTTAATTGAAGCAATAATACTAGTTCTGTGTCACAAAATTTTCATTTGTCTCTTGGTATTCATTAACCTATCTTGCTGTACAGAGGTTCTCTGTTACTGTTAAAATATGTTTAATTTAGGATATAAGCAACAGGCTTGAAGCATCATTACCTGTCAAACTCCTTTGTCTTATAGTCAGATTTATCTTATCAATGTATATACCTGTGATTCCAAACCTCATTGCAGTCAAGTAAAGTGAGTTTCTTCAAGGGAAAAAAACTTAAAAATCATGTTTCTTGATGTTACCAGCTGTATAACATGACCACAATTCATTATTAATTCAAGATACACTTAGATTGAAATCCTAAATCAGTAATGTTCACTCAGAAGAAGTCTGAGAGTTGGAAGGAGAGCTACAGGATCTATTTGTTCTTCTAACACCACTCTTTATTAGTAAGTAGTCTGCTTTTAGGAACAAGGAGAGCAGTATGAGTAGCATCCTGCTGTAGACAAAGACTCAGGTGTGGTTGGCTATCTGGGTGGATTCTGTTCCTAGAACCAGTATTCAGGGAAAAGTTCTGCATCCCTCTGGAATTGTTCCCATAAAGAAGAGATACAGACAATGCCTCTGAATGAATATAAGCATGGGGTATGAGACAACAAACCTGAGGTTAGTACAATTCCCCTATCACTTAAATAGAAAGAAAAGGGAAAAAAACAAAGTCAATTTTCTTGTGCAATAATTTGATCTTGTTTTAAGGAAGAATTCTGTTTCTACATTACAGAGACCACATATGTCCCATTTGTAAACCATTCAGCATGGCAGTATCTGGTACTATGGAACAAGAGTTATGTTCATGTTTACCTGGGCGATGTTTCAACAAGACACAATATTTGGCTTTGGGTTTTTTTCTATCAGATCCAAAACTCTGTGGCCACATGCCACAAAGCACTGATCCAGTATAAACCCATTCTGCTGGTTCAGATTTGTTAAAAACATTTTGAAAGATTAACCGGGGG
>VXBZ01012098.1:282352-335563 GCA_013399135.1 Heliornis fulica | reverse complement strand
GGGGGGGGCTGTGCGCTGGACCAGAGAGCATCTGTCCTCACACAACCAGTAAAAAACATTCAATAAAGGCATAAAATGCCAGCTAAAGCAGTCCCAGATAATTTGCTCTGCACATGTTCCAGATTACTTTTGCATATGAAGTCCACTAGAGTTGTCCTGCAGTGCAATCGGGGCTTCTAGCATTATAGTAAGTGAACAGGCTGCTCACTATCACAGCACAGTTCTCTCTGAACAGCTTTGCTTCTGCACCACCACAACCACAGTTATTTTCTTTGTTCCCTCCCTAGTAAGCACCCCATGAAGACAAAGCATATCTATGTTTATCAAGAAGATTGTGTACCATCTCAGTAAGTTTGAAGACAACACCAAGGTGGGTGGGAGTGTTGAGCTGCTGTAGGGTTGGGAGGGTCTATAGAGGGGTCTGGACAGACTGGATTGATGGGCTGAGGGCAAGTGTGTGAGGTTCAAGAAGGCTCAGTCTAAGTCCTTCACTTGGCTCACAACATCCCCATGCAATGCTACAGTCTTGAGTAGAGTGACCGGAAAGCTGCCAGGCAGAAAAGGAACTGAGGGTGTTGGTTGACAGTGGCTGAATAGGAGCCAGCATTGTACCCAGGTGGCCAAGAATGCCAAGAGCATCCTGACCTGTATCAGAAACTGTGGCCAGCAGGATTAGTGAAGGGATCATCCCCCTGTACTGGTAACACCCCAATGGTTTTAGTTGTTACCAAGCAGTCAAGGACTTCTCAATTGTTCATCCTGCCCTGCTAATGAGAATGTGGGGGAGCACCCAGGAAGCTGAGAGTGGACACGGCCAGGTCAAGTGATCCAAACTGATCAAAGAGAGGATTCCATACCAATTATGTCATGATCAGTAAAAAGGGTGACTGGTGGGGGAGGAGGGCACAGCTTCAGGATGCACAATTTTGGGGATGATCCGGTTCTGGGACAGCTATGATCTGTGTGGCCTGGGGTGTGCGGTTTGATGAGAAATTGTATGCTGTATCACCATTTCATATATTTTATTCTAAAGTTCTACCATTGTTATGTTTCACTACTGTCCCAGTAAACTACCCTATCCCAACTCATGAAATCTGTCTGTCTTTGCTGTTTTCTATGCCTTCTCCTAGATGGGTTTTGATGATCTTAAAGGTCTTTTACAACAACAACAACAACAAAATATGATTCCATGAATCTTAAATGGTATTTCAGCAAGTTCTCCCCAAAGGGTTCCCCAAAGAGATAGAGTGAGGGAAATTACAGAACTCAGACTTCTGAAATTTATGACTTCATAAATTTGTTTACTGTCAATGTTAAGTGTGTCTATCACTTGATTCCAACAACTAAATGGTAAATATTTGAAATAATACCTATACTTCTTTAAAAGATTTAGTCATACCATACATATCCACCTTCCTGTTTTCACTGGCTTGAGCAAAGAGGTAAAATTTTATTCTAAATTAAGATTAGGAATACTTTCTGAAACTCATTTAAATCATCAAACATCTTCCTACTAATGTCAGTGAGTCTACAGACCTGGGCAGTGGACAGAATGGAGTAGCCAACACATTCCACACACAGATCTCAAATAGTAGGACTGTTAGTAAATGTCACCTCAAGCAACAGAGGGCACAATACAGGGACAATTGGGGTTAGTTGCATGAGATTTGTTTGGTTTGCCATATTTTTCTTTTTTTTTTTTTTTTTAAATAATCAGATTGAAAGTCCTTCCTGGGAACCTAGAAAGAACATTCAGCTGTTTTTTGTAACAGCTAAAGACTTCACAGAACTACTGACTCATATTTATACCAGTAAAATGTTTTTAAATATTTCACCAGGGGCTAAGCAGGAAAAATATGTGTAGTTCTGGTAGGATTTCATAGCTACACATCATTAACACTATAAAATGATCTGTTTCATTTAGGTTTTCATTTATATTTCTCTCACATCTCCTTTCTCACATCTCCAGAGATTTTTCTTACTGTTCCCTTGTATTCTTAAAGTTGGAAAAAGATGATTCTGTAATTATTATTCACCTGAATGCAAGTTTTAGTACTTTGAAATGTGAAAAAAAGCTTAAGTGAGCTTTTTATTCCTTATACTTATCTCATTCTATTCACTGGAAAAGAAATTATCAATTATTTAAAAAAAAAAAAAAGAAATTCTGTGCTGAAAACAAAACGATTGATGAGGAAGGAAACCAAGAAATTCTGAAGAAACAGTAAGAGCACAAGTAATGCATAAAATAGTTTTAAAACTATATGGTTTGTTAAATCTGCCAAAATTTTATTACAGTACTCAGGTCTTGATATTTTACTGGATTTCCTTTTATTCTTACAACTCATATACATATATTCATGTACAGAGAAAGTAATCCAGATGTTATTAGGGAAGCTCTCAAACAAGGAGTAATATACATGTGACAGTGTTTCTACAGTAACAAGAGTCATTATTTAGTAATTCAGGAATAACATTGATCTCATGTGGTACTACTATTTTGGGAAGAGTTGATATGTTCTGGGATGCACAGCGTGGTGCTCTGTTTCTTCTGCACTGCTACTTGATTTGCTTTCATGGATCTGGAACATGCTAGATGAGTCTACAGCAGAAATTACATGTTAAATTAGCAGGTAATCTGAGGTCCTTTAATATGTTTTATTCAGAAGAAAAGACTACTTGTGGTACAGAAGCCCCATGTAAACAATTGCCCTAAATTCTTATTTTCTTTAAAGTTAATAAATTACTTATCCACATAATTTTTCCTGTGTAGGTCACACAAGTTCCTATTTCCTTACCTGCTTCATGTTCTGTTACATTTTTCCCTTTAGCTTTTCCTTTATTTTTCCCTTTTTGTTCTTCTCCAAAGCAATTCCTGGAAACTGAGTGATTCCAAGTGATTCCTTTAGGTTTGTAGCTCTACTGATGATGCAGAAATCTGCATTCTTTTGAATATCTGAAGAGAGAAAGAAATCCATATAACAACACTATCTTCACAAAACAAAACTTTTTTACTATTTTAATGTTAGCTGCTCCTGTCTCCCCTCTGAATATTTCTCCATTTGAGCATTGATCTTAAGGCAAGAAGCTGCTCTGTGTGAGGAATGTGCACTTTGCAAATCGGAGTTGCAGGACAATCCTGTAATGAAATCACCCAGTGGGGTTAAATCTGCTCAGGAGGAGTTTTCAAAAGCCTAAACTGTAACTGCTTTTCAGTTTGGAGACCAGGCAGTTTCTTTGAAGAGACTATTAGAGCTCTTAGTTGGAACACATCTGTCTAGCTTGCTCTTTTTAGGTAAATAGAAATGTATGTAATCTCTGATTATTGCTTCATGATGGCTTTGGAGAGAAAAACAGTCTTTCCTACCTCCAGGTGCTTGTTCCCATTTTCATATCACACCCTTCCAGTTGATTCAACCAATACATCTCTGTATGGCTGTGCTGCAATTTGGGTTAGTTAAAGGATCCAAGTTAAAAAAAAAATTTCAGCCTGAATATAGAACTATTTTAAACTGGCTTTGCTTCTGAAGCCAGACTATTATGAAAATATGTCTTTTGTGAGACATAGCTTGACCTTTATTCTTACCATACAGGCCACATGAAGTCCAGCATGTTTCTGAATGACTTTTTGTGATTGAAGAAATTCATTAATGACTCACTTGTTCAAGAAACTGAACTTTAATTTCCTCCGAGTTCTGAAAATAAAAACAGTAGCATTGTAAAGAAATAATCTGGCTCACATTGGTATCAGTGACCACATTAGGATCAATAGAATCATGAAGAATAAGCATGCATCCATATTCCACCTTTCTAGAAAGGGTTGCTCACTGCCTACAAGCCTGCCATAAATCACAATTAGAAAAAGAACCACCAGTGAATAGATTGCAGAACAAATATAAAGGGTAGGCTGTCTTTCAGTAAAAGCCAGAGCGAACATGCCATTTTCACAGAATCACACGGAATCATGGAATGCCAGGAGCTGGAAGGGACCTTGTTAGACCATCTAGTCCAATCTCCCACCTCAACAGGATCACCCAGATTAAATCAAACATTTTGGGGGACAAATAGTGCTGAATCTTCAACCACTGCACGTGGTACTGCGAGGTTGGTACCCAGCATCTTGGTTAGCATGGCTGAGACTGCACAGACCAAGCAGAGAGACCACAGCCCTGTTACCCAACATGAGGGACACTAGGAGCATCATCTGACTGTTTGAAATGCTGAAGTTGAAAAATCTGAGTAAACTTCATGCACTTCTACACTGGCTGACAAATGGCTTGACTAGATGATCTTTCAAGGTCCCTTCCAACTCCTAACATTCTGTGATTCTGTGAAATGGAGAGCAGTGGGTCCTGATCACTGTGTTCCTTGGGCCTGCAATCTGCTGCTTGGATTCAGCCATATGACTGATTTTGTGCGTGTTACATGCAGCACCTGCTGCTCTGTGTAGTAATTTGGAGAAAGCCAGGAAAACTGAATACACATTTTTTCCTCATGACTTCATATTAGCTAAAAGCCTGTGACATACAAAACTTCGTGTTACAAGTGCTGCTTCTGAGTAATGACCTCTCCCTCTCTCAAGGGGGGGTAAAAATTTGAGCTGGAAACCTGGGCTCCAAATATCTCCACATCTTTTGTTTTGTTTTGTATTGTTGTTTTGGGGTTTTTTTCAGAGACCCATGCAATAAATTGTGTCTGTTTGCAATACATCAATATTGCTACATTAATGTGTGGAGATTTTTTTCATGTGTGCAACTATACATTGCTCAACACTTATAGTAGGATCTAGGAATAGGAACTGGAAATACTCGTCATAACAGCAAACATTTTGACAACCCCTAAGTGTTATTCAAATAATAATTATGTTTAATTTTTATTTTGTTTATACTGAAAAAATTGATAGTAACAGGAAATAGATAAAATAATAAATCATGCCTTTGTTATATAGACAAGAAAGAATGTTATAACTTTATTATCTGGTCTTTCAAAGGCAAGCCTAAAACTGTTTGCAATCAGAAACATGTGTCTCATCAGCATTTTTGCATGCAGATTGGAAAAGCTGTGATGCCCAAATTGTAAGGCCCCAAATCAGCACACATAAAAGTTTTTGTGCAACAATTCAGCTGCAGTAATAAAACCTAAGGAAAAAGATATCATCTTAGCTTCACGAAGCCTATGTGGATTTTTATTTTTCTTTCTTTTTCTTGTATGTACATAAAAATAGTTTTCATCAACAGAGGTTAACAAATTATCAGAAGGCTAAGCTACTACAGTCTCATGGATAAAGAGAAAAACAGATTTTATTCAACTTCTCTTCCTTGCTGGCCCGAGTGTATGACTACTGCTGTTCTCTGCAGCTGTGTGCCTATAGTTTAACATACATGCTCTCAAGTCTTGAGCTTAAGAAGTCTCAAATGTGTACGATGGGGGGAGAAAGATGATTAACCATTGAGTCACTACAAGGTCAGTGTGAAACCTGGATGTAAGAGCAGGCAATAAATCTAATAAGTCAGACACCAGAAAAAAAACCCAAAAAAAAAAACCCAAAAAAAAAACCTACCATGTATTTGCCTTTCTGAGAAAGAGTAAGCGTATTTAGCTATAAGAAATTATGAAAGCCATGTTGTCTTAAAACAACTTGCTAAAAAACCCAACCCTTACTGCCAAGAAAATATGCTGAATAATCCAGCTAGTCTTTTGTATAACCTCATGTGATTATCAATGTGTAACTGTATAATATGTGGCCAAAAGTTCATTTAACAAACAGTGGACACCCATAAAGATATAAGAAAGGGGAATTTATGTGACAGCTATATGATACATTGCCATAGACTATATCTTCATGTTTAATAATAAAAATATCATGGTATACCTAGTAATTTAGAAATTGTATGTACTTTTGGGGTTCCTCTGCAGCTTCCTCACTAACATTAAACTATATAACATATAGAAAACAAAATGGATTGCACCCTCTATAACTTTCATAAATCATGTCACTGCTGTGGGCTTAATCCATTTCTCTCATGAGAAGCTTTGCTAAAACACTCTTCCACCAGTGATCCCGGAGCGTGCCTGGACCAGGGGCATGATGGAGTCCCAGTCTAGCTAAGAGCTGTAGTCCACCTTCTCCCCTCATTTGGGGCCAGAAGCTTTTCCAAGGCCAGGCTACCATTGCAGCTGCATCTACTAGGTATTTGCCCCATGCGATCTGCATCACTGAAATGAGGCAGTAACCCTTTGGTCTCCATTAGTAACACTATCTCCTCGCAGCAGAATTAGTAAGAAGTCTGAGTCTGGATTAACAGCATGGTACATCACATACATCATAATACTTGACTCCAAGAGGTTAAAACCAAATGTATAATAAAATGCAACAAGAAGGTACGACAGATGTTCAGGAAACACTAAGTAGTTTCTGAGGAAAACAGGTCTAGTGGCCAGAATGTCCTGCCAGGCTGTCAGCTGCTTCTTCCTCTTAGATTCTGCACAGAATTTATAAGTGTACACCCTTACAATCACCATTATAAAGTCAGTAGTTCCCAGAAATGCCACCCAAGATTATCTGACGTATCATCTTGCACTCTCTGTGAAGGATATAACAGCTGAATCTCTAGACTAAAGTTTTTTTTATGGAAGCTGCTATAATTTGAGTTTTATCTTTGATGAGCATTAAAAGGCCTAGTACAGACAGATTTTTATCTGTTTATTTTTTTTTTATTTACCAAGTTAATATTTAATCCAATTTATAGGAGAGATAAATGAAGCATTGCATCCAAGAGACTAATAAAGTTTCTTAATTTGTTTTCTAAATGGCAGTTTTTGCTTCAAAATACCCCTCAGTGGAAACAAATGACAATAAAAATGGAGTTCTGTGCGTACCCAGCACCTTTGTTTGGAGTGCTGCTACATAGAGAATGAGCTGTAATGCAGACTGTGTTTTCCACAAACATACTTGTCTCATAAAGGAATCACTGTAGAGTTCCCTGCCCAGGCATTTTCACTTTCAAAAAAGAAAGTTTTTCTTCCAAGACTGCACTCAAAGCTCGTGTCTTGAGAAAGACTTCATGAAAGGTTTGGGAATTCAGGTGTTAAGTGTAAGCACAGTTTTCAAAAGTTTCTTTATTTTAATGATAAATTCAGACTTCAAAATATTTAGGGAAGCAGTGTCTGATTTTGTCTCTAGATCCCCAGTCCTTCACTGGTTATACAGTTCATATAAACAAGGAAAAATATTGGTGTTTGGGTTTTTTTAATAATGAATATATAGGCTGTGGTTTTTCTTTGTAAGAATAGAAAACTTTAAAGATATAGAAGCTGAAACCTGCAAGACAATCTTTCTCCACCTCTGTGTAATAAGCAAGACTTAGATCTTAATGTGGTGTCAACATCAGGAGTAGAATAAAACAAGATAGTTATACGAAATCTACGTAGAAAGCCCAACACTGGCATGAAAAGGCCTCAAAAATTGTTGCAGATGCCTAAGGATTAAATGATTAATTACAGAATCACATGCAAAAAATAGATTACAGACACATATCCTGATGGTTTAGCCAAAAAAGCCTGCTACCCAGGGGAATATTTTTCTCTGTTCATTCTCACTTTATATTACCCATCCATCATTTGGTCATCAATTTCAGTGAATCACTCAGTGCCAAGTCTATTTTCAAGTTTCCACATTCCTTCTGTGTCATTCCATTTTCTCTTTCTCCTCTAATGTACCGTCTCTCCAACTGCAGATTGGGTCAAATATGAAGTGTCTTTAGGGTCTTGAGAGGATGTTTTGGTTTCTTGGGGGGTTTTTAACCCATAGATTTTTTACTTTCATGCTTTCATTAGTTCACCTGAGTAAAGCTGGTGTTATTGAACAAGAGTGTGGAGAAGTACCTGTGCCAAAGTATCTGTGCAGTCCTTAGAAACCCTTTGGTGGGATGTAACTAATTAATGTTACATTTTTGGGGTGTTAATTCACCCCTGTTTATTTGCTTACAGTAGGATACAAGTGTTGTTTCTTTTTTCCATTAAAAGGGAATATCTTCTGTCTTACAGTTTCTGAGAACCCCTGGCCAGAATTCTGTTCCAGCTTACTGTCATATGAATTTGGATTTTTTCCACTAAGTTAAGACAAAATGTAACTTTCTGCTCTGCTCTCCTTAGGAAGCTCCTTTGCAAAATCCTGTGCAATATTATTATGACCGGGGCACCATTTTCTGGGAGAGTAATGCGTGTTGTGTTACATGCAGTAGAAGCACAATGTAAAGCTAGTTTTTAAAGGGAACATCCAGATCTGTGCTTATATCTACTTTCCTGACACATACTCATTTCACGGAAATATTAAACTGGGGGTTTTATGCAAAATTGGGGAACACACAGAACACTTTCCTTTCACTAAGTGCTGATTTGACTGTTTCTGTGGTCTTCTTTCTACTTTCTCATTGTTTGGTATTCTGAGAAAACAGGTCTAGCCCAAACAAAACTGGTAGTATTAAAGATAATAAATATCACAAAGTTGTTCCAGTCCAGTTGCACTTCAGAAGTAGGTTTTCCATATCTCAGATAAGTTCCAGGACATGTGTCTAAATTTTGCATTCTTACCCCAACTGTAGCCACTGTACATGTCTATAAAATCAGTCCTCTCTCAGTAATCTTCATTGACAAAAAGTACATAGGTAAACAAAACATAGGTAAATAAAAGACTGCTGCAAGGTAAAAAACCCTCCATTTTATTGGTTTTGTGGATTTGCTCTTTAATGAATCAATCACCTTATTAGCCTTGAATAGAAAAAAAAAACAGAAATATACCCCATTAACTAATGCTTCCTTTAAAGGACTATTACCAAAATTAACTCAGACTCAGAGCATAGTAAGTTGTTAAGACTGAGTAAGAAAACTCTGGTTATGCCAGAAAATTTACTGTTAAAATTTAGAAAAAAAAATAATTACTGCTGTGTGATTCCCATGGCCATACACAAGTCATTTTCAGCAGGATGGATTTCAGCCACCAGAAGAGGCATTTTCTCTGCACTAGAACCCCTATTCTGGTGATTCTCATCACTAAAGCCGGCAAAAATAAAGATAATTTTGACTTCATTTCACAAGAAAGTACAACTCAGTGGTATCAACATCTGTGTTACTGATGTATTAGCTCACTTGGTTAGGGCCTGGACAAACTAATATGATGAGTTACACTGTAAAGGCAAGTTTTAGATATTAATTCACACAAGTGACCATGCCCAGAAGGCAGTTTTGATGAAGCCACTATGGCTTTGGTAATAAGAGTTTAGCACAGAAATGCAGTCAATGTCATGACAATTGTTCTCAGAGCAAGAAAAGTCATTCACTCATTTGATTTTTTAGTGGAGGAACTGCCAAACCAATTAGAACTCACCAGAAAACAGCCAAGACTGCTCAGGGTTTGCTTTGGGTTCGTTTTTTGTTTTTTGTGGTTTTTGGGTTTTTTTTACAGAATTCTGACATGTATTTCTTCAGGCTTGCATCACACAAAGAATATACTATATTTTAGGAAATTTGTCTCTCGTACTCGCCCGTGTCTTTCAAAAACTTTCAAAATAAAACCTAAGGTTCAAAACTCCAATGGATGCCAAGTCAGTCAGTAAGCAGGGAGTGGACATCAGCCCTTGCTGGAAAGGCAGTGTCCCTTAGAGAAGTAAATATCTGTGTGAATGCATGTAGCATGGGTGCATATATGTGTGTTTAGGTGGTTAGTGGGAGATGGGAAAACTCTTTGATTTCTGGTTAAAGCAATATGACATTGCAGTCTTCAGTGTTGTTTGCTGGCATGGAAAGATGTGTGCTTTTGCTTGATCATTGTTTTGTTAACTCATTTTCTTCTAATGTCTTACTTCTTCCATATTATTATATATATTTTTATAATACATAGGAGGTATTCAATAATAACACTTGAATGTTACCCTTTTAATAATGTTATTGATACTTGTGTTTTAATAAAACAGACTTCTTGCAGGTCTTTTGTACCAAGAAAGAAGAAATCCTTTCAGTTTTAGTTGGCTAATTAAAATTTTCACTGGCTTTGTTCCCTGCAATGCACCTCTGCTTTTAGATATAAATTCTTATCTCCCTTTTTTTATCTTGCACAAAAAAATAAATCGGACATAATAAAGAGCCCATAGTAGAAACAGAGAGAACTATCTCGCAGAACTGGAAACACTGGAAAGCTTGATTCCTTCCCAGGCAAAGACCAGTCATCTTGACTTCCTAAATCTTCTGGAAGTAGAAGCAAGAAGAAGTGAAAGAAAATGCATCCATTATCTAATTGCACTATATTTATGCATAGCAGAAAAAATCAGACATAAACTGAATATCTCAAAAGGGTGGTATCAAAAATGCAATGCCGTGGAAAAAAAAAAGAAAAACCAACAACTATTCAAGGGGAAAATGAATCCAGAACATTTTCTTATGTGCCAAGACAATCTTGCACAGATATTGATAAACATTGTTTATCTCTCTTCTGCATCAGTTGGGTGGATTTTTTTTTTTTTTGTTTCAAGTCACATAGCACTTTAATTCTGAGCCCACTTCCCACTGGCTTTTTAAAAGATATACATTTGGCAACTGTGTTGTGACATTTTGTTATTATTAGCATTTGGAGGAAAAGAAACAGAATTCAAGTACTGCCCTCAATGAAACTTCAGCAATGATGATGTTTTCATTACTGTTTCCACTGACAGCAGTAACATAAAATTTTAACTGTAAGATACAATTTTGGCTCAGTGTTTCTCACCAGCATCAGTAAAAATGTACTACTGTCCCACAGGATTTAGTTTTAATCCTTATGGCAATAACATTCAATTTTGTGGCTTGGCGTAAGGTGTTGTCTGCAGTAACAAGCATCTGAGATGGTGCTGCCCGTGTGCCTGGCTCAGCTCAGTGCCCGCCCTTTCCTTTTCCCTTCTTCCCAGAGATGAAGGGAAGACACCAAATCTATCATGAAAACATGGACATAGCTGTACCAGCTTCAGATTCAGATTCAGCTTCAGCACTGAGGAGAATGGTGCTAAGGAGAAAACAGTCTGCCGTTACTTTACCCGGAACTTTTTCTTTATACTTTGGATTCATGGACAGTCTGTTTTCCCAGAAACCAGGGAAAGCGTTACTTTTCCTAACTCTGTCTAAGGAACTGCCTGCCTTCTCTTAGCCTGAAGGCTGCCTTGGAAATAAATAACTACTGGAATATGGATTCATAAAAACATGCATACATAACTGGGTCTAGGTTTCAGTTTTTTTATTTCCTTAAACTGAAGAAAAGTAACATAGCTTCCCATTAACCACACTGTTGATTTTTCTCCTGTGCCAATTATAATTCCATAAAGAAGCTGCCTTAATTGCCCTGTTACCAGATTTCCCACTTGCCCTTTAGCTCTATAGCTTTTCTCAATTTACATCACAACTAGCTCCAGTCTCTGTGCTAAATCCTTAAAAAGTTGATTTTAGTAAAAAAAAAGCTTTGTTCTTTTTTCAGAAGTAAACAACCAGAATTTACAAATCATCAAATCCCATAATTTGGGCTCATTCTCTCAATGGACCTTGCTACCATCTTCTGTTTCTTTCCTTTGCTTTTCTGATCTGTGTGTCATTCTCTATGGGACCCTTGTTTCCTGACTTTCTTTTTTTTCTTCCTCACTCATCACCTTCTCTCTGCTACCTGTAACTACTTCTGGGTTCAGAGCACTGCAACCATTTATTTTAATTTTGAACCGCAATATAAACTGTCCATCCAAATTAATCTCTATGCTTTTAAACAACCACAACCCAGAATGACAGACAACATTAATTAAGCCATTAAGCTATCCTAGAAACTTATTACCTAAAGAAATTAAGCTGCTATGAGCATTGACTTTCATGTCCATAAATGTCAAGCTTATATTTCTTTTTCTTATGATGTTTTCTTTTCTTCTCTCTTTTTTTTTTAATGAAGATGATATTAAATACAAAACTAATTTATTTGTCTTGCTCTACCTAAGTTATTGTACAAAGATACTTCACCTGTTTGATATCTTCCATCCATCATTTGGACAGTGAGGAATAACCCCTCAACCCCTAAAGT
The DNA here is from genome assembly GCA_013399135.1 of Heliornis fulica. Taxonomy (NCBI): domain Eukaryota; kingdom Metazoa; phylum Chordata; class Aves; order Gruiformes; family Heliornithidae; genus Heliornis; species Heliornis fulica. The sequence goes on along the minus strand of VXBZ01012098.1, from coordinate 323,484 downwards.
GGTTGCTCCATGCAGCTGGAATTCACAATGTAGGGAATGTTTGTTGTCTCAACTGGCCCTTATCTGGTTTACAATATGCCAACACTTTCTCCTATATTTATCAAGTGCATGTCAGAAGCAAATGATGGTTGACAAAAGGGTAGAGAACTATGCAAGTTTTTACAGCTGATTCATTAAATCACACAATCCAGAAGGAAAAAAAAATATCAGTCCCAACTGAGTATTGGTTTATGTTGCATATGGGCTGATTCAACCCTCACTGACCTTAGAGGAGAGAAGTAAATGTCTGCTTTGCAGTCCCTTCTCCCTCACTGCATTAAGTACAACCACACTCCTCAACTGCACTAATTCAGGCAAATGAAAAGTTTAAAGCAGAGCTCTCATAATGTTCTTTAGCCTGAATAAAATTCATTTCTGTTCTGACAGCCAAATTAAGAAAGCTCCAGTTCAAGCCATGAGTTTTCAGGGGCTGTTCCTTCAAATGTCAAGAAACACAAACATCATGATAGGCTGAATACTAATTTGAAATTTGTGGCCTATATAAATTCAGAGCTGAGCTTTCAGCACTTATTTTAATGCCCAAATACAATGTCATGTTTGTCAGTAATGAGAGAAAACACCACTAAGGTAAGATTGACAGAAATGGAGGAGTGACCCAACATTAATTTCAGACTTTATTTTCTGTCTTTCATTTTTGTCAGGTATTAATTTTCTTTCTTAACTTCTTCTCCTGAATGCCTCTATTGTCCTCCACTTCTCATCCCTACCTCTTTAGGATTTGGATATGAAGGAGCTTCATAAAGTGATTTAAATCTATTCTTTATTTTTGCTGTGCTGGTCCAGAATTTGTGTTGCATTTCACCATCACTTTACATTCCTTCTTTACAAACTATGAAAACAATTATTCCTCTGCATTGCTATATACAAAATCAAAATTATGTATGTAAATACATTTTTACAAGACAATTTGCATTAGAACTATTTTGAGACATTCTGGAGAAACATAATGGAGCAGAGGAGAATATGTTTTTAAAACATGGGCAGCTGAAGCAAGACAGAGAAGAGTGAGGCAACAGTGAAAGCAGAGAGCATACAGTCCACGGGCCAAAATCATGATTTGTTAACCTGTAATTCAGGAAGAAGGCCACAAAAGTAACTAAATACGGGCCTTATGACTAGCAGTCTACTCAAGTCGAGAGGTAACTGTGTGCTTATGCAATAAATGTTGTATTTATCAATTCTGGGCAGGCACAAGAATTTTTTCTTTATTTTTTTCCTCCTGCAGAAAAATTGAGTAAGCACAAGCAGATCATTGGTAACGAGGGTATTATCTTCCTGTACATTTTTAAAGCTGCTTTTCTAATCATCACAGTTGTGTTTATTGTTTAGAATAACATGAGCCATATGCAGGGAAATACCATGTTCTCACATGTACCTCACTGGCAAACCTCTTCTACCTAAAGCTGTTTCCAATGTAAATAAGGAAAATATTATATTAGGGATGCATTTGATTTTAGTTTCTTTAAAAAGTACCTGAAGATTACATTTGATATAGCACTGTTTATTTCTTCTTTGTTAGTTTATAAAAAGCGATACTTTCAAATATTTTTGCAATGAAAAAAATCACCCTGGAGATAAGAGATTCTACATGCCACAGCAGGAAAGATAATGAAATTAATATGAACTGCAGGCTTATGAGTGGAACTTTAAAACACAATTAATTTTTTTTTAAAGTAGGTTAATATATCAAAATTTGATTGTAATGGAATACAAATGAATCCTATAAATTAGTTCCACTACCTGGGAAAATGTCCAAAGGCTTACTATCAGGAAAACAATTTTTTTTCCTGGTCCAGCCCACACCTCAGGGGAAATGTTACTCAAACAAGGATCATCTGACTAAATACCATCTCTAGAGCTCCTTGAAACTTATCTATAAAAAGGTATTTTTCTGTGGCATTTTTCCATCTCTAAAAAATCAATATTGCAACCAGATCATCTACAACCAAGAGTAAAAGTAATGGCTTTTACATATTGACTGATTAAAACAGAGAAGCCCAGCCAGTCGAGGGGTATGAATCAATAATCACCTTAACCACAGACCCCTTTAATCAGGAAATAGAAAAGCACCAAAAAGAAGCTCTGAGAAAAGGAGCTTTCTATATGCAACAAAGAAACCTATAAAATCAGTGAACTAATAAAATTTTCATTGAAGACAAAGATGTTAATGCCTGTGATGTTCTTTTTGCATTTTCAAGCTCAAAATAATTGAATCCTTATTTCCTTGTTTTATATTTCCTCTTTTCATGCTTTTGATGTCCAATGACAATAACCATTCTATGCTTAAGATCACTCAAGATATTTTCTTGGTGCCTCAATTCTTCGAAACAAATGAATATATTCAAATGATTTCTTCAATTTAATTTGTTAAAAAATCTCTCAATTTTCCCTGATAGTGAAAAACAAAAAAATATAAAAATTAAATGTTAAACTTCTGGATAAATGAAAGTATTTTAAAATGGTGTTTGTTTTTTTCTTGATGTTTTTGCATAAGTTTTTAACTAATAGACCAATCATCTTTTTTTTTTTGTTGTTGTTGTTGTTTTTGACAACTGAAAGTCATAATTCAGGTTAAGTTCAGAAGCATGAAATAGGGTAAATCTATGCGAATCTTACTGCAGGATTATGATATAGAATATGTCTACAGAGAGAATGTAAAGTTGAATGCCTACTCATGAACTCCCCTATTTAGACACACACTGATTCTGCGACAAAGTTGGCAAATTTTGGACTAATTAATTCCACTAAGATGGCCATTACAAAGAACTACTTAAACAAATCTCTTATCCAAAAATATGACATGGAGCTTACTTGAATTCAGTTTGCTGGGCATAATATGAGTTATTGGAATTAATTCATGCTGTAATTATTTGCTTGAATATTTTTTCTTATTTTTCTGGCCAGTAAACAACCAAAAGAATTAACAATGACAATTGTCATTATTTTTACTACACACTGTGGTCATATTGTATATGAAATCTGTTTCAAATTCATACTTGGGGATCTGGGAGACATGCTGAGGAATGCTTAAAATTATTTATAAACAAACATTCTCATTCTTTCAAGCAAATTCAGTGATCACAGAAACATAGAAGAATGCAGTAGCACCTGATTACTCTTTTCTATTAATATTATTCAAGTTTTATCACTGAAAGAAACAAGCACTGGTGGGTCTGGGAGAACTACAGCAGAGTCATTAAGGTGACACAGAGCCAAAATTGAGAGTCATTCCAAAAACCTTCCCAACATTTCCCCCAAGTATCAATGGGTCCCTGCTTGAGAAGGCAGAGGCAGACAGACACAACGCTCTCTTCACCTCATGAACCAACCCACTGGTGGAGTTTAGCTCGAGTGGCTCCTTAGCCCTTGCTTTGATGGTTCTGAATCGGACCAAAGATCAGGCTGCTACTAACACATAGCTGCTTCACATCCTTCTATTTATGGAGTAAATTCAATCAGTTTATTCCTGATCACAAGCAGGCAGACAGACTTGCTCTTGAAGATAGTGCTGACCTGTTGTAAAACCATGGAAGATGAGTTCTCACCATAGTTGATATGAGTGTTTCCTGCTGAACTGGGTCAGGCTGCACTCACTGCCCAATGTTCATTTCAAGCACATATTTTGCTTGCTACAGGGTGCATTACATTATAGCTGTTACAGCTGCTCAATGTTTTCCTACAGGTTATTATAATGGAAGAAAATATTTTCACTGAAAATACCTCTTTGCCTTTTAAAACCATTTTAAACAAGGAAACAATGTGGTAGTTTAAAGATAAAAATCCTTCCTTCCTTCCTTCCTTCCTTCCTTCCTTCCTTCCTTCCATCCTTCCCATTACAGCCTGTGTAATTTTTCCTTTGTCTGATCACTTAACCTTGGAAGTCCCTTGGAGACACTATTACAGGTCCTTTCTCTAATGAATTGCTTTATTGGCCCCGTCCTTCTGTGCACCTGTGATGCCATAAATTAGCCACAGATGTCCTGTTTAGATATAATCACTGTCATTTGTCATGAAGTTGATAGCTGTATCACTTTCTTTTGCCCTGAATAATCTACGTATCAACAGAACAAAATTTCTACCTCTATAATGTCTATTGGACAAAAAGAATAAAGATTCAAGGGTCAAGTCCTTATATTAGATGTCCGGAATCCCTCTGTGCTGGGTGTGGAGATTTTGCAGCAGGCCAGTGAGAACCAAAACTTCGAACACCATGAGATTTCCAACTTCATGCTATCTTTTAGTTACCCAGAGCATGGTAGAAGACAAAAGATGGAAGCAGATGGGTATTTTTCAGGGCCTGGAGACACAGTGATGTGTCTCCCTGAATTCTCCCTACTGGCAGACCTTTTTTCATTTGTACCAAACAAATGAAAAAAGGTCTGCCTGACCTTTTTTTTTTTGTTGTGACTAGAGACCTTCCCGTGAAATCAGAAGGTCTCTATCCATGGAAATATTTTCAGAATAATTTCCTTACAAAATAAGGGTCATTTTCTTCCTTTACTAGCTCTTGCTTTCCCTTTTCTCCTGCTCTTCATCTTCTACTGTAGAAACCTACTTGAAAATGTTAATCAGCTTTTGAGTAGAGCTGAATTGATTTAAATTATATTTTACAGCAAATTACCTTCAGGCTAAACAAATTCACACAACTCTTAAGAATAATCTTGCTGCACTTAAATTCATTGGTAACAAATTACAATTCTTTCCCAGTGAAAGGATGCAATATCCACCATAATTCTATTCCTTTTATATTTTTACCTTCATTTTGCATGTAGAAAGATTCTTGCCTATTATTTATATCTTGTTGTAGCTTTGTTTTCTTAGGAGTTTTTTGGTGAATTCCCAGAGACAACGGTTTAAACAAAATAGTAACGATTCATTTTGGTGAGGTTCCAAGTAGGTGACTTTAAATGTCATATCTTTCATCAAGATAAAGCAGGACAGAGAGAAATCTGAACGTATGTAGTCACAGAATGGTGTCGTGCTGCTGAGGAAAATCATAAACAGTCGATTCCAAGCTGAGAACACTGTGCCAAACATTTGTATCTGGGACAGGACTGTACGTTCCTCCACTGTGCTGCAACAGGGAGAGTATTAACACAGGGAGTTCAGTACAAGTAGAAAAACCTTTTAAAAATTAAGGAGGTCAGGGCAGGGGGGTGGAAAGTCCCTGGAGGGTGTTGTGTGTCCAGAAAAGAAGAAAGGGTTATGTCTCTCTGGGACAACACTGAACAAAATTATTTCATATGCAATTCATTCAGAAAAGAAGGCAAAGAATTCCTGAGGGACAATTTTTTTCCTATCATACTCAAAATAAGTCATTTTGAGTGACAGACAACTTAATTCCCTACAATTAGCATACATCTTTTATACTGGCAACAAGATCAAACTGAGGGCTGCATAAGCACTGTATACCCGTCACATTACTAAAAGTTTTGCTAAGCATAGGAAGGAAATGATACAGCTTTGATGTTACTTTTGGCTTTCAACCCCAGGACTTGGATGAAAAAGGACTGTAATAATATTATAACCTGCTTATAGGGATTCAAACCCATATCTCTCAGAAGAGTGCCCTAATCACTCTGTGGTTCAGGGAAGGAAGCACACTCCACATGCCTACTGCTGAAATTGCTCCAGGATTCACTGGTGGAGGGAGAAGAGGTCAGAGAGACAGATGGGAAACAGATTGTATTCCCGTGGTAAGGCATTAACCTTGGAGAAACACAGTCCCTCTGCTAATGTTTGTGATACCGCAGGACACGAGTGGAATGCATCTCTCCTTCCAGGCTGCAGTCCCAACATCTGGGATCGCAGCCACGATCAGCTCCAGACCAGAACTACAAAAGTTTTGTACCGAGTTAAATGATCAAGTTCAGCACCTTAAACACCAAGTTCAGAGTCACACTTTCCTGCAGGCTTTCTGACTTTGGCTACGTTTTGATCTACCACTTGCAGCAAGTAGAAGTCTCTTCTAAACATTGCTTTTACCATATAAACTATTAGAAGATTTGGACCCCTATGTGCCAAGCAGAGAGGGAAGCCTGGATCTGTATCTTCCAGTGAGTGCAAGAGTGCAGATGCAATTCTGGGCTAAATGTATTTCTGCTTAAGTGAAAGTTTTGGGTCATCTTCTAAAAGATTTCTTATTCTCTCCATACAGTGGCTGGAGAGTCAGTGAGCTTCCTTTGGGATTTCAGTTCATCAGGAGGCCAGGCTGACACTCTTCAGGGCTTCATGCTACCTTGCCTGCATCTTCACCCTATGCCCTATGTATAGGGCAATTATGTATAATTCCTGATTAATCAGTTCCCATGATATGAACTTAATTTTCCCTAGCCTGAAGATCTTCAGGGGTTCATTTGTACTGCTAAAGTTCATCATATTTCCAGCTCTACTACAGGACTTTCCTTCTTGAGCTGCTTCTGCTGCTATTCTGGTCTTTGGCCAACTCTTAGTCAAATGTGTTCAAATTTATGCAGGTGGCTTAAAATCTATTTAAATTTGTAAATGAATGAAAAGTAAAGCAAAATCAACAGACACTTCCCTTTAGCATACGGTATGTGTTCTGTTATCAGACTGTTTAAATTATAGAATGTCTGGTCTATGTCTTCTTATATTTCTTGAGCAGCACTTAGTTCGAGTAAACATGGACTTTCAGCAAAAACTAATCTAAACAGAGCACTCCTTGATTTACTCCAAAACTACAAATTAGAATAAAGACAAGTCTATATTTTCTTAGATCTCTCTTTTGACTGGTAAACAATGACCCTGTGGGCCAAATTCCCCTTCCTTCAATTAGGGCTGCTTACTGGCTTTGCATTCAGATGACCACACACAAATTGCTCCAGTCTATTGGATAGCCCAGATATTACATCGATTTCTTGCAGCGATTCCAGTAAGAAATTTGATTTCTGCATTANGGGTTGGTTTTTTTTTCTGTAAACTTAATATCTCTAAGGGGATAGTCTTACTCCAAACTTCTACATGAAAATATCTTCCTTTTACTTTTGTTTCCCTTAGAGGCTATTTAATATAATACTATCATTTCATTGGTTCTTGTCCTCTCCACAAACCTCAGGGCAGCTGAAAACCATCATTCTTCAACATGGGCAGGAAAAGAATCCCTAAAATTTGTCAGATGAGGTATCTTTTGTGATCAAATCAAATTTGCCCATAAAACTGCAAACTAAATACCAGTCAGTACATTCAAAATCCCTTTTTCTTTATTTCTTTTTTTTTTTTTTAATTCAGCCAATCTATTTTTAATTAAAAACTCTAAAAGTCTGGCTCTGGAAAAATGGCACCACTTCATAAGTAATCTATAGGTGAATGCACAGTGGTGTAAGACTTTGATTCCTTTGTATGTTAACATTTGCATATGCTCTAGGACACAACACTATTTTTTTTTCATAAAGATTATCCTTGTATTAAAGTAGCTTTTATAAACTTCTAATAATCCAATTTGCTTAGCAAGAAAATGTCCATTCATATCCACCTAATGCAACGCAAAACTGTTGCAATTGATTTTCATCTTTTTCACTGGACTCTCAATGTGGACACCCTTAGTGTCCACTCTTGCCACACATGAAGTCAATGGCAAAAGGGAATCAGTACAAACAAGACTGGACTGAATCTCTAAATACATACATACAAACATACATACATAACCATAAAGAATTACCTGAGTTACAACAATCAGGGTGGGTTTTTTTCCAAATATAGTAGCTGCATCCACAGTAAAATACATTCTCATTAAAAGAACAGCAAAAAATCATTAAATTTGTGTGAATGCATGTGTGTGTACATATATAAGATATATTTCTATATATTTATGTGTGTGTATGCACATACATATATGTACATGTTCACAAAGATACATATAATTACAAATTCACATACATATATGTGTATATATACAGAAACTATTTGGTGTATATTTATGCATGCTTATGTAGAAAAGTATCACTACTCTTGTATAAAACAATATATAAGTACTCTTTTGTTGATCAAGAAAACATGTTTTTTACAAAGGAGACAACAGTAGCCTGGACACATTACCTTTCTTCCAGTAGTACATGCATACATCACATGCAAGTGAATCTTTTTTACAAAGACAAATCTGGGGCTTGAACTCAGAAAGTTTAAAAAACTAGTTGAACCTCAGGCTGGAGTTCCATTATTATTTTCTAAGCACACTTCTACAAAACCAAGTAATTTCATTCATTAATTTATTTAAATTACCCTTTTCAGTGCTTAACACTGTGACTTAGCTGTACTCTACCATATCAAACTCTGTACCTTTTAGCTGTGCAGGGTGAATGAGGCACAGAAGCTTCAGCTTGATGAGGTCCTCCAGCCTAACATCATGAATGAACAGGATTTTGAATAGGCTCTCCATATCACACTGACATGGGTTAAAAACCTTTTACTCTTCTTGAGCTGGTCCAAATATTTATCATTTGACATCCTGGCATTTGGTAATTTGGAAGAATTTTTAATTTTAACATCTCTATTGTTTCCTTCCTTTCCTGTGCATAACTCAGAACTTGTACAAGTCTCCCCCTCCATTGCCAAGTCTACAGGCAATGACAGACTTTGCAATGATCTACAGACCTCTGAGCAAAGAATGTGTGATCTTTTCTTCCTCTAACATCTGCCTTTTTTACTCCTCTTCACCTTCTTAACTCTGTCATCCCCTGGTACATAAATGCGCATTTTGAGGTCTGGAAATGCCATATCTGTCTCAAACTCAGATGGAATTTGGAAGATCTTTCAGCTGGCATTGAGCCTATAGGTTTTCCAATTGTTTTCATATTCAGCTCAGCATGAATACTCTTCTCCTTTAAGACATTTTCATATGTCTTTCATTAATTTTATTGGGAGACAAAAAAAAATCTAAGAATTTGGAATTGTGATTCGGTTAAAAAAATAGATTTTGGGTTCAGTTTGGTTTTATATCCAAATACATGTATTTTAATCTAAATTGAGAATGACAATCTACCGCAGTTTAAATTTATAATAGTAAAATCATCATATCCGTTCAAATAAAGTCCTATACTTAGACAGGAAGAGGAAAATTAGGTTTTGCTTCTTGAACTCTTTGAGTAAAGCAGATACTGTGTAATTATGCTCAGACCAAAGAAACAGAAAAATTATAACTCAGACTTCAAGGTGGTATTTTTTTATTCCAACACTTAAACATTTAACACAAAAATCATAGTCCTAATCTTTAATTGCTTGAGAGATTTAGAAGCCCTAGGAGTAAAGTATTTTACATTAGGCTGTTCAAGCTGAAGTATGAGATACAGCCTAGCTTGCACTGACTACACATAGTTCTGGGATACTGCTCATCTTATGTCAGGTTTTTCAGAACACAACCTCACAACTATGTCATCCATTTTTTGTACCAAGTAAAAGTATTTCAAACTCCTCTGATGTAGGATTTCCTCAAGTCTGGATTGAAAATTTGATCTAACCTTTAATTGTAGGGGAACCATTGATACAAAAGAATGCAATTATTATTATAAAAATCCCAAATACAGTAAATGGCTTCTGAGAAGTGAAAGCAAATAACTAGTAATTGAAAACCAAATGACACAATATAGAGAGTAACTGAAAATTACTAATTTAAAATGACATTCATCTTACTGGACAATAAGTATAATTTCCAAAAAAAAGGTTTTTTTTTAAATCATGTTTGGGGTTTTTTTATTTATTTTATTTTAATGAATTTTTCATTGCTACTCACAAGTTGCAGTATACTTTCTAACTCTAGGAAACTACAGTCCTCTCCTGGGAAATTTCTAAGACAGTTTTGCAGATGCAAAAGGCCCAAAGCATTCTTACAAAGTGCTAAAAGCCATCTTAACTTTGAGATTTTACTTCTTTTTTCCAAAATTAAGACTGAAAAGTTTTGTTTCCTATCATTAACACTGGAAAGATTAGTGCTAACTACAAGGATACTCTATTAATCTTTTTTTCCCTTTGAAAGAAGGCAGATGCAATCAGATTTTTGCAAAATGCCTTTCCCTTTTTGGCATTGCATTGCCTTTATTGCAATCTTCCATTTATTGAAATTTATGAGGGTTTGCAGCCTTGTGATTTCTAATAACATTTACAGAAAGGTATGTCACTGTGCTGAACTGACATTGCTGTTCTGTACTCCAATTTATTCAGAGTGGTGAAGCATTTGGAAAATCAGCTGAGGATCTATTTACCGACCATTGTCCTTCCTTCTCTACTTCCAAATCAACCACAAAGCTTTACAAAATCCCTGAATGTTCTTAATTTCCTTTAAAGTAAATATATTTTTTCTTATTGCCACCTCTGAAAGATACATAACAGAATTGGAAAAACGACCAGTAAATAGACATACTCCAGGTTGTTGTTTTTTGGGGGGCTCATTTTAGGTTACAAAGAGCTAAATATCTCAGAGATGCATGAGAGACAAGTACGAGGTCAAGGACAGTTACATTCACCCCACAGATCTTTTCAGGTAATAATACAATAGTAGGTATAAATATTGAAGTTTTCTACATGTGATTTAGTCATCCTTTCTACAGAGTCATTAGAAAGAGGCAGGTAGGGTGCTGGACTTACACTGACTTTTTGTTTTATAAGGAGATCAATTGTTCCGTATGTTTCTGTTCTTCGGAGATTACAAACAGACCTCAGTGAATGACCTCAGGTGTCAGGTAGGAAGGGGAAGCTCTTGAGATAAATCTATTCAGGCTATCTGAATTACTTACTCAGACACCAACATATGTGTTGGCTTCTGTGTTGCTGTAGTAAGACTGAACCTACTAACTTAATGACAGCTTTGAAATCTCCACACTGCTCTGCAATGCATAATATGCATAAACAATCTCCAGCCAAGATGTATAGTTTAAATCCACTTCAGTTTGAGCATTCTGTCTTTATTGGATGAAAATTGATCCCAAGTATATATTCTTGCTGTCCTTAATGAAGTGAGGATGCCACACATAGCTCCCGAGTTATTTTTTAATATATTCAAATTGAACAATAGCTTGTAAATGTAATTAGGAATAAAATATCATCCAGTTGCAGCAGACTGTGAGCAAGAAACAAAATCAATCATCCCAATTTTTAGGTGGGTTAAATCTAAACAGACCATTGTTTATATTTCCACTCTCAGTAAGGTCTTTCCCTTCAGATGGGTTTTGCAAGTATTGCTTTTTTTTCTGTCAACTGACAAACCTTCCTCTCCCTTCTTTAAAATTAAGTCTGAAACAGGATTACTTTTGTTTGTTTAAAGCAGGGGAGGGGTGGGGGAAGCTTGGACTGAAATAAATATTTCACTTGGATCTCCATTACATTTATGAGGGTGACTCAGACTAATTTATTCTTCTGAGTATTTCCTACCTTCCAGGGAAATGCCGCATCTTCTAGATCACAGGGATTCTGTCATTCAGTATTATTTATGTCGTCTTATGACACATTTTATCCTGCACAAATTATGAAGTATTTAGAAAGATAAACCACTCTGAGGGAATGTAGAGTGTTTAAGCCAACAAACTGTTCTTAGATATGCATTCTATTCAAAAGGAAACACTTGAAACATTAGAGGCAGAAGAACCAGCTCAAGAAAGTCGGCAGCAGAAAGGATGAGGGATTTTTTCTGAAAAGTTGAAAATCCCTGTTCAAATTTCTGTATGAGAAAACCCACCTGGGAGGAATGGATGAATGGCTTGTCCAGACCATAAAAGAGAGACCATGCAACACACTGCCTCCATCACCCCTCTTCCAAATCTGTCTCTGATTTTTTCCAGAAGAAAACAGTTAGTAAACTTGGTGTCTGAATAGCTTTGGGACTAATGGCATTACATTTTTCAAGGAATAAAGTATTTACAGATCCACAGATGTGTGTTCACACTTCTACATACTGTTTCCAGCTTTCCTTTGACATTCAGTTGCTGCAATGTGCTACTTTTTAGTCAGATTCTTGACATCCAAAGCTTCCCTCGAGACCTATATTTCAGAACACATCAGTTTTTGGCTGGGCCAAATGATATTTCTGAGATTCAGTTCTTCTGAAGTTGCGAGCTCCCTTTCTAAATACAGGTAGCCAGAATGGAGTAATCTGAATTAAAGGTGTTTTTTACAACCCCGTCTTAAAGATATTATTGTTGTACTTAATGTGCTAAATGCTTCAACTAGGCAGCCGTCCCTGATTCTCCAAGCCAAATGATGAAGAGTGGCTTATGAGCATACTTTCTTTAAAGCATATTGGTGAAACCACATTACACATCACTGGAAAGACACTCAAATCTCTGGCTCCATATGTTCCTTCTGTTTTCTCAATGCATAGTTACTATATGTGCGTTGGTTTTTTTTTTAGTAAAGAGTGTGTGAAATGACATTACAGCTGTGTTGCTGGAAGCATGTTAGAGTGGAGGCTTGCTGGGGTGGTATGAAAAGGCTGTGTAGCATAAAGGAAGCCAAATCTGGTGCAGCTTCATCTATGTTGTTTATTGGAGCAGCCTGCAAGCATGTTCTCTTCATTATAAAGGAGGAAAATTAAATGAAAGCTTTAAATACTTAGCTTAATTGTCCTGTCCCAAATCATAACTTCAGGGGAATATTTTAAGTTTTATCTAGTTCTGCAGCTCCAGATAGTTAATTCTTTCAATTTAACTTTATTTAGGATGATATATAGATGTTGCCTATTTTTGTTGAGGTTTTTTGTAACACAAAATGACTACATGACTTCATGAATCTTGTACAAATTCCTATGTTTCCCCATATTACCCTTCATACATCCTTGACCAAGATGTCATCTGACTGTTACCTGGCACTCCTAGGTGCTACTGATATATTACAGTAAATTTAGATCCCATTTCTAATAGTATGCTTTTGTCTAACATCTATTTTTTATATATTAATCTCAGAAGGAGGGGAGCTTAATTAAAGCATCTGATACTACAGTGTGGACACCCACCAAAGTATAGCTTTTGACATCAGCACTAAATACCTAAATACCATGTGTCCACGACACACATGCTGAATAGCCTAAAGGAGCTGTATTAAATGTGTCTATTCTAATTTATTATCAGTTAAAGACAAAAACAATGCCAAATGAAATCAAATAGACAATTTTCCATCAATTAAATAAAAACAAATGGTTTTTAATTTCACTTATAGCTATTTTAGAGCAGTCTTGACCTCCAACTGCTTGAATTTTAAATAGCAAGGAGATGAAAGTATACACAGGAAGCTTTCCTTCGATTCTATTTGTCCCCCTTTGTGTAACAGTGAGATAAATATGTAGGCCCAGATTAGACATACATTCTCACTTTATGGAGATTTTGATCTAGCCTGACCCAACCCTTTTCCAATCTCTTAAACTATGAAAATGCAGGAGCATGTCATTGCACCTCAGCAGTAACTGCAGAGTCTCAGCAGACCTCAGCAGGTTCATTACAGGACTATGCTAACACAGTCAGCTCACTGACAGATAGGATCTGGCTCTCATCCACCAACCCTGGAGTACAGACAAAACAAGTTCAAGTCTATCTGCACGTGTTCATAAAAGCAAATGCACAGCTGCATGAGCTAAAAGAGTCAGGGAGTGGCTCAGGCTAGAAGCTCACCCCACTTCCTACACATTTACTGCCTAAAAAAGGAAAAGGAAGCTCAATATTCTGGAGGGAGGGAGAAGAAAAAAAATAAAAAAGCTCTGGTTTGGCTTGTTTGATGACACAATACTCCGGAGAGTTGTGCAAGAACTTTGCCTTTCAGAGAGGTATGGAGCCGCACTGCCCTGTGCAGAGAGGCAGTGCTAAACTGCACAGCTAATCCCTCAGGGTACGCGTCCTACATCAGCCCTTGAGCCTCCACTAGGTCAGCCAGCTGTAAAAAGGAGAAAATACTTGGCAGGAGGGGAAAGAAATGCAACGCAATGTATTTGACTCCATATTTCTCCCACATGAACACCACAATTTTATTTCTTTCAGGTAGGAAGGAAAATCTGTTAACAATTTAGCTTTGTATGTCTCAACTTTGTGAATTCATTTTCATTCCCTGTAATGACAGAATTTATGATAAACATACCTTACATATATATTTTTTAATTAATTTTAGGTCAAATTCTTGGTTTCAGCTTTAAATTTTCCAGCCAATTCAAACTAAATTCATACACACACACACACAAAAAGAAAAAAAAAATTAAGTATATTACAAAGACAACCCAGATCATATCTTTGGAAGAAACAGAAACTATTTTATTATTGTTTGCCTTGTTTAAAAGCTATGCTAACTTTAATAATTATTAATTCATAGGCATTTTATTGCTAATTAATATTATATTTACTTAAGGATTAAAATTGGTAAAGTTTAATATTACAGGAATTCCTTCTTCCTCAGAGTTTTATCTTAACATAAAGATATGACCATAGTCAAACCCATATAATCTGGTTTTAAGTAAACATTAAGTAAACATAAAAGTCTGGTTTTAAGTAAAATATTTTATGGGAAAAATATCTTGGAACTGGTGTGTCATTGTTTCACAAATACTAAAAATACAAACAAGCCCAAAGCACCACTAAAAATCCTGTAACAGAGAAAATTTGCACAGTTCATAAACTAACTAAAACCACCTCACCTTTTTCCAAGGTCATCTAGCCCAAACCCCCTGTACTAAGCAGGGATAACCCCACTAGATCAGGTTACTCAGAGCCCCATCATGACTGGCCTTGAATACCTCCAGGGATGGGGCCTCCACTACCTCTCTAGACAACCTGTTCCACTGATCTACCACCCTCATGTTCAAGAACTTTTCCCTAATACATAACCTAAATCTACCCTCTTCTAGTTTAAAACTATTTCCCCTCATCCTATTGCTATGTGCCCTCATGAAAAGTTCTTAACCAGCTTTCTTACAGGCACCTTTCAGGTACTGAAAGGCTGCTATAAGGTCCCCCTGGAGCCTTCTCTTCTCCAGGTGCTCAGAGAAAGCTGTCAAAGTTTTCAAAGGTAGAGAGGCTAAAAATAAAACTGATGTTTCCCATCTGCTCTGAATGGTGGAGCTAAGACAAAAACATCTATTCCTGCCTAAAAACAGGAACTTAAAACTCTCCTGAATTAAGTAGTTCTATTTTCATTGCCTTTTGGAAGTACCACTAGGCAATAATGATACCTAAATGGATTGAAAAAGATCTGCATTGAGGCAGCAGATTTGGAAAATGTTGAGAAGATAATTTGCTATTTAGCTCTGAGGTGGATGTAACTTCATGCATTATGTCAAAAGAGTAATAAGGAGGACTGCAAGAACTACTGACCAGTAAGCCTTACCTCCATCCCTGCCTGGTAAAATCATGGAATGGATCATCTTGGAAGTTATTTTGAAGCATATGGAACACAAGGACATGATTAGCGAAAATCATGCCTGATTAATTTAGTTTCCACCTACAATGGAAGAGCAACTGCTGTCTACCTGGACTTCTGTAAGGCCTTTGATATGGTCTCCCACACCATCCTTACTTGAAAATTGGAGAGATATGGGTTTCATGAATTATTAGATGGATTAGGAAGCAGCTGGATGGCTGCATCTAAAGATTTGTAGTTGGTTTTATGCGCAAACGGAGATCAGTAACAAATGGTGTCTCTCAAGGATCTGTACTAGGATCAAAAGTATTTACTATCTTGATCAATGACATAAACAGTGGGATCAAGTACATGTTCAGAAAGTTTTCAGATGATCCCAAGATGAGTGATGCCATTGATATGATTCAGGGAAGGGATGCTGCCCAGAAGGACCTTGAAAGGCTGGAGGAGTGAGCCCATGAGAGACTTGTGGAATTCAGATAGGCCAAATACAAGGCCCTGGACCTGGGTCAGGTAAATTCCCAATATCAACACAGACTGGGGGATGGAATGACTGAGAATAATCCTGCAGAGAAGGACTTGAGGATATTAGTGCATGAAAAAATTGGATATTCGTCATCAATGTGTACTTGTAGTCTAGAAAGTAAATCATACCCCAAGCTGCACAGAAAAAATAACTCCTATGGCGAGCAGGTCAAGGGAGGTGATCCTCCCCTTCTAGTCTGTTCTCATAAGACTTCACCTGCAGTATTGCATCCAGTTCTGTGATGCCCAGTACAAGAAGGACATGGACCTGTTAGAGTAGGTCCAGGTGAGGGCCACAAAAATGACCAGAGGACTGGAACACCTCTGATATGAAAAAAAACTGAGCTGGAGTTGTTCAGCAAGAGAAAAAGAAGGCTCCACTACATAAAGAAAGCTTATAAGAAAGATAGAGTGAGACTTTTTACAAGGGTTTGTAGTGGCAGGGCAAGGCACAATGCTTTTAAACCAAAGGAGGTTAGGATTAGACTGGACATAAGGAAGAAATTTCTCTGAGGGTGGTGAGGTTTTCCCAGAGAAGCTGTGGCTGCCCCAGATCCTTGTCAGTGTTCAAAGCCAGGTTGGATGGGGCTTTGGGTAACCTGGAGGGTAGACGGTGTCCCTGTCTATGGCAGGGGGTTGGAACTAGATGATCTTTAAGGTCTCTTCCAACTTAAACCATTCTGTCAGTCTATGATAAATGCAGCTCACTGGTGCCTATCTCAGTAAAGCAGCTATTGCTCTTCAGTGTAGGTTTTGCTCTCAGGCACAGGCAATTAAAATCAGTGCAATGGCTGAGTACAAAAGATTTACTGCAAGAACTGGGTATGTCCTTACATCATTAGAAGGTTATTACAAGTTCAAAAGTTAGTCATTTAATTGTTTCATAAGATAATAAAGTAATTCAATAATAAGGGTACTATTCTCTAATCAAGTTGAAAGTGTTTGTAGTTGTGATACATTACAAATAAACTTTCCATATTTTCTAGAAATCATATCAAGATTTATCACTGACATTTCCAAGTACAATGGAGTTCTATCCACTGCTGGACATATTTTATTATCCACAGAGATCTGAAAATACTGAAGAAAATCTTTAAAATAAAAAAAAAAAAGTACTTTTTAAATCTCAGGAATAACCAGGAGTTTGGTAAAGCAAAAAACAAGTAGGGGGAGTTAAAATATTTTATCAACTTTCTTTACCCATATTTTCTCAGATGGTCCTCTCTCACAGTTTCTGTGGAAACTTATTTTTATGTATTTTCTTTGCTTTTTAAAAAAAACCGTGATTTTGGACCATGTCATATATATATATATATTTCTTAGTTGTCCTGCCAGGTTTGCAAGTATGCATCATTAGAACTATGTATACTAAACATTGTACAAAGGAGCATTTATAAAGAGTGGAATCAACGCTATTTCTCTCTTGTCACTCCTGGAAGAAAAAGCTTAAATATCTGTCAAAAGCACAGAACATATCTGAAAGACTTCTTTGTCAGAACAGTGACTGTTTCTGAAGGTAATTTCTGAGAAAAAAAAAAAAAATAGCGACTCACAACCTTTTGTAGAAGGGTAATGATAAACCCAGAAAGTCATTTTCAAAGACCCTGGTTACACAGAGACTTGCCTGTTATTTCTTGTTATGTCTGTGATCATCACAGCAGTTTTTACTTCCTGGTTTTGGTTAAGATTTTAATCGGCTACTTTTTGTTGTGTGTATAATCCACACAATTATAATAAGCTCCAGAGCTCTGACTTGGCTTTAGTTTTCTAAACAACACAAACAAAAGACAACACCATTGCAAGACACTTAGTAACTCAGAAATAATTTAGATCCAGCTACTCTACTCAACTATTATGGGTTGTCTTTACAACCTAGCTGGAGAGTAACTACTTCATTTCCTACTGTGAATTTTTCATCATCAGGAATGCTTCTTCAAAGAAGGATTCTGTCCTCTTCTTCTGTCCTTCTAAGAATTCTACATGTCAATGTCCAGAGGCTTTGATTACTACTTTTCTTGGAAATTAGACCAACCTGTACTTAGTTTTAATGCTGAAGAAAGTGAGCATATAATTGACAGATCACACTGATGTAAATACTGAGAGCAGGAGAATGTTGAAGACTACTTATGCTGCTTCTAAGAGGTAAAAACCAGACAGGAATGTAATTAAGAAAAGAACTAACAGGCCAAAAAGAAAGCCTTAAACTTTTCTTTTGGTTTTCAACTATAAGAGTTTTTCCTTTCTGCCAGCATGCATTACAGCTTGCATACATCTCAGGGCACTTTTTTATTATCCTTGTTGTAGCTTCCTTCACTTCAATAATAACAAACAAAGACAGACAGCTTAAGTTATTTTTTGAGCCTGTGAGATACTGAGGTTGCTACTGAAGATGTTGGGAGGAAGACACACCTTTTATTTATCAACAGTGAGCTTAGGGCAGATTAGATATTGAATGCCCAGGAACAATCAGGGTCCTGGGTGTGTAGGTAAAGTTATGAAGAATCTTCAAGATTCAGTCCAAAAATTACATTTTGAAGTTACTTCATGTAACAGAACATGAATTGTAGCAGAGGGATATATTGTCCCCTGCCCCCCCTTTTTTTTCTTTTTTTTTTTCTTTTTTCTTTTCTATATTGCATTGATTGCATTCAGTAGCTCACAGCAGCCTAGCAACAGTTAGCACACATTGTACGTGTGACAGAAACAACACATTCCAGCACTTAGGACTTCTGGGATATGGTCATGAGAAAGAAAATATACCCAGATCACTGCTGAGTGAATCTGAACTGGCTGCTCACATCTAGGAATTTCAAAAGAGACACAAGAGCCGCTCCTGTCCTGTTAGCTGCTTTATACTGAGACAAAAAAATCCACATCAGCACCCTTTCCTCACGCTTAATCGTCTTCTACAAAGAAGGTAGTGCCGTAAGTCAAGCAAACTTTGTAGACTTCAGCATTTATTTGCATATGCTGAATTATAAATTGAGAAGACTGTGGATCACACACCTATGGAAGCATTTCCTCAGTAAGGCTGCAGATACTGGGAAGCACAACATAGCTCCTTGGGAGAAAAAGCCCTCAGACAGGCTTTTAGAAGGAAGAGACATTTAAAGAGTTTCTGAGCATATCCCCAACTAGCAGAACTGCAGGGAGGAGAGGAGGTGGAAGTCCATGCCTCTGTTTCAATGACTTTCTTTTCTGTGATCTGCTCACAGGTGCACATACGAGCATGAAGAGAGTGAAAAGGGTTTGTGAGCAGAGAGGCAGGAAGACACAATCTTTGTCACCGACACAGTGCATGATCACCAGATGTAGGTGCAATTTCTCAGATGCCACAGCACTTCTTGACTTGGCCATCTGAAAAATGCCTAGATGAGCTTCTCTGCCTACTCCTTGATGAGGTTAAGGTGACTGAACATGTTAATTTTTGGTCGTCTTCTGCTGGGAAGGGCCTGAGGGATGACTCTCATCACCTTTCCTTATCACTTATCTGGAAAGGTTAAGGCAAAGGGGCAATTAGGGTAAGAGAGAAACAGAAGAGAATTTTAAGACATTTGGCATAGACTTGTTAGCAGTCTAAGTAGTCACAAATGACCCAGGAAAAAGCACATCAAGGAAAAATACAGAAATATGAATAAATTAAAGAATAGATTCCCAAGAGAGATTTGATCCAAACTTCATGTACAATACTGCATAAATATAATGAGATTAAATACATAGAATCAAAGGCCAGGTTTATAGTGCAGTTTTGGCAGGCCTATGCAGAAACAAATTAATGCCTGGTGGCTGACAGGTGTCCAGTAAAATGGGCTTATCTCCCAGTAAAATCAGGGTAGCTCAGAAACTACTGAAAAATCCCATTAAGTGTCTTAGTGGCAGCTCTGTGTGTCTACATAGCTTTTGAAAAATGTCACCTAAATCCTGAAAAAAAGATAGCAGTCAACAAAGGACTACAGCTCTTGTCACAGTTTCTATTTCACACAGGAAAAACAAAAAAGCAGAAATATGAAAAATAAAGCAATTCAATTTTAAGAGTTTGTAATGTTATTAATAATTTCACGTCTGTGTTTTGGATAATAAAAATGATGCACTATATCCCAAAATGCAGAAAAAATCCAAAATGAGAATACTAAAATTTTGAAGCACTTTTAATTTTTTTACAAGTCTGATTAATATGAGTTAAACTTAGCTGATGTGACAAAGCTCAACACAGTTACAGAAACCTTTTATGATTCTACATACTATTAGAAAAAGAAGTATTTTTCCAGTTTGAATTATAGGTTGGAAGTTTCAGCATAGATGTCACTTTTCTTTCCTATGTGTGTCGTGGCCAGTATCCCCACACATTTACTGGTTACATGCTTTGATGCTGCACTCACTCATTTACTCTTCAAAATTCCCAGCCCTTTGCTTACATCTTACGCTCAGTGATTCATACCATAAAATCAGGTTTCCTCTTTATTTGGACTTTGAACTGGCTTGACCCAAAACATAACAACTGTTAAGCAGAACTGGTAATAACAGACGTCAGCTTAAGTGGCTTAACAAGGTCATTTTACCATGAATTTGAACCATTTACGTTTGTGTTGATGTGCGAATTGTGGAAGTTCCGTGTAGCTTTTAATAATTTTTTTTTAAATAATTATCATACTAGGAAAGGAGGGGAGACAACCACAGCAACTTTTACACAAATAATAGATCTGCTAGCTAAGAGAGTTCAAACATCTCACTCCTTTATGTTAGAAACTTTGTTACTGACTACAAATAAATATGCTGTCAAAAGCACAGGTACCAAATAATTTAGAAGACATTGCAGGCATAAAAATTAGTATTCTTTTTAACCTGAGCAGATACCAATGTTTCAGATGATCAACTTGCATTACTATTTTTACTTCAAAATTCAGTTTTATGAAGGTTTGCATTGTTTCCAAATGAAATTTCCCAGCTATTTCTCCCTCTCTGTTCCCCAAACTCAGTTAATGCTCTGAATGTTTAATCTGTGCTCTTCATCATTTGTGCATTATCAGTATTCATATATTTATCCTTCCCTATTATCCTTATATTTTCCTTTTGCTTACACCTGTACAACCCCATTGCCTTTATACCACATCCTTTAGTGTACCCATGCCATGTAACTGAGAAAAATGGTGATGCTATGCCAACTTATATGAAACCAATATTTTATTTATAAAAAAAAAAAGCAGAAATGTAAGCCAATCTTCTTGGACAATACTGAAATTACCATCCAAACAGCATAAGAACATACAAATCTAATGCCAACAAAAGAACATAGAGTATTACATAGTTTATTCACATCAACTCAACACAGTCAAACTATGCTCACAATCATAAAATGCTGCATAATTATAGTATAAAGTGATAACCTTTTGTTCTCTATTAATCAAAGATAAAGGCAGATTACCTAGTTGGGGTTTCACTAGAATTACTATTCCAGTTCTGGCATAGGATGGCATTTACTGAAAATTATATCCTCACCCAAATAAAATACAGGAACTATCAACAGTGTTTGTGCTTGAAGACATTGTTGTTATTTGTCACAGCAAACGAAACAGAACAAGCAGAAACAGGGTTAGGCAATCCACAGCTTGCTGCCAAACATTTTGGAGAGTTCACCTGGTCAAGCACATAATATATGAGAAAACATCTTGAAATCGTTTGTCTTTTTGCCAGACAAATGGGAACTGTTTTTGTAGAACCAATTTATAATTTTTTTTTTCCCTCACCCTAAGAGGTGCCTGGTACAGAGAACTCTCAGTTAATAAAACCAGCTCAAGCTTGAAAGTTCAAATCTACATCAATACTTGCTGCCAGCACACAGAAGTGAGGAATGTAAGAGTTAATCGCAGCAGTGGACTAAAGGGGTAATGTAAAACTTTTCTGTGTGCCCCCCAACAGCACTCCCCACGCTGGAGTCCAGACTGTCACGGAAACCTGTGCTGAGTCAGAGAGAGGAAAGCTGCTGGGCTGCTCTGTATGTGAATGTGGATTTCTCCCCTTTTTTTTCTTCACATTCACATCCCTTCACATTCATCATCCCTTTGTCTTTGATGCAATTATTAGGCCTATATCTGGGCCTACTGAGAGATTTTGTCTTGAAAGATCTTAGATCTTATTTCAGTAGTCAAAAGATTTCAGAGATGACTTTTTAAAAAGGGTTTAATAACTTTAATAACTGCAGCCACGTCCTAATATTTTACTATATAACGTCAGTGTTTCATCCAGAATAGCTTTTTAATTTATCCAGATGTCTTGTGAAATATATGTCTGTGTCCATGGTCCAGACAGACTACAAAGACTCAAAAAATCATACCCAGACTTTATCAGGAGTGAACTGACATCATCCTACTGAATTTTCTGACTGCATTGTCTACAGTCAAGATGCGCAGAGCTACCAATATAGGAGATATATCACATCATCTGCAAATGTTATACATCCATTTATAAGTGTATAGAAAAATCTGCCAGTACATGGGAGGGGGGTGGAGAGGAAGCATTTTAATTATTTTTCTCCTTGAATTACAGGAAGTAAGTGATCTTCATTACGTTGAAGATTCTTCCCTTTTCATAACTGCTCCTCTTCTCAACATTCCCTCACCGAAAGCTCATGAAGCGCTTTTATGAGCTGCGTAAGAAATGGTTGTTTCTAGTTTTCCATACTCAAAACCCACAATATTTACTGTCACAGTGTATGATTTTAAGCCATTCAGTGAAGTCTGTTTATCTGCCAATATATTAGATACATAATAAAAAATATTGGATCCTTTATAGAAAGCTAGTGCATTACACTTAATTTTTACCTAGTAGATCTCAGTTCTGCAGCAATTTCCTTCAATCATTTTCAGTATTTCTGTTTTATTGGAATACATGCCTATATAGGGTATGAAAAATGAATCATTCTAACTTAGTCAGCACATTACTTTTCTGTGAGGAAGCTTAAAAAATATTGTATCTCTATAAAACCAGAGGGAAAATGTAGGCACTGCTATGAAGAGTACTTTCACTTAGTTGTAATTTGCCAAGGACCATAGGGCTGACATCTCTGTACTTGCTAAGCACCAATTTGGATAAGTGCTAAGTCCTGCAATTTTGCAAGTTTTCAGTTGTTACAGGAGTGTTTTCATTTCTCGAGATCAGACCTTAAATAAATTATGGGGTACTTAATAATGGCAAATGATCAACTTTACATCTCATCCAGCTTTATGGATCATCATTAAACTACCAGAGGAGAGTAAGATCAATTTAATTACAAAGTTTGAAAAGGACTTACTTATTATTCCTCATTTTCAGAGCTCCTATATGTCTGTCTGCTGTATATGAGTCAATATCCTCAGGCATATTATGCTACACTTCTGCATTTAATTAGTCCTCTTAAGACAACAAAATGAAATGCAAGAAAAGTGATTCTTTTACAGACTTACTGTGTGGAAAACTCTGGTCAAACATGTTTAAACACAAAATATTATCCCAAATTTGCACCTTGTCTTTTGCTCTAAATTACAAACTAGGAACACCTCATTTTTTGATAGCAGCATCACTGCAGGTTAGTACATCTAAGACATATCTTTTGTGATAGTTTTCATCACATATAAAACTAGTCACAGTGCTTTGAGAGTTCATCTAGCCTAGTAATGTCTCCAGAAGCGTCCACTTGTGGACATACACAGAAAAAGAGAGTGAGAGCAAGCATGTATGTTATTTCTGTTTACCTCCAGCAACTTTCAGATTTATTTTCTAGGTGCTAATCCAATCTCTCTGTTAACCCACATAAATGCTTTACAAGCAAAGCACCTTTTGGCAAAGAAATCATAAAACCTGTTGCATGAAGAATCACTTTTTGCTTGTTTTGAAATTCTCAAATACTAGATGATAGGCGATTGTAAAGGAGGGCACCTGATGGATCTTGCACTGGAAAAAAAAATTATTAATGTTAACATTAGATCTATATCTACCCTCTCTATGACACTCATCATTTCACAGATCTTTATCGTACTCCTAAGTTTTCCTTTTGTAGGCTTAGGAGGTCCAACCTACTCAGTTGTTACCAGTATGAAAGCTGCTCTACATCTACATTCAACCTTACAGCCCTTTATTTTGAGACACAAAAGTACACATTATGAAACAAGGAATCATACATTAGCTTAATTATGTGGGGTTTTCTGTTTGTCTTTCTATTCCTTTCCCAACAACTCCCTGTATTTTGTTTGATTTTTTGACCGGTGACACACTCTGAGCTCATGTTTCCATAGAAGTGTTGTATCAGTGAGGTTAGAAGAATTACAGACTTACTTGCTCAGCGTATTTTAAACCTGTGAGACTTTACTCAAAGTAGTGACGTGTTAAGTAGTTCTGATAATAAAGATATATATATATAGTAGTGCAATATTTACATAGTAGTCTATAGCCTATATATAGCAGAATTTCGTTGTTGAATTTAGCTGTCATGTTTCAGTGGTGAGATGGAGACATTCAGCTGACAAAGAAGTTGCTGTCTACAGCAGCTCTGATACTGAAGTAATCACGCCTGGCTGTATTAAGGTGTGGCTTTATGAAGAGAACAAGGCAGCACTAGACTTCCTTATGAATAATGGCCGGTAAATGTTATGTTTCTATGACACATTTTTACAGTTATGGCATCCACGTTTACAACAGCCCTAGCTGCATTTTCTATAAAAAGTCTGAAGAGCTAACTTCTTGAGACATCTCAGGAAAACAACAGTACCCTCAGCATGTGGAAACTCTTGCAATTGGGACAGAGGTTTAGGAATTTAGTCAAAAACTTTCAAGTGCCTACTTTTGTGCTAAAATCCATGTAGTAAAACAGCTACACCACCACATTAATGAGGCATGGGATGTTTTGATATGACTAATTTTCTGGGTGTTGCAGAACTGCTCTGGTAGTCACTGGCTTCCTATATGCTGCAGCTGTTGGCTTCTCTGTTACTTAAAAATGTACTTATTCCAGAAATTTTCTAACCACCCACTGAAACACTATACCTGATTTCAACACTGCTGTGCAATGAACAGCAGCCACAGTACTGGTATCTCCCATTTTGTACCCATCTACATTTTTTTTTTTTTTAGATAATGGAGAAGTAATTTTATGCAGTTTCCCAGAGACATTGGTCTTGTTCTTTCTTGTTCTTTTTCAGAATTGAGGAGAGAGGGTAAATACTTGCTTTTGCTGTAAGGGAAAATGGAGATAAGGCCTGGAATATCTAAATATTTCACTGCCCTGCTTTTAGTTCCTCTTGATACAGCTCCTCCAAAGCCCCAGCTAGAGCTTTTGGCAGAGATTCCTGTTCCCATGCATAGTGTATGCAATGTTATCACTCCTCATTAGGTCCTGTTGATTCACTTTGATTTTGAAGGAACCCAGGATGGATATCTGACTACTTAAAGGGAGAACAGTGAAAAACTTTCTACTTTTAAAAGTAATTGTGTAACTTACAATACGTAGTGTAAAGATTTTTATTCAGAGACAGAGTATATAGTCCTGAGAATATGAAATGTGAAGAGGCAAAATAAAAATGAAGGAAGAAAAAGTTCAGAGCACTGTAAAAATAAAATAGCTGCAAAGAGTAATTGACATGTTCTATGTTAACATCAGCATTTAAATTGTGGGTGACTGCTTTTAAAACACTGAAGAAAGAGCAAGGATGCCAGGTTGTACAGCTAACTTTAGATGGAAAGCCAGAATAAGGTGACGTTTGAGCGGAAGATCAAAGAGAGGGACTTGTACCAATTGCATGATGTGTTGGCTACCAGCACAGGAAGCCATAGTAAAGGCAACCAAGTCAAAAGCAGTGCAATTATTCAAAAAGCCCTGCTTGGCATCCAGATCTGTCTGTAACCATGTAACTCAGGCTGGAAGTGAAGCCCTGTTAGCAGGAAAAGTAGAGAAAGAAACCATAAAATTCTTTGCAGATCTGGTTGTCTTTATCTTCATTAGTGAATCTTGACAACCCAGTTAATTTAATCCAGTGCATAAATGGTTGAGGAAACCTTACAAGAAATGGAGGAGAAAGCAGTAAGAGAAGAACATAGTATTATGGAGAAATCCGTTGACTGCTTAAGAGATTTTTATTTCCTTTCTCAGTCAAGTTAACAGGTCAGTGGCAAGGTCTCTCATGTTACTAACAATTATTTTCACAACAAACTTTTTGCTCAGTACATTCAAGGAACAAAAGTCCCTGAGTCCCTGTCAGGCTACTCTAACCTTCCTCAGGATACAGAACTTAGGATTTCTATAAACCAACTTGTATTTAATCATTGTATGCAGATTCATAAAGCCAGGGCTACAATTTTAATCTCAGAATATATCAAAATAAAATTGGATTTTGATTCTTTATGAGCTTTATGATTGAGCTGATTGCATATACAGAAATTCCTGATAAATAAACATGAGAAACAGCAAACAAACAGTAGAGAATGACTCATGCAATCTTCAAGAAATGATACCATCCTGATCACCATGTAGTAAAGATAGTAAAGATACAGGCTGCATCTTCACCTACTTTCTCCCGATGATAGAATGAGCCTCTGGGATCCTGATCCAACAGTCACTCAGGCTGGCACATAATCAGACACACACTGTATGCCCTTTATGCCAAGTACCCAGCTTTCCTTTCCATGGAAATAGGAACTCATCTGTGGGTACTACAGGACAGATATAGCAAAAGTTAATTTTGTACATGTTACTTTATACCAAAAGCCATTTTCCTGCTTAGTTTTTTGTCAACAGTATCATTCATTTTCTGTTTATCCCAGAATGTTTGATAACCTCTGTGTTTGCTGTTCAACCTTGCTGCTTGACTGGGCATGTGTGCTTGCAGCCCAGGAAGCAGCTGTATCCTGAGTGCATTATAACCAGCATGACCAGAGGGAGGAGATTCTGCCCCTCTAATCCACTCTCTTGAGACCCCACCTGGAGTATTGTGTCCAGCTCTGAGGTCCCCAACATAAGAAGCACATGGATCTGCTAGAAGAAGTCTAGAGGAGGCCACAAAGATGATCAGAGGGCTGGACCACCTCTCCTATGAAGACAGGCTGAGACAGTTGAGCTTGTTCAGCCTGGAGAAGAGAAGGCTCTGGGGTGACCTTAGGACAGTCTTCCAATACCTAAAGGGGTCTACAGAGAACCTGTGGCTGCCCCTTCCTGGAAGTGTTAAGGTTGTTTGGATGGGGTTTTGGGCAACCTGGAGGGTGAAGGATGTCACTGCCCATGTCAGAGGATTGAACTATATGATGTTTAAGGTTCCTTCCAACCCAAGTCAGTCTGGGATTCTATGGATCTATGAAAATGCCAGCCAAGTTTAGTACATTGTATATTCGCCTAATGAAATAAAATGTATCATCACAACAACTATTTCTCTCATGTACAATTAGCATACCCTCACAGGCTTTAAAATCTTGCCAGCACTGTTAAATAACTAAAGGTCTGGTCCTTACAACTCTTTCCTTCCTGGGCAGCACTTAAATTTTGTGAGTCCTCCCATTGACTTCAGGGAGATTGCCAGAATTATTCTAAGAATCATATAAAAGTAGGATGGCTTCAGTATCTGTCATTAGATCATGTCAGTATTTGCAGGAAGCACAGTTGGGATTCACTGGATGCAAATTTTGAGAAAATTCAACTTGCTTTTTGTAAACTAGTGCATCCTTAAGATGCCAGTGCTCTAGGTGGTACAGTTACTTGTGTGTGTTTTGGCAAAAGGCAGGCTGGCAGGGTATGAAGTTTTGGTTACACACATTATCCTGTCATATTTCACTGCTTCAGATTCCATATATCTGCCTTTTCATTTCCTTATTTTCTCTGCCTTGGAAAACTTGCACAGTTAGGATATATGAACATTTGTTTTTTTCCAAAGGCTCAAAAATGCCACGTTTACTTCCAAACCTATGTCTCTTCTCAGACAGCAGCGCAGTGCAATGCTGCCAAATCCAAACTTGTGGGCTAGATGCCTTGTTTAACAAAAGTAACCTGAAACTCCGTAAGCTTTGTATAATGCTAACATCTGCATTTATTCAGCTGCAAATTATATGCACGAGGCTAGCTCCTAGCTGGTGTAAACAAGGACAGCTTCTCTGAAGTCACTGAGGATTGCCTTCACTTACACAATCTAAACATATGGTATATATTCATGAGTTCACTTCCCTTACACAAAGTTGGTCAGATTACCAGCAAGGTATTCATTCATAGACTACTCATGCATAATCTTCTGCTATAAATTACAGCCCTCAATTACAAATTCAAAGACATATCATGGCTCAGATCAAGGATGTGCTGAGGCAGTTTCATATGGTATAAATGGGTTTTGAAACCAACATTGATTCTCAACTTTTCCACTTAAAAATGAATCCCAGATAGTTTAACTCTGCCGCAGCTGTCCTCTTGTGTGCAGACGGGGCCGAGTGTCTTATCTCCTTCGCTCCTACTCCATGCCCTCTTAGTTGCAGATGCATAAATTTCTGCTTGCTGTGTGTCTGTGGAAGAGAAAAATTTGCTTTCCCCCTGCCTCACGTCCTGTCCTTAGCTCTACTTCATGGCCAATAGCCCCTGCCCAGAATTAACTGGACTTTGACATCCAACTCCAGGCTCAAAGTCAAGGGAGAGTAAACACTAGAGAAGGACAGACAATGGAGGGTCAAATAGCCTGCATAAAAGTGAGTCACAAAGTCAGATTCCCCCCACAGAAGTAAAATGAAAGGTCAGGTGGTGATCAAGGATTTTCCAAAACAGATGTAAGGAAACTCCACTTAGGATGAAAAATTCTTTGCTAGGAGAGTGCCCATGGGCAGGAGCATCAGTCCCTGGAGATTTTCAGAACCTCATGGGATAAGGACCAATATGATTTCACTGAGTTTGGGTTTAACTCCTGTTAGTCCAGGTCTAAGAGGGGATTTAATGAGATCAAGTCCCTGCAAACCTAAATCGTTCTGCGATTCTGTGATTTAGTTCAATTCATTTTTTCAGGTGACAAAAGTGTCAGCAAGAGACAGTTCCAGCGTCTGCAGGTGCATACATGAATACTATGCTAATATGAACACAATTTAAAATAAACCCCATGCATTCATTTATGACTAGGATTATACATTATATATTTTAATATCATATAATGATACAATATATAGTATAATTTTCTTTCATTTAAGCTCCCCTCTCCCCAACAGATGATAGCCTAATTTTTTCTGAGATGCCCTGATAAAAGCTACAATTTAGGCAGGCATGAAGAATAAGAAAACACTTTCAGCTATTTGCTATAGAATACAGGTTTCCTGATGTAGCACACCAGCTTTGATTCCTTGGAAGATTTGGTTTCATCCTCAGAGAGAAATTTCTACAGAAATGTAGACTTTAAGGACCAGGAACATGAAACAGTGTTATCAGAAGGGAACATTTCAGCATCTGTGTTTTTCTGTATATGTTAAAAAAACCCCAGGATTTAGTTTTCTTTTCATACTAAAGATTAAAAAATAAAGGTTTTATCAGTCATTTTATATTTACAAGTTTTGTAAATATGCAAAAGCTAAAAAACATGCTTTACTTCTAAATTATCTATAGCTTATGATAAATAGACATTATGATTGTGATTTTTTGAAGAAAATAAAGTTTTTACTCCACATTCCACTCAGTGCTATTATTTGTAGTTTATCCTTCACTAATACCAGCCTAGATGTTATAACTCCCAAAAGGATTCTAAGTTAAAAAAAATAAATAATTCTCTTTGTTTCCCTTATATTATTACATCCTATATAAAAATACTTTTATTTAGACTAAGTGAAAAGGGACATCTGCTCATTGAAAACAACTGATACATGGACAAAGAAGAAATTACTACCCCCATATATGGTAATCACACAGGTTTCACTTATTGTGATTATGCAGAGGGAACATAAAATAAAATTAAAAATTAAATCATTTTCTTTCGATTCCAGTTTACATCACCCTGCACCTG
This sequence comes from Heliornis fulica, assembly GCA_013399135.1. Taxonomy (NCBI): domain Eukaryota; kingdom Metazoa; phylum Chordata; class Aves; order Gruiformes; family Heliornithidae; genus Heliornis; species Heliornis fulica. Next base: position 293,584 of record VXBZ01012098.1, on the reverse strand, counting down.
TGTAAACCACCAAACAAGGTGTGATGTAGTCAGCAGTGAGGGTCAAAATACCTCTTCACTAACAAAGATGCTTCAAAAAGATTATTCTAAAAAATTAGTTTATATGATAGGAAAAGAAATTAGCATCTTTAAATATTTACAAAGCAAATGTGTATTTTAAAACCAACTAGGAAATCAACATCCTCTCTAAGATGTAAATAGAGTCTGACAAACTATTCAGAATAAAACATGTATTCAACAACTTGAGCTTCATTTTCTTTTCATGCATCTTTAGTGAACGGACTTGATTTTTGATAATGACCTCATTATTCAAAAATATTTTAACCAGTCATTACCCAAAGATCAAGATATGCAGTAGTCCTGAGGCTGTTTGAGGTGGCTCACAAATATTCATTTGAACTTTAAAGGATTTTTTTTTTCATATCAGAATTGTTCTTTGAATGCTCATAGACAGAGTTTGAAAGATGATAGAAAATACTTCTGGTAAATATTCTTTTTTTTTTTTTTCCTGGATTCCTTTAAGATTTAGCTAAGTTGCTAGCTTCGTGTCTTTTTCTTGATTTGAAAGGATGTCTCACAGAAACACGACAAATGTGTGACATTATCTCAGACAAAGTAGATTTGTACATCAAAAGCAGAGGTATGTTCTGGCATTACTTCTTGAAACTCTTCCGTGTTTGCTCTGAGTCATAATGGATTAGATTTAAGAATCCACCTGAAAGCAACAGCATCAGGTGAAGAATGCATCTAGAAGCAGATCCTTTCTGAAGAGTTTCCTATTAAAATAGAGAAGCTGGAAAAAGAATGTGGTAAGGGAGTCTTACTTATTCCTTTTCTATGGGAGGTGAATTTAGAGCACATATGAATGGAAGTGGTGTCACATGGGAATTAGCCACCAAGAACACAGAAGAAACGTAAAAGTTCTGCATTTATTTCAGGTTTCGGGGCAGGAATAATTGTTTGTTTTGTTTGTTTTAATGCAAAACCTACAGCAGTGAATAGAAAATACTTCTTTATAATCTCATTTGGGTTTTACTCAGGCACAACCTGAATAAATATTGTACCAAATCCAAGGCAGAAATAGGATAATGGGATATTGGAGTATGAGTTTGAAGCATGTGGAAGGCTTAGCTTTCCTTCAGAGTGGCGCCACAGGAGAGACAGAAGTGTATCTGCTGACCTATGGAAGCCAATGACTCTTGAAGTGACAACAGATATTTTCTTCTAAAAGACGAAAAGCAATAGGTCTTTCATACCTGACTAGCCTGCCTGTTTGCAAAACATTTCTCATGAACTGCCTAAAATAACATTTAATGAAGTAGCTGTGTGTTTAAAGATACTGGAAAAATACTGAAAAACCTTGAAATCTCTACCAAATGTGTGTTCCCAGATGTGTAATCTTTGTGCTAAAGAGAGAACTAAAAACAGAGTATTTTTTAAAATTAAAAAGATAACCTTAAAAGATATTTAAAAATAACCTTATTAAAAGATAACCGTAGCTTGCTTGTACATAAAGGAGAAAATTTCCTGGGATAAGACTCCAAATAGCACAGATGTTACTGGGCACCCGTCTCCAGGTGAGTCTTAAAGACGTTACATGCTGTGCACGGAAACGCCTGCCTTTCCAGCAGCCAGAAGACTTTGTAGCACCTAAAAGGCCCAACAGTCAACAGTATAATTCCCTGTTACTGACTATAATTTCCCAATTATTTATATATTAACTGCAAACCTCTATAGCTTCAGTTCTCCAAGGATGTAGATAACAATCCCAGCAGTATCAACAAAGCCAAAACCCTACAGAATAACAGGAATAATTCTGGGGAGAGGTAGATAATATGTTTGACAAAAAATTATAGTGATTTTGTTCAGGCATATATGTGAAGCCATACAAGTGGTTCCAGAAGTCATTCCACAAGTGGAGAAAATGCACCACTCCCAAAATCTGCCAGTCACTGAGCTGTCTGATGTTAACCTGTTCCAAGTAAAAGGAGAATCACACATATTCACAGAATGTAAGGGGTTGGCAGGGACCTCTGCAGATCATCTACTCCAACCTGCTAGAGGAGGACCAACCAGAGGAGGTTGCACAGAAAGGCATCCAAGCAGCTTTTTAATCTCTCCAGAGAAGGAGACTCCACAACCTTTCTGCGCAGCCTGTCCCAGTGCTCCCTCAACCCCACAGTGAAGAAGTTTTTCCTCATGTTCAGACAGAACTTCTTGTGTTCCAGTTTGTGCTTGTTGCTCCTTATTGTGGTGAACACCACTGGAAAGAGGTGTTGTCAATTTGTATGTTGGAATTTAGCCCAGATGCAGTCCATCATTTAAAATTTATTCCTTGACCAATTTATCAAAAATCCAGACATTCCTCCTAAAGTAAAGGGAAGGTGAAAAATCTGAGGTTGCAGATGCAGAATTTTATTGATATTATTTTCACTTTTAATTACAGGAACTCCAATATAGATACGGAGGTATTGCCTTGGGGAATGTATCTAGTTTTTCTATGATATGAACATGTTAACAGAAATTATTTGTCATTTCATGACTCAGTGGACTTGCTGGCTTCACCAGAACAATATAAATTTTTTGTGCCAGCTTCAGCATTCTTAATGTCCATGCAGTGATGAAATGGTTAGAAATTCAAAGACTGTAAATCCTTCTCCTACAGAACCTATTTAGTACTACTTAATTATTCTTTATAAAACTACCCAGGTGACAAAATGACCAAATTCGTCTCTTCATGTCAAGTACCATTTTCTGCAAATAACAGATTACTGCTGGATCTCTATGCTTTTCGGGTATATGCCAATAGAAAAAATGATCTGACAATCTGGAGAATATCCAAAATATATCTGAAAGCAATTTGTACTCTGCTTGTCAAATTGTTTTCTCCTATACTTGTTAGTGAAAATGATTTAGAGGTATAAAATAACATAATTCCAGGGGAAAAAAAAAAACCAATAAAATAAATCCTTGGTATATGCTAAATGATTTTCTGATGAAGTCAGAAAATGGTGTTCTGAGAGACCCAGAATTAAAAGAATCCAGTGCTCATTGGGGTGAACAAGAATGATGCAATCAAATACTTGTCCAGAGACATTTGCAAGACCTGAGAGAACAGCCACACAAGGTAAGACAACAAACAACAACTGACCCAGACACCTAGGATGTATGGTCCTCAGTCTGTCTCTGTGCACGAGGAGCAGAACTGCAGCTTACATGGTAACAGTCTTTCAGGGCTCTGAAAGCCCCACATAACACATATTTTTTTGTTAACAACTTTTCTTATTCCAGAATGAAGAATTTTCTGTCTTTCTGGGAAACAATCCAACATTCACCGACACTAGCAGAAGTCATTACAGCATGTTTTGGGATCTAACTTCTACTCTGAATTTTTTGGTAGGGAGGGGAGAAGAGACAATTCTTTTCTATTCCAAAGGTTTCTCATGTCCATATTTTGACAGGGCACATCTCTCTATTCCTCCCATTCTCACAACCTATAGCACTCATAAAATATGTTACAGGCACAGGTTTAATCTTTTTTTTTTAATTTGTTTTACCTTTTTTTTTTCCAATTCATAGCAGGAACTTCAGAATTCGTGTCCTTTGTTTCATACAGGTTCTACTTTTTCTTCAATTTTTTTTTCATAATACAGCTAAAAGGGTCTCACTTCTGCTGTCCTGCTGCTTGTTTCAAGAGAAGCACTTGAATGTAACTTCCACTCACATGGAGAGCTCAAGCAAGTGCTTACTGTCAACTCTGACTAAGCATACTTTGGGAACTGCATCTGTGGGTCAAACCATCACCTTCTGGCTTTGTCTGCTGTGGCCATTTCTAGACTGCAAAGGTACTTTGTCTCTTCTTTGGTCTTCCTTGTATTTTCAGACTATATGGCAAGAAAACCCAAGACAGTAAACTATGCCAGTCCCAGTAACTCATTTAAGGTGTTCCTAATTAAAAGAGCATTCATACTGTTGACTCCTTTGGTGCATGAGTGTTGAGAATTGCCATTTTTAAAGCATATGTACTTATGTTGAGATGCATGTTCTATGCTAAGTGCATGAATAATGCCCTCTTATGGCAAAATGTATGGACTCCCCAATTATCTGGTATAAGATCATATACATTATTAATTTCTGTTCAAAAAAAAAAAAAAAAAAAGCCAAACCCAAACCCCCCCCAAAAAAACCACTTACCCTGGAAGGAAAACAATAATGAAAAAAAAAAAAAAAAGCTTCGCAAGATATTACAGTCATAACAAGTTACACTAAGTATTTTTTCCTTAGACTTCCTCCACTTTTGGGATACTTGAAAGGAAAATAGTCTTAGTGGCATTTTTAAACAATTAGGAGAAGGAACTCATTTTTAGAACATTTTGATGAGTGTCCTTTGCCAATTGCTAAATGAAAATAGCAAAAAGCAAGCATATATTATGCTTATATTTATTGATAATGACAACAAAGGATGTAACTGATTACACAAAGCATTTGTAGTAAACTACGGAATAAGCATGCAAGACTGTGGTGAAATATGAGTAAAATTTCATCTGCAATTTCACAATTCTTTGGAAGCACATTGAGATACATTTGTATGAAGTAGTAAAAGCTAAACATTTTAAATATCGGCAACAGCAAAACCAGCAAATAATAGAGCTACCAAGAAACATTATGGATCTGGTTTTGTTTTGCCTTTTCTTTTTTCTAATTGACTTTGCTTAATTGACAATAAATAAATTGATTTTAAGTAGTAAAGGTGCAATTTTGGAGAAGATAGTCTTCTGGCTGCCATCCAAACTACGGATTTTTTTTTTTCCTTGGCTTAAAACAAATTACTGCTAATAGATTCAAATAAAGATTCAATTAACAGATGTTCTGAAGAGATTCAGATAAAAGAAGATAAATATTTAGTGGAATATTTAGTCTGAGAGAAAAGTAAATGCAGACCCACTTTAAATTGTGTTTCTTTTTCAATAAGAAACCAAGAACCACACTAAAGCAACAGATACTGTACAATATGATGGAAAATTTTGAGACATAATTCACAATGTTATATTACATGATGCTGTATGTCTTGTGCATCAGGTGCTTCCAGGAAACTGGTGCTGATTTTGGGTGGGTAATTGATAAAGTAAGAGGCACAAAGCTTATTTTTAATCCATAACGGTCAATAACAGCATAGCTCAGGTTTCATGACAGATTCTCAGTCTTATTTTAACTAATAAAATTTGATTTAAAATGATGACTTATTGTTATTTTAAATTAACTCACATCCTGATTGTCCTGAAGCCCAAAAAATGTACAAAGAAGTCATCAGACTCTCTTAAACCCCACTAAACATACATTGACTTCATAGGTTTTCATGATCCAGGCCAAGTTTTTGCTCATGCTTTTTATGCAACACTTTTTAATGAATACAATGGGCTGGCTTTCAAGAAGTGTTTTGATGACTGAAATATGATAACTTAACATGCTACAAAAACCATTTTTAAGAGTCTTTCAAAACATCAATTGCACTGGCAGTGAGTAAAGGAAAACAGAGGCTCCTATCCCCACGACTCATGACAATTCAGAGGCACTGTAGGAATACCTGGGACAAAGGAAGGAGCGTCACACAACCAAGAACATAGCACAGAGCACAATAAAGACCAGCGCTTCAATTTTATCTTCTTTAGGACCTCAGAAGAATGCAGTGGTATCTGTCTAACAAAGCATTAAGATGAACAGTATTCCAGCTAAAACATCAGTACAACACCATCTGTACCATGCTGAATCCAGAAACAAACCTTGATTCATAGCTGACAACATGACAGCCTAAGAAACAAAAAAGAACACTTCGCTGGAAGCAAGAATGTCTTCCTTAATACTGAGATAACAGGATGGTGTAGAATTAGGACTTGAATTCTATAGCATCTCAATGTTTTCCACCTTGGGGGAATTACAGGGTACTTTGGATTTACATTAAAATTGCCACTGATATTTCAGTTTCCTAAAGAGAAGGTAAGAATGGTAACAGTGGGTCACTTGAGAGATCTAGTGTAAAATTCTGACTCCAGGGATAGCTAGGATGTAATGCAAGAGGATCTGGCCTGTTGAGTAGAAGAGGAGATATCTCTAGAGCTTGCCACATTCCTCATTGCCCTTCTGTTCTATATGCACAAATCCTTGACATCTCCAGGGGAAGTTTTTCTGCATGGGAAAAACCTCCTTAGAGAAAGTAATAGGGATAGTGGCCAAGAGGACATCTTTAGGGAAGGGCGAGGTATATGCAGAATGGTCCTTCTGCTCCTCTTCCAAAACAGCAGCTTGCAGAACACAGAAAATATGCAGTGAGTAATTAACTGACAAATACTGTCAGTAAAGCTTAGTCTGTACCTGCAGAGAACAAAACAAATCAAAGTCTGCAAGGTATGCAGTTACTACTCTTCATTTGAAGATGAAGGACAGTGGGAAATAGGACTGCAATGCTGTATTATCTGGGACTAGACAGGGTGGGTAATTCAAATACCCAAGCTTCTACAAGTGTGTTCCAAATCTAAGATTAATGGGAAAAAAGTCGTAAACTTTGGTTGTTTTTTTTTTTTAACTAGTGATTCACATAATCCTCTATAAACACTAAAGTAACTGAATCATTGGCAGAAAGTTACCTTTCCAAAATCTCCTTACAGCAGTGTGAGAAGACTCCCTTGGGTGCTGTGAGCCATGTAGCATGTAGCAATGACCCAACTCCATGTAGCAATGGGTCAGGCACCGGGTTGGAGAATGGCATGCCATGCTGGAAACTGCCGCTATGCCAAGTTATGTCACTGCCCCAATATCCTCCTGTAATCTTTTCTGCTTCCCTCCTACAATGACTTCTTTATTCAGATAAAAAGCATCTCCATAAACTCTCCTGCTTTACTTCCTTGCACCATAGGACCTTCATTCCAAGTACTTCCAAAACGCAGACTACATCCTCTACATACTTCTGCTTGTATTTCAGCTCACTTGGCCTGAAGACACCCTTGGTGAATCAATAACCTATGTCTTTTTATTCATTTATTTCTAATACATACACTTACAAATGGAGTTGCAATATAATGAATACTTCTTTTATTTGTGAAAAGACTCAAACACAGATTTGTGTCAGACTGGTTGCACCACTGACTTTATTCATTTATAGTGGCTACAAGGTGGAAAATCTGATCAAAACACCATGCTTCTCTGAGAAACAGAAATAATGTGGTTGCCTGACTGAAAAGAGGAGGCATGAAGGGCTGATAGCACTCCAGGAATCAGTTTACATCTGTTGTACAGACAGAAGTACTTAATCAATGATGACCTTACAGAAATCAGTATGTTCAATCACCAAGGTCACTGAGATGTGCCAGCTCACTGATTTCCAAGGAAGCCATTCAGAGCTGTGTCTGACTGGAGACAACTGGAGTTCTAGCAAAATATGTTCATATAAAGGTAATAGTCCTTCATTAATGGGGTTACACTCATCCTGTTCCTAAGCACCTCATACTTCTTACGCTGTGAAAAGACAAATTGTCTCCCTCAAATAGATTTCCACAGAAAAAAAAACCAAAAACCAACAAACTGATGAACTGAGTTTGACAACTCATTGTTATTTACATGCCAGCAGTTCTGTAAGGCTTTGTCCTTGGTGATGAAGCCTCACTCTTAATAGGCAATCGTTATTTGACCCACCTGACCAAGCCTGTTCACCAGTTAGGGCACACTAAGACCACAGATCTTACGCCACCTCTGATCATACAGTGGTATCACCAGTAGTTTTATCTTTACTCTCTCTTGAATATTTGGACTATTTGTTGTGAAAAATAATATAAATTGCTATTCATATTAGCACACTTTCAGAACAAACACATACAAACTTTCCCTCAATAACTGTTGATAAGTTTCACACTTTCCCCAGTTCTTGTAACTTTAAGAAAGAAAATAAACAATGAGGAATAATTTGATTAATTACCTTGCATTTCTATAAGGCGATTTCACATTGGTAAATGAGGAAAGAGGAAATAAACAGCATTATCTCTCTTCACTTGGTATCTGGACAGTGTCATAGATAGTTCAGAATAGTTGAGATAATTCCTTTGATTTTCTAAGGAAGGAATGGATGTCCCTTTATCATACCTTTACTTCATTTTCCTTTATAATAAATAGTATTTGACTTTGAACTGTAAGTCTGTTTAAAGCAGAAACTGTTTATTGAGCCTGTTGATCTTAAAGACGAGTTGTTGCCGATCCAGTGAAATTCTCTGATTCACTTCCACTATGCTCTTTACCCATCCAACTGTGTCTCAGGAGGTTCCAGTCTTCCTCCTCTGCCATCATCAACCACTTTCAGTTTCTTTTCTCTCTCTTCATTTTTTTAAACTCGTGTTCCTTCTGGTCCTACTGCCTCCTATAATCTGTTCACTTTTTCAGGAGCTTAACATCTAAATGAGGAGAAACAAACCAAAGCAGACAGAGCCTGAACCAAAATACTTAGTCAACGTCCAAATCCACTCTTGGTCTTTCTCATTCCTGGCTGCAGTTAGTGTTTAGGTTTAAAGCTAGGCCTGGGTCCATTATGAGGATTTGTTTGGGTAAGAAGCAAACACCATGCACAGATACAACAAAATCTGTTTGTTTTGGCCATGAGGGTTTGTCTGCTCAGACCACACTGCTTGCAGTCAGAACCGATCCAACCCTGATCCAACTCCAAAGCTGAGAGCAAGGGCCTGACTGTCCAGACATACGTGATGCAACCTGGAGTAACTGAACTTAGTTATAAATCTCAGATGCACCAAATCAGAACCTGAAGGAAACAGTGCACCACTTTCTATGCATTGTGTAATACAGGAATGATTAAAAATCAGCTGCAAAGCAGAGTCCAACTTGTTTGTCCTCATGCCCCTGTTAGCCTGTAGAATACACAGCCTGGAAAGCAAGTGTCTTACATACTTTTCATTTCACTCACAAGGCTGATTCATGCCAGTAAATACTGAAACCCCACCTCATAGTTTGGAGAACTAATTTCCATTCCATGAATTTTGCTTGAAGCTAATACATGCTATTACAAAACATCTAAAGTAAAACTTTAACCATTTCACTCAGCCCAGCTGTGAAGTTCAAACTGCTTTTTTAAGTTAATTATCATGCTCTGACCTGCACATATGCACATTAAACACAAATAAATCAATATGGCATGCTTATTCTTGTTTCAATTTGCTTGTTTTTAAAATTAGCATATCCTTGCTTTGCCTAACAGATATACGAGTGTGATGGTATCTCAGAGATTAAAGTTTTGCATTTGTCTCTTTGTAGTTCATTTGCTATATTATAAACCCAAAGTCCTTGAGGGAGTGTTGGAAACCCCCATAATTTTCCTCATTTTACCTTGTTATCTCTGATGCAGCTAGCATATGTGCAGAAGAAATGCAGATAGCCAGATGGCTCCCCAGTGTCCACACATACAAAAGCACTGACAAAACACAAGTGACTTTAACTAATGTTGATGTTGATTCATGTTTGAGCATACCCTTTTTGTTGTCTTCTTCTGATGTTATATTAGAACAATATATTATTAGGACAACATGCTTGTGTTCTTTCCTAGATTATTATTCTGAATTTTAAGAAGAAAAAGTAATATTATTTCTTTTTTAATTAAGGCAAAAAAATATTTCGGGAGGACAGAATCATAATTTTTAGTGTTGATATTTCATAGTAACATTCTCCTATTTCTTTGACTGGTATGCCACCCATTACACATCTCCCAAAAATCTCCTAAAAGAGCGGTTATTTCGTATTTGCTTTGTGGTTTTCTGTGCACTCTTCTCTGAATCACCCTGCACAGACCACAGCAAGGAGAATACTGAGTTAGCTGATTCACTCCTGTTGCTTGCTGCGGCGATCTCTAATTGCACTTAGTTCTGAGGATTTTCCAAAGCAGACAAGTGACTTCTCCTTTTGCCAGGATGTTGCTGTCAGACTGAGGTGTCTGAACGTCACTACATTTCAAGGATGAGCAGCATCATGTTTGCAGCCTCACTGCCTGCCCATGGAGAGAACAAACTCTCTGATGGCTTACTTTAACTGCTCCCTCGGACAGCAAATGTTCATGTACTTCTGTACAGTTTATTTTTGTTAAGGAGGAGAACTGGAAGAGCATCAATATTGTTAGGACTCATGATTTGGAAAGTTTAGTTCATCTGACAGCATCAGCTAATTTGTCCTCAAGATACAATCTGAAGTGAGTAAAGTTTTCCAAAATTGTGGACACATTTTTTTCTCTCATCAGTTACAAATCTGATGTTTAATTTCAGAGAAAAGAGAATCCTGTACTTTCATGCTCTCTGAGATTATAAATGCCTCTTAGTGCTGGAATACCTTGTTTGAAGAAAGCACTAACTTTGCCTGGCTGGCACTGAAGCCTGGAGGAGAAACTTACTTACAAATATGTCTGACCCCAGCTCATGAAGATGAGCCTTCAAAGAAAGCAGCCTATAGACACAGTCCATTACGACATCCATGCACATAAACAAAATTTGTTTAGTAAAGGCAGTATTCAGGCTACTCCCTCCTCTCTGGCCATAACGTGTTAGTATTATTGACTGCTTTGGTCAGCATGGCCAGATTGCATAATAGTTGGAAACAAAATTGTCACTTGAGACAGTGCACTGGTTCATTGTGGGCACTTGTTTACTTGTTAACATACTTCTTTCTTCCTGTGGGACACAGCTGCAAGAGTATCAGGAGATGTGCTCCCTTTAAGTATTCCTGTACTGTACCCCGCCGTGCAACTCTCACTGCCTCGGCGGGATCACAGACTGCCTCCTCGGCAAAGCTGTGAACCTTTGGAAGCTTGCACCCAGCAGGTCACACCAGAACAGAGTACACTTGCAAGACAACACTGGAAATCCTTACCCAGAACCCAAACACCATTGTTTAGAAAACCCTAGTAGCTCTCAGAGCTACGCTGCAGCGCACGTTTTCAAGAAGCCTTGGGTAGAGTTTTCGAAGCCATCCTCCTGCACTCTGAAACTCTGAAAGTCTGCAACAACTGACAGCTCAGTGTCTTGAGGAAAAACTGATCCTGAGCAAACACAGCTCCTAAACAGCAAAAAAGCTTCTCAAAGCTTGTGGCAAAACTCCTGGAGCAATCAGAACGACCTACAAATCCAACTGCTGCTCTAACGCTCCTTTATTGATCTCCTTCGATTATTTAAGTTTTCAATGTGTGGGTGGGTGGGT
>VXBZ01012098.1:138525-282286 GCA_013399135.1 Heliornis fulica | reverse complement strand
CACGCGGCCTCCCCTCCCTCCGGGCGCGTCCTGTGGCCCGGGCGCGGAGCCGGCGGCGGGCCCTACGCTGCTGTCGGAGCGTCGGGACGGCCCCCGGCGCGGAAGGGCATAAACTTTCCTGGCGAGTTTTCCGCCCCTTCTCCGGCGAGTCCCGCGGGCGCGCTAACTGCGCGGATGGGGGCCAGGGGCTACCTGCCGCCGAGCCCCCTTCGGGACCAAGCCAGAAGAGCCGATCCCCTGGAAAGGCTTTGATCCGCCCTACCGCGCACAGCGAAGGGCTGCGCACCCGCGGTCGCTCCGCGCCGCCGAGCGGAGCCGGCAACTCCTCGCTGCCTGGGGCGGGCCGGACCGAGCCGCCGCGCTCGGCGGGGTGTGGCCTCGCCATTATTTATGAGCTCCAGCCCCTATTTGCTCAGCTAATGATGCACCGGAGGCCGCGGTGCCTCGCCTCGCTAGCGCGGCGGCAGGGCAGCGCCTGTAACTGGAAACCAGAGTCCTCACCGTCACCGCCCGGCCACTTTCCATTCACTCCTAGGTGCTTAATTGAGGGCTGGGCAGAAGCGCTCCTAGCGCCTTAGGAGTCCGGCTGTCAGGATTGTTTTACAAAGGAGCCGGGAGTACCTTTGCAACCGCCGGGAAGAGAGACTTTATATTTTTATTCACCCACACCCACACCCCCCTCCCTACAATGAGCCCGGTTTGGAATTAAAATATCCTGTTAATAGGAGCGGAGTCCGTAAACTGCTAGAAACCAGACAGGAATCTGTATTACTGGTTCCTCCAATAGCGGGGTAAGCATAACTGAAAGTTCTCTTTTCTTTTCTGTAATAGATGTTAAATGTGCTTGATGGTTTAATTTTCCTACTGTTCACAGATACTTAAAGCAATATTTTCCAGATTAACATTCTCACCCTTTGGCTTGCTTTATAGATTTTTTTTTTCCTCCCTTTTCTTTCTTTTCCTTTCTTCTGTTGAATGATTTCCCTTACAGGGCTTAAGGGCACGACTCTGTAACAGATGACACCTGCGCAGCACTTAGCAGCAAAGCGACATAATAGTTTCTGAAAGCAATACAGCATGCTGAAAGCGACCTCGGTGGCAGGAAAACTTCCCCACTTTACTAGCGGGTTGCCGGCTTGTTTACAGTTCGAGTAGGGTGTAAGAACAGAAATGTGATTAGACGTTGCTTTTTGTCTGTCCTAAAAGGTTCTTTACAAGTACTTGCAAGGTTTTAGTTCTGTGGGTTGTCAGCAGGGATCATGTGCACAGGACATGCTGAATATAGTATCATGACTTACTGAGATAAATTCAGAACTGGGATATAAGCCCAAACCAAGATTCAAACCTGCAGTTAGTTTGTGTTCACTCACCAGGTATGTAAATTTCTGAAATTAAACCTATTTCCATTAGGTAACTCACGTCAGACACCATGAGATATCTTTTTGGCACCACATGCGTTTATCATTTATGGGTCTAACAGCTGGGTAGGAACCATGCGGCTCAGAATTTAAATCTTGTATTTGCCTGTCACTTCTGTGTTAATGGTGAAGATCTGCGATTTGAGTAATGAAATGTAGCAATGTTTCACTCCTCTAACTGATTGTACTAGAGTTGGCAGGAGGCATGAGAGTGGGAGGGAAAGAGTGCTGAAAGGACTGGGGGTTTTTATTACTATTTCCTCCAGTATTATTTAAGGAAAGATAGAAAGCCACACATTTGTTCCTCTTTGACTTTTTATTTCTACTGCAAAGAAAGCATAGTGCTACTACTGTAAAATACTAATCCCATTGCATCTGTTAAATCACATGTTCAGTGTGATTGGCTATTTGTTTTGGCCTGACAGAGAAATTTTATCAGGATTTAATGGCATTTCTCTCTTAGAAGAGGGGTAAGTTAAATGATATCCCATGGGCTAGTCACAAGGTTTAAAATTTAAAGCCTGCAAAGCAGCATTAATGCTAGAGTTCGTGCAGCCTGTTTAAAAATTATTCTTGGCGAAAAGTCTGCAACTATCATTTTATTAGTTAACAGACCCTTAGAGATAATTTGGAACTGGGCCAGGATGGATATGTTTCTCTTGTAGGCCAGATCTGTAGCTGGCAAATTTCTGACACTGGTGTTTTTGTCAATTAGTAGAGCTGTAGCATTACTCGATTTTTCATGCATTTCTCAGTGCTCCAGAGCATGTCGTGAAAGAGACTTTAGAGCGTGGGCGGACGAGCTGTGCACTTGCTCACTTGCTCTCCATCCCAGCCCCAACTTAGTGTGAAGTTCTGACGCAGCCAGAAGCCTTTCAAAACGATTTACAGTGAGTGGATGGGGAATGACCGAAGTAGTAATGAGATACGAGGCTTTTACCACTAAGTCAGTGGTGTGGATCCAGCCAAATTGGTGTTGACCTAAAGTCATCCCTGCCTGACAGATGGTTCCTGCCATGTTGTGGTGGTTACAGATGGCTCTTCTAGGACAGGTGTGAATCTCGGAGGGACCGAATGAAGCAGCATGTAGGAATATTGGCTTCTACTGAAGGGAGGGACTGTAGAGCTGGAGTAGAGCTGAGATGAAGAGTAAGATGATTGCACAGACAGTGAAACTCTTCGTGAAATAAAAGTACAGACTTTTATTCTATCTTCTAACTAGAAGTGGACTGTAACAAGGGGTTGTATAGAATCAATTATGTCTTGAGAAGGTTAACTCTGTCCTGGACAGAACCAGTACAGTGATGTCTAGTAGGTCTGTTGATGCCCTAAAGAAAGAAAAAAAAAATAAATAGGGAAGTAGAGTGGGCCTAAAATGAAGGTGTGTCTTACTCTCAATTTTGCAGCTGAACTGAAGAACAAAGTTTTTATCACAGATGAAATTTTTGGAGGGATGCAGTTTAGGAGCATTATAGATACGCAATATTCAGCTTCTAACAACATGTGTTGAGTTTTATGAGTCTGGTCTTAGGTCCAAGGGCACTGATAGGAAAGTGCTACTGACTCCAGTGAGCCTAACGTCCTTCCTGAGCTATGACAAGATGTACATTTGTTTTGGGGTGTTCTCTGATGCTCTCAGGAGCTCAGTCTTCTCAGCAGCTAAACCCTATAAAAAGAATGTAAATTCAGCAGATGTGCAGGAGGAACTAAAGTATCAAGTGTAACACATTGCCCACCACTGAGCATTCTTACTACTCCGTAGAAGTCTATGAGAGCAGATAACTATCCCAAAAGGAGCTAACCTGAAAAGCAAATGTTGACTAACCGTTTCAAGCATGTTGAAATAATTTTGGTTTCACTGTTTTTGAAGTTCATGACATATGTAGTCAGGGTTTAATCTTAAAAGAAGATCTAGAGGGCTGTTAGGGAACTCAACTTACTGAAAGGTCGTTTTGAAGCACATTTTATTTCAAATGTTAAAAGAAAAAAAGCCAACCAAACAACAACATAAATGTCTGTCCATCCCGCTCTCCCCTCCCCACCATGAGAGATTAAATATGATGTAAAGTAAGGAGAGACATCTAAAAATACCAGCCAGCTTTTTATTTGTGAAACTTTATCTCCTGTCCTTGCTTTGCTCTGCCTTGACATTTAGTGTAATTATTTTTCCAGCAGGTGGAATTGTCCTTATTTAAATAAACTGGGTTTAATGCGGTAGTCTGCCTTGGCCAAAACTCAGGCTCTGCTGGTTCATCCTAACATTCAGTAAACTCCTTTTGTGCCAGCACAGAAGAGCGCTGGAGAAAACTGTTCAGACCTGCAAAGGCAAAACAGAAGCGCTGTATCTCCTTCATATTATCATATATTATTATATAGCTAGAAGAGCTTTGTAACACGGATCTTTCTCATGTGTTTTTGTTCCACAGAATTGTGTAATGAGTAATGTGATATCTCTGTCTTTCAGGCTTCACTTCTTGGATGTTAAGTTGCAAATCTGAAGAGATGGCATTTCTTGCACTGCACGTGTTGATTGGGATATTTATTTACTTTAGCAGTGTAAAAGGATCTTCCCAGCCTCAAGCAAGGGTGTTTTTAACATTCAATGGTAAGAAAGAAGATAAACATTCTTAAACAAATGTTATGATTGAGCGTTTTCTTCATCCCCTTACATTCAATAATGGAATAGAAATTGGCTTTTTGATCTGCATCTACAGTTACTGTTTTTGGTTTGTGTTGCTGAGGTACCTGTCAGCCTAAATTTTACTTTTTACCTGAAGTTCACTCCTAATACATAGAAGGTGTTATTAATTATGTACCTATCATTAGAGTAGTAAAGTTATGGCTAACTAACAATTAAAGGTTTTATTTCTCATCCTTAACTTTTGTTTTGGAAAGATGATAGCACAAGGCACATGATACGTAGTGGAAGTTACTAATGATTTGAGTTGCTTTCATCTGGTGCCCAACTAAGACACTTTATACTCTGAAAATCAGGCTGCCTAAAGGTTTACCAAGATACTTAGCAAGGCACAGAGTCCTTTGACAAAATATCATCCCTTGTGCACTTTGTAAAATGTGTCGGATGTACAGAGCTTGTAACAGTCACTGATGCCTGTGTACTGTAAACAAGCAATCAAAATTATTGATTTTGAAAGAAAGGTGCATTTACTTCTGTGGTGATGAGGAGTATATTACTACAGTTACCTCAGTAGTGATTTAATAGAGAGGTAGATTATCCTTCCAGTATTAATTCCAGCGTTAAAGACTGATTTTAGCCACCACTTCAGAATATGCATGTTCTTTGGGCTTGCTGGCATTGTTAACTTTTAGCAGATATTATCTGTCACTAAATAACAGGGGCATTGACAGCACTCTTGTCTTTTCTGCGGTGTTTGTTGAGACATGAGGACTTGTTCTTCACTGTGCCAATGCTGTCCACTTTAGGATGGGTTATGTGGTTCACAAGTGAAGTGTCCTGCACCTGCCACTTCCTGCCATGGGAGTATTCTGTGTGCTCTGAGTGTTGTACGAATCACTTTAGAAATAATAGTAGTATCTCAGACTTCTGTTCCCTGCAGTCATCATAACTGCGTACTCTTGAGTCTGAGACATCTCAGGGAGGAGACCTGCCATGGTGGGCCTTCTGCAAATGCCAACCAGCAGACTGAAAAATTACAAGATACTGTATATTATATGGGGCCCTACATTTATGAGTGCAGTACTTAGTAGGTGTGAATTGGCATGATTCCAGCAAAACCAATAATTGAGATTGTATTCCAAGAGAGAACTGCTCAACAAAGAAGTAGGAATTTCTTTTCCTTGTTTAAGTAACGCTGCTTTAATGTTGATGCTATCCATTCAGCACAACTCAGTGCAGAAACAGCTTTGGTGTAACTGCAACAAACATAGAGGTGTAACACAACTACAAACATAGAAGCTGATTCAGATGTCCACATATCCATGGTGGTAACCTTGAAAGCAATGCAGCTTCTCCCGATCTCTGGTATGAGGATGAAGTAGGAAGTGTTCAGCTTTTGTGGTATTCAACCTTGTGAATGGGGAAGAATTACAATGAGTGGCAGATGGTTTTGACCTGGACTGAAGAGATTTGTGTTTTGTTACTTGATTGCTTGGCTAATCAAAGGTATCCTCCTGCAAGTCTGAAACTCAGAACCACCATCCATAGGGAACCAAAACCATCCCCCCCCACCGCCACCCCCTGCCAAACATAGGGATTTTTAAAAAAAATGTCTCGGCAAATTGAAACCTTGGTTTCTCTTTCCCTCTCTGAAAGGAAGCTGTCCTTCCTTCCTTTTAAAGGAGTTGTGACAGCTTTATGTGACAGCAACCCCTTTCTCTCGTGAGGTTCCCGGGCCCCAAGAGCTCTGCCCCCATGGACCAGCCTTGGGGACACAGCGACAGCCCTCAGGTTCTCGGCCTGCTGAGCTGCCTCCACTACAGCTTGCTTCTGCAGTTTCATGTACTCTAGTTGCATGTCCCATGTCCTCGCCTTGATCTTGAAAGTGATGCTTTGTGTGGGTAAAAGTGAGTCTGTAGCCTCAATGAAGCTTAGGGGAATGTGTCATGAGAGCCTGGCCACACTGTCTGTCTTAAAACTGACATTTTACTATTTCTAATCTTATCTCAGCATTCATTCTTTTAAAAGATTTAAAAAAATTAAAGTCCTTGTTTATTTAATAGGTCTTTCAAAGTCATAAAAGATGTTAATGATACCTTTTATAATATGACAAGTAATGTTTGGAATAAAGGGCTGAGCTTTTTGTGTGATATAAACCCAGTGATTTTATTTTTAAGCCTGATTTCCAGATGGTAAGAAACAGCTTTCATTATGGGAAAAGAGTTTGCAGGTTGTTGTGTATAACAAGGTAATGCCCCACCTTTAGTATGAACTTCTGTTTGATAAATATTAATTTATTTACATGGATGAATAAAGAGAAAGGGTGAAACTTTTTTTTGTTCTCTAGCCAAGTGTGATAACATATTCTGTCTGCGTAAGCTGCTTCATAGCTTATTGTTTTTAAATCATGTAGAAATACCGAGTTATTGGCTGTCTCCATGCCCTGCAAAGTTGTCAGTTTTTATGGAGAATTGTCACTGTTTTGAAGTGCATCATTTGAAAATAAAACTTTAATTAGGACTCCTTATGTTTTAAATGACATTAGACAATAAAGACAAGTCATTCAAGCTTAGGATACTTACATGATATTTTTCAAGTTCTGAATTGGATTTGGCTTGGTGTCTATAATTACATTGCATAAGTTTTGGAGGGTAGAATGTATACAGGAGGAGAAAGTGACTGATGCTTTTCAAAGCTAACTTGCTCCTTCAGGATCAAGTCAATTGAGCTTATTCACATCACAGCATTTCTCATGGGAAAATCCAGCAAGTATCTTGACCTATTCTGTTGTTCATCAGGAAAGATAAAAATGCGAATCATTTGAATCATAGGCTGCTTTTCTCTTTGCCATCTACTTCATTAAGAATCAAATGTAATTAAAAAGTAAGCCTGGGTAATACCTCAAGAGCCTGATAATAGGGATTTTGCAATTAACTTCAGTGGCTGAAGGACTGCAACCCTAATTTCTATTTTTGAAATCAAAAGCCTGGCCCCTTGTCTAATTAAAATGTAGTTCATGACTTAGCTGAGATTGTTAAATGTACTCCTTACATGAGTGTGGAACTTATTGCTGTCTGCACCCTGAGTCTCTTGAAAATTGCAGTGCCATACAGAACCAACCCCGAGGCCCAGTTTCTATTGCTTTGCACCTTGTATAGCCATTTACATGTATGAAAGAAAAGGCCAGGCTGGAGCTGGGCCGCATGCTTTGCACAGGTGTATGTGGCTATATGTGGCACTAGGCCCGTGGAGGATCAAACCAAGGGGTTCTCAGTTTGCTTGGGATGATTTGTCATAACTTAATTGCCCTCTTCAACTGTGGTGGTTTGGGCCATCGGTATTTGTACTACGTCTGCGTTGGTGGAGCTCCCACAGATGAAGAAAGGTGGCTCTGGCTTTCTCTGATTCTGAAATTGTGAAGAAGGGAAGGCTGTGGTGCAGCAGTATGGGGGAATCATCCACTGTGTTACCAGGGAGCGGGTGAGAGCAAGAGAACTGACGATGAGGGAAGCAAAAGACCTGACACTATTAGCATACCATCCTCCCTCCTTTTACCTCCTTGTCCTCAGAATAGATCTTCCTTAATCTACTTAAATCGCTCATCATAATTTAAGGCACCATAGTTTATTTTTTCTCCATAGCAAAAGACTTACCTTATCTGTTTATGAACTATCAAGTATAGTGCCTGCTGTTTCTCAAGCTGCATGCATTCCTTCTTGTTACTGCATGTTCCCGAACAGATAATTGGGAGCTGTATCCTTCAGCCTTTACAGAGGCAAAACCTTTCACAAATCCGGTGGGAGTATTATTAAAATAAGGAAGGAGTTATTAGACTCTACAATAGTGTTAGACTTTGAGTGCAACTCGCATTTACATTTTGGGTTTTACTGCAGCCATAAAATGTTGGGCCATGCCATTTTAACATCAGACTGCATCAGTCAAAGCAGTTCCCATTTTTTTTTTTTGCAAATACACTCTTAACAAATAATCCGAGTTTTGGATTTATACGGAGATGCACAACCAAGTGATAATTTCACAATTTACTGTGAACATTTCATGCATTCCTACCTAAAATGTCTGGTCAAGCAGATATTTCCCATGCAGCTTCTCCCATTGTCTCCAGTGAAAATTCCATATGAGAAGTGGATCAAGGCTAATTTGCAGACGGTTTTGTTCCTCTTTTTGTCATAAAATTGCTAGAACACGTAAAGCACTTTTAAGAAAGTATCAGTCAGCTTCATTAATGACAATTAAAAAGCATAAAATGTCACCAGAGCAACAGCAGCACTTATTCAACTGTCAACATATTTTAAAAGATTTAATGCAACCCCTGTGGTTACCCTCAAGGAAAAATAAAGGAACTGAGAACCATTTTCTTTGAGCTCTTGAGCAACAGCAGTACAACTTGTTTTTAAACAATCCCTCATTGTAATGTTAATGTTACCACAGTTAATAAAAAGTTCATTTATTATTTGTGAGACTTTGTGCTGATGACAGTCAAGTAGGCAACGGTTTATGCTCACATAGTTGATTGGCTCTTTGGTGCTGTCCATGGAATGGAAACTATTTACAAAATGAAATAGAGGTAAATAATTTTATTGTAAAAAGGAGGAAAAAATAAAAGAGAGAAAGTTGGTTTTATTTTTGTTTATATGCAGACCTCATACCGAAATATCTTGGTTTTTGTTTTTGTTTTTTTTTTAAGTTGCATGATTTTCAGGAAATTGTGGGTCAGAATTTCTCAAAAGTAGCTGATTTGTGGCTTTCACAGTTTCATTGATCTTAAAACTGATTTATAAAGCACCGGACACCAACCATGTAAAATTTCTCCTCCTTCAATTATCTCCAAATGGAGATCTAAAAACTTAACTCAGTTTTTAATACTGTCCAATAAAATTCTTATCTTTAATAACGAATTTGGGATTCTTACATTTGGCAGAATTGACAAATACATGATTTGCAAATTGAAGCCTTTGGGGGTCACTTTTAGTCTTCTATGTACTTGGAATTTTTTTCTTGCTTTCTGTTGGTTTGGGTTTTTTTCCTTTGTAGTTAAAATAGAGACATAATGAAATAAATCTTACTTGTACATAATTTTTACTTGAACAGGCTATGAATTAAATGTAAAAAAAAAAAAATTAAAGGAAAAATTATGTAATAGGTTCAATATTCTTTCTATAGTTGTGTGGGCAGAGGTCTCACATGCCAGACGTTGAATATGCTGATTTTCACAGTAACTCTTGGTTAGTGTCAGTGTCACTGACTTGGCTTCACTGTCATTATTGTTGACATGAGTGTATGGGAGAGGAGAATCTCAGGTATTGTTTTTGTATTTAATGTCATATTGTGTCATGTGATGTGACCTCAGTTATGAAAACTATCATGCAATAAAGCTGAAGTCACAGGTGATGTTTGGTCCTGTTTATTATTTTTTCTCTGAAGTTCCTGCAAGAGGTACTCTCATTGGAAAGGACAAATAAGTACATTGTCCTCAAGGTAGTTATATACCAGGCCTCAAATTTAGGGGAAAAGATTATAAATTTAATCCTACTCCTGGATGATAAACTCATTCAAATCTTAGAAAGTTCAAGAAGATGTGAGTAGTTTTTGCATGCTAAAAAGTAGATGTGTTATCCAAGAGATGACTTGCTTTAATCTCTGTTTCCCAATTCAGTTTTTTTTTTTTTTTTTTTTTATTCTATGGAAAAGTAAAACTTTATCTTAGGACATTTTGACAGATTTGACATATCTTAGTTCTTTCTACTTGTCATAGAAAAAAATCAGCTTATCTTGGCCAATTCCACTGCTCTCTCCTTACAATTCTCCCTTGTGTTGCCTGTCTAAGTAAAACGCTGAAGTCCCTACACAGGCAGTTATATTGTGGTTATTGTACAACACATATTCTTTTATGTTTAAAAAAATGCGATGAGAGAAAAATGGCATAGACATTTCTAATACCCTATCTTTTTCGGGACTTTTGGAGTGCCAGTAACAAGAGCTCCTCTGTGAGCCATTTCCATACTGGATGAGTTCATAGTGCACTTTGATATGTGGCGCTCCACAAGCCTTTTTGTGTATAAGATGTAATTAGTGACGTGACTCACAATAATTGCTCATTTTATTGAAGTGTATTGACTGAGATCCTTCCATGAATAAATACGTAGACCAAGACCTTATCATGTCATTTGAACTGGCTGTTTCCTCAACATGTGTATTTTGTTCTTTTTGGTGGTGACTTTTCAGTGCTCTCAATAACACTCCTTAATAAAAAAGACCAGGCATTCTTTCTCAGGGAAAGGTCTTTGACATAGGGACACAGTTTGCTGATTCACAGTGTGCCTTCTCATCTCATCTTACATGCAGACTGCCATGGCTGCAGCAGACATCAGGTTAAAAGAAGGCTCTGTGCTTTCCCTGGTTCATCCGATTACAGAGCTGGGTCTCAGGGATGTGACAGAGAAGTGAGAAATACTCCACTGCCTGCATGAATCAATGTGATGTTGGGTATTGTCTTACTATGGAGTGTGCAAATCAAGACAAGTGTGTGTTTCCAGTAACAAAGTGAACGATGGTGATTTGATAGAGTTGACAACATCTGTCCTTCCTTCCCTTCATACCTCTGTTTTATTCAATGGAAACTTGCTGTGATTGCATCTGCATTGTTGCTTCATGTACCATTGATAAGGCTTCTTCCTGGAAGCAGAAATCCAGTTTACTGGATCTGAGACTGTTACCACAGTAGAAGAAAGATAAGGAGTGATTTCCCACTAAATCACTCTTTCTCTGGAGTTAGGGCCATCATGCACTTCAGAGAATTTACTTTTTCTTCTTATCTTGGTGAATATAAGACTAACTATCACTCTTTGGGGAAAATGTCTCTTGCTCCTTGTATGGATGAGGATGACTGAGGTTGTTTCCTGTCCCTCTGCATTTTGGATATTCCAACTGCTACTCTCACCCAGCAAATCAGTTGCCATGCAAAAGTGAGTGCTACAAAGGCTCATCTTATTGACACAATTAGTATCCTAGATTATGCCTAGATTATTTTTTTTTCAGAAACACTGTATATAAGTATTTTAAACTAATAATCTGAATGCTATATTCCCAGACTATAGAGGAGACAACATTTTGAAGAAATGTCCTGCTGTCCTCATGAATCTTGTCTACAAGACACTAGCCCATTTTATTTCATCATTATCTGAAATAAATTTTCTGGAACACCCCTGTCCAAAAATCTTGATAGACAAAATCTCTTTAAGAGCATTTCACCATTGCACAGGTCCAGTGAGTTTAATCTGGGAGTGACAAGAAATCAAGGACCTGGTAGGAACAGTGTAGTTAAGGGAAGAATGTGGATTTCAGACCTGGTGTATGAATGTCATCAGATCACCATAAGCTTACAGCTTGGTCTCTGAGGATCTTTTGGGCTGAGTTCTTTGTTTGGCCCATTCGTAATCTGGCCACCATCTCAGGAGTGAGATATAACATTTTTTGTGACATAGTAGTCCCGGGGAAGGAAAACGTGGGTTTGCTTTTATTTTATTTTTATCTGGGGACTGTATGTAAATACTTCATATAAAATACACCCTATTTTTATGAAAAGTTTTTACTTTTAGTACCTATTTCAAATGCAAATTTGATTTCATGAAATGTTACATTTAGAAATAATTTGGAATCAATACCTGGACTTTTGAACTGTTCTACTTAATCGTACTCGCTTCTCTGGGATAAATTATTGCATCATCAAATTTATCTTCTAGCATGTGGTTGAGAAGATAGCACAGTCACACTGGTTTGCCAAGTTGCTTAATAGGAAAAAAAATATCCTGGCAGTTAATTTTATTCTTTTAAAAACCAATACAACCCCTCCCTCCAAACAGAGATGAAACCAAATTCTTTTACGAAAGGCATCACTTTCAGCCGTTAAGAAGGTCAGGCTGTCATTCTGTAATGAAGGAAAGGGACTTTGCTTTAGAGTTACACAGTAAATGTGTCACACATTAAAATTCACTCTCAACTATTGTCTTAATTATTGTCTCTTTTCAGTATTTCCTTTGCAATTTCAGGGTTCCTTTATTGTCTTGTATATGCAACTGGAAACCCCCTCCCCAAAAACTTGTAAATCCCTCTCTGAAAGTAACGGGCTTCCTCGGGCACCTGCTTTTCTGATCATTTCTTGTTTCTTAGATTTTTTTTTTCTTTTGCTTAATACCATTTCCTAATGAAAAAATACATTTGCTTTTAAAACCTTTGAGTTATGCAGAATAAATCAATGCTGTCAGCTCTGAATAAATTAAATTGGGCAAATATTTGGCTTCTTTTAACATCTGAGTAAATCAGACTGTCTATCAGTCTCCCAGCTTAAAGTAGCTGCAGAGGTAGATTTACAGGGATAAGGAAAATATGTGAGGCAAGTGCCTGCTCACCCATTCAGTTCAATGGCTGGGAATGATGAGGTTCATTTTCTTTCCTTCTCACATAGCAGATCAAGAATGCAAAGTTTGGAACAGCAGAGGGAGAAGATAAGTTTCTTGGTATACATGTACAGAAAAAGTAATAGCGTTAGGGAAAACAAAGAGGGAAAGACAGTAGAATAGATGCATTCATTAATCCTGCAGCAATTTACTTTTAATGTGAAAAGACATGTATTCAGAACACTATCTCATACATACATCAATATGTATACCTGCATTTTCTGCTTTTTTTATCCCAAACATTTTATTAGGTGTGAAACTCAAACTGATACAGAGACTCCTTGAAAACAGCTAGTGATCTCAGAAGACAGGATTGGAGTTCCCTTACCCTCTACAGAGCCACAGCCAGCCAGGGGATGTGACAGTGTTTCTCTTGGGACAAACGGTGTCACACACTTTCTTTGGCTATTTTCAATGGCACAGGATAGTTTATAACACATTTAGTTTCTACAGTTCTTAGGTATTCCTCCTTGTCTGAAATAATCAGCTTGCATGCCTGTCATTGCAGTTTTCTGAGACAGTCTCCGTGCTAATATGTTGAGTGCTCTTATGAGGCATGATATCAAATTAGTACACAAAAATGTGAGCACTTGCATCTTCAGAATGACACTTTCCCTTTTTTTTTAATATCAGCCAATTAAGATGTTATTTTCAAGGAAAGGATTGGCATTTTTTCAAAAATTTTTGGGACCTGAAAAGGATTTAGTTGGCATGGAGAGCTGAGCCTGGGCTTAGACTTTTTGATGGTTTCAACATGAACACAGCTGGAATTTTTTAAGCTGATTCGGCTGAAAACCAACTTCCTGCCACTGTTGAAAATAATGCACCATCTTTTTTTCTTTTTTTTCCTAAACCAGACAAACCTACAGCGAAGACAAAAGAGTTTAAACCCCTCACGAGGTGCTTTATTGTGGTTTGCATTAGGGAAATAAAGCTAGCATACACAGCTATAAAGTATGAAAATGAATATGCCTGTAAAGCCATTACCTCTGATTTAATAACTTATCATCTTTATAGCTTTGGTAAGTCCCTTTAAAATGAGGAGGGTGTCATTATTCCAGTAGAAACATTGTTTTTCTTATGGATACTTGCAAACGTAAGACTTTTCCAAACCTGATTTTCAGAAATAGAGTAGGGAAAGAATCAAATGTAATTTTTATTTCATTGTATGTTCTTTCAAACCTCCTCTACTATTTCCTGGTGTCTGGTAAACACGTTCTTAAGCTTATACAGGCAGCTGAAAAAGTCTGTTCCCAAAGTTGCAAAACTGCATAAAATTGAAAAACTAATTTGAAACTTTCAGATGCGGTCAGGTATGCCAATATTTGCACTAACAGTGTTCAGAAAGTGAAGTAAGGAGAAGACTTACAAACTTGGCCAGCAAGATCTGGCCCTCCAGCTAGGTCCAACAAACAACAGGCTTTTATCTGCTCCCATCTCTTCCTTGGAGACATGGGAGAATCTTTACTTCCTTACCTGATGAATTCTTGCTTCGGCCCTGGCACTCTGAAGATGAGCAGTGAGTTTATGGAGCACACGTATGGCACTTATAGAAGAAAAAGAACATTAGTCTTGCTGCATTTGTATGTTTATATGTGACCAAGCTAGTTGAAGCTGCTGCTGTGTCCACCTCAATAAAAGCAGGGCTGGGGGAGAGGGGCAAGCACAGGAATTCAGCATCCCCCTGGCAGCTGGGGCAAGCAGACCACCCTGATGCAAGAGCTCTGAAGAGGGTTTTATAGAGGAAGGTTGTGCCAGCTGAATCAATACTCAGGCAGGTTTCATACCTACTGTGGTAATTTACACAGATCTGTTGTGAGGATAATTAAATATTTATTTTAAAAAACCCAAACCCAAACCCCAACTTTTCTTAAGTTAGATTTGTTTGCAAATACAGGAATCTGCCACAAACAATGACTTAATTTCCATTTGCTATTTCAAAAAAAAAAAAAAAGTTACATTTCATTCCAGATTCTCGGTGTGTCTGTGCCAAAGAACTTTGCCTCCTAAGAGCTCTCCAGATACATCCAGCACTGCAGCACATTGATGAGATCCCACTCCATAATTACTATTGTTGTTCTTGTTGTTATTATTATTGTTGTTGCTGTTGTTATGTTTTTATTTCTATTAAGTGTGTTATATTGGTATTATGGCATTAGTATTGGTATTGGAGTCAGGCAGTGAATGCTGTTTATGAGGCAGCCTGTCCTCCTTGTACAGTCAGCTCCTCTCTTATCTTGTCCTTAAAGAGATGGATGAAGTCTGCCTGGACTTGTCCAACAGGCAAGCAGCTGAGTTTTTTCTTTTCACTTGGAGTGGTGACTGTGAAGGACCTTTGCTTTAAGTTTTTTGCTAAAAGGGGGTTATTTCTCTTGCTTCTGAGGGAATAATGGCACTGGGAGGGGTTTATGGCTTGCATATGGCTGCTGAAAGCTTCCCTACCCATATGGAGAAAAGTCCCTTTCAGGTCAGGTTGGATGTGAGAGAAAACTTCTAACATCTAAGATCAGCTAAACTTGAGATTGTGTGTAACAGCAATAAACCACAGCTCTCTGAATAAACAAGGAGGCCACTTACTGTTTACTGTTCCCTTTGCTTATTTTTCCTGCTCTGTCTCTCTGATAGCCTCAACCTGTTTGCTGAGCAGCTGGAAATTAGTTTGGTTCAAAGTGGGTCTAATTCTTGGTTGATAGGTGTGACTCCTATGTGGAAATGTGTGAGAAATAGCAGACTGTGGGACATTTTTTCTCTAAAAGGCCCTTTCAAGAATGTAACTCTTTCTCTTTGGAGTGAAAGGGGTTGATGTAGCACTGACCAAGACATGAAAGGATTTTGTGAAGATTATTCACAGTCACAAGGAGTTGAGATGAAGTTACTTCACCCAAGATCACACTGTATGAGAACACTGACCAATAATGTCTGCTCTGGAGGTATTCTCCAGCTTCCTTGAGTCTGACTTTGGGTCTGATACCAGATCTGCTCACATTGAAGAAAGTACATATGCATATTCTCTCTAAGCTCAGTTGGGAGCAAAAGATTAATTTTCTACATGGGAACTGAGCATGGCCCTGGCCTACTATGTCATTTTTATGATAAAGTTTTCTGCAACTCTGCCAATGTATTTATTCTGATCAAGGGAAGAGAGTGCTGTGTCCAGTTTTGGGCCTTCCCAGTATTAAAGGTGCTGGCAAAATGGAAGAAGCCCAGTGAGGTGCTTCTAAGCTGTTAAAGATGTCAGACCATGTGGTAGACATGAAGAGACTGAGACAGATGAGTTTCTTCAGCCTGAAGAGAAGACTAAGGAGCATCTTATCGCTGTCTTCAGCTGTCTGATGGGGAGAGTATGGAGAGGAAAGAGCCAGGCAAAGGTCTGAAGTTTTAGCAAAAGAAATTCTGTTTAGGTGGTGGCACTGGTTTCTTTTTTTCTTTTTTTTTTTTTTTTTTTTTTTTTTTTTTTTTGAGCCTTTTGAAAAAAGGCTCACATAAAAACCCTTTTGAAACAGGTTGTATGGGGAAGCAATAGACTTATCACTTAAGGTATTCAGAACTCAGCTAGACGAGCTCCTGTACAAACTCATCTTACTGGAGTAGTTAGCCCTGTTTGGAGCAGGATTCTGGCTGACACAATCTTCAGGTGTCCTTTCCAACCTGTGGGCTTTGTGGTTCTCTGATTTTATCAGCAATCAGCAGGTGTGCGTATTAAGATGTTGGTATCTATTTTGGCAGCCTTTCCAGCACAGTTTATCTACTAAAGCAGCTCTGAAGAAGAAAGTTAGCTTTTCTCAAAAACGGTCAGAAATCAGACCCAAATGACCTTGTGGGCTATGTCCACAATGGAAGCTATGAACACTCAACATCAAGAATTCTTATTTAGATACTTAAGGCAAATTTTTGTGCCTAAGGTGTGGTTTTCCAAATCTGAAACCTTGAACGTTATGTAAATTGCTTTCTTACAGTTTAATAAAATAGATTTCCCTGCTGTGGAAGGGAAAAGCATGGGTTGCTTGAAGCTGCGCAGTAAAATACAACAATTTGTCTTCTGAGGAATGGCAGAAATCCTACATATGCAGCATTACATGATATGAAAGCAATGTCAGATGATTCTGTCTGTATTGTCTGTACACAGTCTCCTTCCCTCTCTTGTTTAAGAAAAAGAGACTGCTGCCTTGTTGTGAAACTGAGCTTATTCATAATATGAAAAGTAAATCACTACACGTTATGATGAAGTGTGCAGAATGTAATTAAATTTACAGGTTCAGAATTTATTTATTTGTTAAAAAAATTCTATTGAGCTCCTTTAATACCAAAATAAAATTAAGGTTAAATTAAATGACACTTCTTACCAAATTTCACAGTATACATTTAGTCTCAGAACAGATATATTAGATCTTTACCCTCTGTGACATCTGGTTCTATTTTATTTTCAAAGTTTGTATCTGTACATATGTATAATGTTACACAAAACAGATAAAGCAGGCATCTACAGCATGTACTCTGCTTGTAGAGGTATATGTGTCTAATTCTGGGCAAGTTCTATGTTATCTGATGTATGACAGATGTATAGAAAAAATTGTTTGCAAAAATGATACTAAAATGGCAAAGAGCCAAGTAAAAAATTTTAAACTACCTGGCCACATCCTGTTCCACATGCATATCATACTAAATTTGACCAAACTATGGTATTGTCTTTTCAGTGGCTGAGTTTCTTTAATGGTAAATGTGTGCTCTCTAATGCTAGATGTGCACACACGTATACATGCATAAGCAGCATACAGGTAATTAGTAATATGATATGTGCTTCTGAGTTTATTCTTTTCTGTCATGCAATTAATACTGCATTATATTTTGAATATTTGAAAAAGTATTTAGAAATGTATTGATTGTTAAACTGGACAGACTTAGGGATAACCTCTCTAAAAAGCTGTAATGGTCTATTCCTGACGTTATTTAACAAAACCACTATATTTTTCCTCTCTTCCTTAGAATCACAGAATCACATGGGTTGGAAGGGACTTCCAGCCAACACTCTGCTTAAAGCAGGTCTGATTAGATCAGATGTGTCCATTTCAGTCTTGAAAAACTCCAAGGATGTCAGTGTTCCCATAGCCTTGCTGTAGGTCATTGTACACAACAGGATTTGCCCTTATTCCTTTTCTCATCAAAACTGAGCAAACACAGCTCTCAATTCTCCATATATGCCATGTGCTCCAGAAATTTTATTTGGTTTTTTGGCTTATATTTTTCTTGGAAAGCGGTTCTTCCATTCTAATTCTGAGCTGCTCACTTCAGTAACTTCCCACCATCTCTTCACCCCTCTCCAAGCTCATCTCCAGAGTCTGACTCTTTTCATATTACAACATTTCATCATTCAGTCACGTTAAGACTGAGTAAGATCAGAATCAGGGCCACATATCTGTCTGTGTGTACTTAATGGCGATTAATTTGTTTCAATGTCTAGCTGGGGAAGAAAAAGGAGGATTTTGTTGGCTCCATTGGGGTTAGCATCAACTATCAAGTTGGTTTTTTTCCAGAGTGTGAACAAATGCGAGTGTGGTGTCCCGTGGCAGTTGTTGAGTATTTCTTGAAGCTGGATATCACGGGGAATTCCCCTGCCAGCCATTCTTAGAGAAGTTTCTTTATAACTTTCTGAGGATACCTTTTGATTCCTACCCGTAACTCCATTCATATGAGCAGTTTAAAGGAGTTGCCTGTTTATCTCTTACCAGTTCCCTATTAATTTACATTTTGGGCATTAACTCCTGTCATTGGGGGAAGCCAAAGCATTGTGTCATTTTGGTCATAGCAAAATAAAACCAAAATACACTTGTATATGAATAATAAAATAGAAAAGGTCTGGTTCACATCTTTAGACTACTTTGTGCAGACAAATTCATTTTCCATGGGGTAAAGGGTAGGTGGATTTTTTCTGTAAAGAGGTATTAATTTTCATTTGATCTGCCTTAATCCTAAGGATATGGGTTCAGATCCCAGGGCCATTGAAAATATTAGCTTGATGCTTCCATCAGCCTTTCAAGGCTCTCTGATTGAAGGCTCTCAGCAGCTGTTATCTACTGTAATAAATGCCAACGATAAAAAAGACTAGACGAGATGAAGATACTTCTTTGAAGAACAAATAAAACTATTTTCTTCTTAAATTAAATTATAGAAAAAAATCCTTTGATGATTTCTTTAGTGATAGAAAATACCAACAAGTTTTTTCTTGGGTAAAGCAATTGTTCTTTCTCACAAATATTGATTAGGGTTTGGGGGTCACAGTTCATAGCAAAATATGCCGTTTCTGTTTGCCCAGCTGCCACATCTCTGCCTTGTCTTCTCCTGAATGCAAAAAAAAAAATCTGTTATTTCCTTTACCTTGCATGAAAGCAAGGTAAAGGGAATAACAGATTTAGTGCTGCTCTGCTTGTTCACCATAGTTAATGTAAATGGTGTTACAGGATTAAGACTTTTTGCTTCCATGTTCAGATCCCACCCGACAGGAATTGTACTCTTGTATTTAAGACAGGGAAGAGGCCACAGTCTCTCAGTGTGGTTTCAGCTGGATAGTGACATGCATCGGTGATCCAGAGTGCAGGAATAAGTCTTACAAGCTTTTGTTGTTTTGGGTTTTTTCTCTTAAGTCAGGTTTGCATAAACTGAATAGTGCTTCTCCAGCATAACTGGGATGTCCTAGATAGAATGGGCCCTCAGAAAGAAACAAGGCAAAATGTCGAAATCAAAGGAGAGAAAGGGCATGGAAAGGCTGTTTCTTCCAGCTTTCAATCTGAGTTCAATTTTATGGACACAAATTAAAGTATGACTGTGTTGCAGAACTTTGTGTTACAAAACCTAAGCACAGGTGTGCAGTCATGAGCACAGTGATGATTGTTCAATTCTTTTTCACTCTTAAGAGTGTTCCAATATTCTAATGAAAGAACAACAACAACAACAGCAAATATAGAATCTCATTTTATGCATTTACAATTCCTTTTCTTGCATCCCAACTTCAGCATGAAGCATTTATCCAGTTTGGGGGTTTCAGAGCCCCTGGAAGTGGGGTTATATTCACAGGGTGGCACTTACACATCTTGGGACAGGCCTGGCTGTTCATTGGCAGTGATGGAAAGCGTACACGTTTGCCGCTGCCCCTTCTTCAGTGCCCATGCCAGTAATTACCACTTTGTATTATTTATAGAGACAGAGTTGGTTTGCAGGTTTGTTTTTCTCCTTTTCTTTTTAGCCACTACCCCACACGACTGCATCCAAGCTTTTTGTTGAGGTTTGTCTGGTGGAAGCAGAATTAAAGATTTTTGTGTACTTTGCCATCTTATGACAACTGGCAGCAACTGAAATGAGGCATGTCAAGCAACTACCACAAAAGGAGATCAGTACTTTACAAGTTCATACAAAGGTTAAACAGACCTTCTCTGTAATTGTGCTGTCTCATACAGTTAGTTAATATTTTCACATCTGAGAATATTTAATTTTCTTAATTGAGAGAATGTTACACTACAGATTCAGAAGAGAAATCAAAACCAAAATACTCTCAGCAGAGCTGTGCTAACACTTGTGTTAGTGGGAATAATATGGGGGTGTATAGGAAGCAATAGTTCATTACTGTCTCTCCTGCAGTCAATTAAATATGTCTCATACCTAATTGATTAAAGCTGCCACTTTTTTTTCCATTATGATAATAATAATTAGATTATTCTGAAACAGACTGTGAGTAGGACCATTACTCCCAGCTTCTCAAATCTTTAGAGGAATGGAAAAAAGTAAAACCCAAATGCCAGCCTTACCAGTTTGAGTTTGATAGTGCAAATTGAAAATCAAATAAAGATTTTTCAAAATGAAAAGAATAACAAAACACTCGGCTACAGTGTGTCTTTAATGAAAAAAAAAATCTCCACAATGCTTTGTAGGAAACAGGAGATAGCTAGAAATGTTTATAAACTTTTTAATACTGCAGTACTGCCTAGCGTATGTGTCCATTTCTGCTAATGCTGTCTCTGTTCACAGACGTGTGAAAATAAAATAAATAAAATTTATTAGTGACTCTGAGACTTGCAAATACCTGAGTTATGAGGACACTGTAAGTACTGATGGGATAAATTTCAGTTTCTATAGTTGCAAACATTTTCTTCCTACTCTGATGTTGGGCCCTGTTAATAGGTAAACTTGTTGAATCTTAAACAATTTCAAATGCTAAATCTTTATTGTGAGAAATTTTCACACATTACAAAACCATGAGTCAGAAAGCTGCTGATCCACTGTGTAGTTAGTTGCAAGTTTAATAGATGGAGATCCTATGTGATATTGTAGATGCTCTCGTGTAGCGAAGCAGTTCCTGCTTTCTGCACTCTTCCCCTATCCCAAATTTGTCTGTTTTTCAAATAGAAGGAATTCATAGAACTGATCTCTTTAATGTCCTCTTTGTATAAAATCTGGTGTTATTTATTTTTAAGCTTCTTAGGAGACTGCAGACTGTTTTGCCAGGCTAAAATGTTCTTTATGCTTACTATCTCCTCCGCTTTGATTCATGTTTTCTCCCTTCTGTATCTAGTCCCCTGTCCAAGTTAAAATGTAAATTAAATAGAAGAGATGTTTGGGAACACAGTGCTGATAGGTTCCTTTTTATCCACACAAGTGTTCAGAGTATTTCTCGCAGAAGAATAGCATAAATTATTCTATTAAATAGCATTATGGCGATTGTGTTCACAGAACAGTGAATGGTATTGTCATTGTGCTTAGGAAAAACTAACGGGGTTGTAAAGAAATGCTATCTACTTTATTAGAGTAAAATTTGACAGCTGGAAAAACAAGGGCAATGGGCTGGCTCCCATGTTCCGTTGATTTTAGCCCCCAACATTCAGAAACTTCCTTTTCTGCAAAACCACAGCCACGCTGCCTACACACGAACACACAATGCTCTTTTGCTTTGAGCCAGAGGCAGATTAAACTTCATTAGGAGAGTAAAGCTTAAGGAAAGTTCAAACTGTAACAGATAGTAATTTGATTAATAAAGAATTAGAGTTTGTTTTACTAAAGCCAAAACTAAAGGCTGTAGCGAGCTTCCCATGGTTCTTTTGTGCCTTTAACCACTGGGTAGGAATACAGTCACTTTTCACAGTCTGGTTTACATGCTGTGTAAGCCTGGTAGCCACATACCATAGCTTTTTAATGCTCTTAAGCACCCAGTGGAAGCACACATATCTGTCATTAAATAAACAAAAATATGCCTATAAAGTATTTACCTTAGAGCAAGAAATAAGAACCAGAACAAGAATATGTGTTCAAAGTATTCTTAGGTATGTACACAAGTAGCTCAGCTTAAAAGCAACAATTAATGCATTTTTTGTCCGGATAGATTAGATTAGCTTTCCGTAGCAACATTAAATTCTCACCCAGGCATCGTCATTGGCACACGCATTCCCTTGGATGAAGGAGGGATTATTGCAGTTGAGTGACAGATACCTGTGGCAACTGATAAACTGTGATTTGAGAACTCAAGTTGTTCTCACTAGGGGCTCAATTAGCAATAATACCTGAAAACTTTATATAGATGAGCTTCAACAGACAATCTAGCAGTGAATGATACCACTTGCTCTATGTTACATGCTGGAATGCACAATGGAGTAGAGAGTGGCTGCATGCAAATAATATTACAAAGTGAGGGTAAATACAACTAAGTAATAATGTGCTGAAATGCCTGGCAAAAACATTATGTGACTGGCTTCAGGAGTGGAATTCAGAGCCTGTGTTAGGTGTGTGTGTGCGCGAGCCCGTGGGGAGAGTTAAGCACCCCAGAGGGGGACCTGAAGCAGCCCTGTCAAATAAACAAATGCTGCCAAAAATCATCATGCTTCTTTAAACATTACCTGGAAATGGCTAGGGGAGAATCTTTGAGGACACAAATAGTACACAAATCTTGGTATTTAGTTCTCTTCTTCAGGTCTGCTAGGAGGTACCACCATCAAACTGGAATCCACAGAAGGAGTCATTGCCTGAAGAGAACTGTTTGCATAGTTTACGTTAAAGAACCAAGCAGAGACTACTTTTCTTTTCTCTGCATTGCATATAATTAAGAGAGAAAAACAATGTTTTAATTTCCATCTTAATTTAGAAGCAAAGAGACAGAAGTTCCAATTCCAGTCTGTGTTTTTTAATTAGCCATTGTTAAGCAGGAGGCATAAGGTGTGGTAATCAGAGAAGCATACTTTTCAATACTCTCTAAATGATGCCACTAAACACAAGAATAAAGCAGAATGAAGTAGACTGAGAAGCATAAAGGGCAGTAGATCAGATCTGAGTCCTAGCTAGTTTCTTGTTTACGTAGTTGCAACTTTATTTTCTAGTCAGGGGTAGCTCTGTAAGACAGATAAACCGTCCATTAGGAGCAGCCTTTGAGATGGTGGAGACCAGAGGTGACACCAGCCACTGCTCCATTCTAACATCCACCAAATGATTCCTGTAGCCCACTGAAGGGGCACATCAGCCACCTGGCCCCAGATGCTCTCCTTTAGCTGTCTTTTGCACAGATTAGGCCTTGTAGATTAGCTGTTGTGTTGCATCTCCAAGGCTGGATGTTGGGAAGTGCCTGATTTTGGAAGGGTGCTAACTTGTCCTGGCTTTAGGCTGGCTCACAGATGCCAGATTTGGGGGTGTTGCCAGAACATACTGGTCCTGATATTTCTTTATGCTAGTGATCCCTAAGTGCTGCACAGACATACAGAGATGTCTGTGTTCGGGAAGAAATTTGAGCCATGGTGAATATCTCCTTTAAAACTTTGCTAAGGTTAATTAAATTGTTGTTTAGTGCTTTGTAAGAGCAATTTATTTTATGGCTTGAAGGAAACTACTGCACTGAAAGCAGCTATAAAATGATGAAGACTGTGAATTTCATTTTGCATTTTTACAGGAGGAAGGGGAAAAAAGAGATAAAAAAAAAAAAGTCAGGGTGAAAAATGTATATGCCTTTGGTATAAATCATACTTTGTAGTAAATGCATGTATCAGAATAATCCTGAAGATGCTAATTTAAAAGTGGTGAAATGCAGTGCTATACATACTTAGAAGCTAATTAATAAAAATTGCCGTATGTTGCAATTACAATTTGTGCTGACAGTGAAAAACACAATTTGAAACCACGCATTTAGACTGACTCCCTCTTCTCTCTTCGTCATTCAAGTAGCCTTCTCAGCTATGTATGTGGGGGCAGGTGCATTCACCTCTAATGAATTTATGCCAGAAGAGAATTTGGCCCTGTTTCATTAACTTTGCTTGTTCCTTAGAGCTTTTATGTCTTATTCCCCCAAGCAACAGGATAGATATCTATTCAAGATACTTGTGAATTCAAAACACTTTATAATTTTTGCCTCAGGTAAGAAAGATATCTAAATATCTCATGTGTGTACACATGTACACACTCCTCTCTGTCCCTTTGTCTGCATGTGCACCCAAGTGGAAAATGTCATTGTGAAACCTCTCTTAAGCAATAGACCAAATCAATATTTAAATCCAGTCCCAATTAAGAGATGTGTTTTATGAGTGTAGGAACTGTGAAAATCAGAAATATTAGAGATCTTTAACTCCTCTAATCCACCTCATTGTAGTGAAAAGTGTTTGCTCCAGCACATTTTTGTAGTGCTTTCTCTTGTTCAGTAATGAAGGTCCTAAGCACAGAAACCTTTCTGAGCTGTTATTTCAGGAAGAAGAATTATTTTAAACTATGAGCCTTTGTTTTCTCTTTTGTAACTCTTTGCAACAATCAATTATACTTTTGTGCACCATCCTAATCCTATCCCGTGTGAGCATAGAGCACTCACACAGAACTGTTGTTCAGTTGCTTTACACCCATTTTTTTGGCCTTGCCAGCCATGCTTTGGTTTGTTTGTTTGTTTGTTCACAGTTTATCGATCTTTCATCATAATTTGATCTCTTCAGTCTCTTGAATACTCACAGCATTCCAAGCTCCATCCAATTTTCCTTCCCAGTACTAACACTGAAGAGTTTAGCAAAGGAGTTCATTATTCAGTGGATAATCTCAGGATGGTAAAGGGCTGTTTAGTGATGGGATTCCTCCAAGTGGGGTTCAAAGTAATGCTAAATACAATTTGGTGCATTTTTAATGTATTTCTTGCAGGTGCATACTCTGCTATTGCTCTAACAGTAATTTAATGTGTATAAATCCAAACTAACTCCCTTGAAGTCAGTGAATATGCATCACCTTCCTAATTGTGCACTAAGGTGTTAGATTTCAAATAGTAACAATACAGTGTGCCAAGTCCATAGGCACACTACCACCACCAGTGTCACAGTGCTAATTAAATAATAGAGCCAAGACTTTGGACAACTCTATTCACATGTTTATGTGCATGCAGTTGCCTGAAGCTGGTCATTTTGCCTTTGACTCAACAGCTGTACAGATGCGTGGGGCTGTGCTCTCAGTTGTTTAATATATTCAGGCACATGTCTGTTCTTGCCCACATGTGCAGCAGGACAGAAGTGTGAATTAGACTGCAAGTTGTTCCAGAGGCTTTTCAGAGTAATTCAGTCTAGATTCTGCCATTCAGATCGACTAGATCTGGAAATCTCAGGTTTTAGCTATGAAAGTGACACCTGAAGCCACGCACCTGAAGGTCACTCAAGTGATTTCCTTGCTGATGCCTGAGACAGGATGACTTTGGCAGGTGTAATGGAAGAGACCCATGGTAGGTTGGGTCGCTGCTAAGAGCTGGAAGCCATGCTGCATTAGGTGGCTTCCATCTCAGGCGTTTGTCTCCCTGCATCTGCTGGCAGCACTTGGGGACTCTGCTTTTTAGGTGTCAGGTCAGTCTACTGTGGTTGGTATATCCAGAGGAGAAGCAGAGAGTTCCAGATACTGTTGCAAAACTGGAATAGGGGCTTTCTGATGTAGTAAGCAGTTACCTGTTTCTCACACCATGACTGATACTGTCAGTATTCTTACTAGTGTTAGAATATTCCAGGGAAAGCAGATTTCATCAGATTTGATCATAGCAGTGGCTTGCTGCCAACTCTGAACCCTTTCTCAGTATATTCTTTGCATGTATGGGTGCATCTGTTCTGCCAAGGGCTTCCTTCTAAAGCAGCAGTTTGACCTGGACACATAGACATGCTCTGAACAGCCTCGTACATAACTGTCAAGGTTATTCAGTTCTGAAGTTTGGTGTGAACCTCAGGCTTTTGTACAATATTGTTCACTCAGACAACTACCACCAGTGCCAGCACTCCTTACAACACAGCTTAGAAATCTACTGCATCCGTGGCCCCTCTCACTCATCAAGGCATGTTCCCCAGAAAGCAGCCACTGCAATTACTCATCTGTTCTGCATGCCCTGAAAGAAGATAGGGATGGACAGGAGGTGAAAATGTAGTTCAGCAGTGGACTCTTTACTGGTAGTGTGCAATATATTTGTTAAATATTCCCCTTATGCTTGTTTATTATGTAACAATTAAAAAGAAAAAAATAGTTGCACTGATAAGAAATTTTCATTCTTGAGAAAAAAGTTAAACTGATCCACAGTTTTTTGAGCTGAAGTTAGAGAGAGCTTGTATAGAATGAATGGGCTTTTGTTAAAGAACAATAGAAACTAAGACTCACCATGATGCTCAGGAAAAGCTTGTATTTTCTCTAATGCTTAAGATACTATTTTTGTAGCTAACATATCTTTGCAAAATAGGACCCAAGTAAATCAAACTAATAGAGTAAGTTAGACTTATATGAATTTGTTGTTGGTTTGTTTGGGTTTTTTTCCATTTTACATGCATAAGATGCCTGGAGCCAGTTTTACCTTGCAGAGGCTTCAAAGGACTGAAAATCAGTTTTACAGTATATGCAAAATAAGAAGACTTTCCATTTTGTTTGTTTTTGTTTGTTTTTTTTTTTTTCTTTATGGTTAAATGTCTGTGTGCCAGGCAGCAGGCAGGTTTAAAGTGCAGAACTGTTTAGATATGCAGTAGGGAGTAGTGTTTAATTAATGGTGTTTAATTAATTTGATGGTGCTGGTTTTTAAGTAGGATAAATGAATGTAGGCTTTACCTTTCGAGCCCATTAGCTTTATCACTTTCTTGAAGGTATGAAAAAATATTGGAAGAAGCATTAAAACAAATACAAAATAAATTTTTAAAATGCCTGTATTTTCATTGGAATCATTAGTATCTGTCCTTGGATTTTAAAGCAGTTTCTCATCACCTACTGTGAAGTGGTTTTGCATAAAAGCCAAAAAAAAAAAAGGATGAGAACCTTGTGCAATACTGAGCATATCAGGAGGCTCTGTGTGGGAGAGCCACTGAGTAAGCTGCAAAAATGGCATGAAGATCTGTAAGACTTGTAGGAAAACAAGGCTCCACTATCACTTTACTCTGTGGATTAGACATCAGAACTGAAAATAAGATAGGGGAAATCAATCCTCATCTTCAGTGACATTTTATGTCATTTTATCTCCTGCCTCTCTCCATTATTACTTTCCAAAATTAAATAAAGAGTCTGTGTAATAATGCTACAGCAACTGTAATGATCGTTGTCTCTAGGCTGGTTTGATCCTGTGCTTTGAACATACCTGTGTCTGAATGGGGGATTGGATTTTACTGGGGCAGTGAAAGTGTGGGCAAACATCCTTTGCGTCCCCGTTGGAGCAGCACAGTGTGCCACCATCCACAACAGCAGGGCAGGGCTCCACTGCCCATGCCAGGGCTGAGCTCACTTGAGTTTTTGCCCAGATGGGAGAGCTGCCCTGCGATCCGCTCTGGGGTCATGGCCACCCCCTGTGTCTGTGGCATGGTGCAAGGCAGCCTTCCCAGCCGGAGACGACACTGCCAGCAGGCAGCTGCATCTCATACAATGTATTTTTGGAAGTCTCTGAACTTTACAGTAAAACGTGTGCCAGAAGTAGTTAGGAAAAGTTCAGGAGGCACTGAGCACTTGAGCGTTTGCTTTCTAACCCCCTGGTCTGACAGTGTTAATAAAATCTAGTTTGACAGTGCTTAACTGAATTTAAGTGGATCAAGCTTACCACTGTGGGTTAGTTTGATTCAGTTGCCTCATATTCAGAAATTACTTCTGCTTGTGAGGAACTCTCATCATGTGTTAAAAGTGATTAAAATACATTTTTCCAGCTTCTACAAAATAAGAGCTTTTAAGGGATATAATATTTCCAGGCTAATAAAGAAGAGCTTTTAAGCATATACTGTTTACAGGGATTAAATACTTGTGATATATCCTGGAATAATGTGGACTGAGTGAGCATTTAGCACCACTGGTGTGGGTGTGCCTCAGCAGAAGGCTCTGTTCCCCAGCAGAGGGATGAAGGGCTGGAGAAAAAGAGCCAGGAATGATGGAGGGAGGAAGGCAGAAATGGGCTCTGCTCTCAAAGAGCAGACTAGCCAGGAGAGTGCTACGCTGGATTAAAGTGGGAAACAAATGTAGAGGGTTGCAAGTTCATGGTTTGTTTTGGGGTTGTTTTTTTTTTTTTTTGAAAAGGAGTAATGAAAAGCTTCAGTTAGTTTGTCATGGAGTGTAATTTAGTTAATCTCAGTGGGATACTTACTGGCTTCCAAGGAAGGAAGAACTGTGTATCCATTAAATCACGTTGAAGATGAATAAAAAATTCCTGTTGTTTCAAGTGTTTCACCTTTTCTTTATGTAATACTCCCAAGTATTTCCCACAAGGGACTCATTTGCTTCTCAGGGGATTTAGCATTCATGTAACAGGCTGGAAATATAATTGCATTATGATTTGGTACTATGGGAGTATTTTGAGGAGATTTATGGGGAGAGAGAGTTGTGAGGAACAACACGGTGCCTGCTGTCTTCTCACAGCCGGTTTTTGCCTCTCCTCCCATGCAGTTTGGCACCTGCGAAGGGCTCAGTGTGTGCTGCTCTTTCACTGTACCTGTTCCTGCTCTGCCTCCCACCTTTGTGCCCACCCTCCAGTAAAGGGAATTGCTTTCACTGCCTTCACCTCGCTGTGCTTATGCAGTGGAAGCCCAGATGCATTAAATCACTAAAACCATTGAAAGGGTGCGATGCAGAGTTTTGCTTCTGTGATTGCATATGTTTGCATTGAACTCTGCCTGCAGCAGAAATAAAATATCGTGGAGATCATGTGTGATCTCTCCGCCTGTTCATACCCACATCTAGTGTTTTTATTTTGTAGGTAATATTTGACACTCTAAACCATAAATGCCTGCAGTTTTTCTTTTGTTCATTTATTTTGTTTTCAGAGGAGACAAGTTTAGGGTAGTCTTTGAATAAAAATGTTTTTCATTCTATATATTAAAAGTGTTAGTGGGACCAGATTGAGTTACAACTGGTCCAGGATGCTATTAGTCTAATTCTTATTAATTAATTCTAAATGCTTTTCTGATCATATGATATACTGAACTGGGATGTGTGGCACTTTAACCACTACAGACTGCAACCTAGTCCATAGGTAGACTAGAAAAGACTCTTCACATTATCTGCCTGATATCTGTATTTTTGCTTTCTCTCTTTGTATTGATTTTAAAGTTGTTAAAACTACTTTGAACCCTGTAGTAAGCATGTTTTCACTAGGTAGTAAGACTCCAACACACTTATAGCTGAAAAGACAGGAGTTCGCATCCATGAAGTCAGCACATGACACTTTGAATAATGAAGTACTTAGTACTTACAATTTGTAAATATTGTTTCCCGAGCATTCACCTAATTATTTTAAGTTTTTATTTCCTTTATGTATTTTGAGTATCTGTCATGAACAGGACACTGCATCCTGTTCTGCACAGAGCGAAGTTTATGAGTGTATTTAAGGAAGGACGTGT
This sequence comes from Heliornis fulica, assembly GCA_013399135.1. Classification (NCBI taxonomy): domain Eukaryota; kingdom Metazoa; phylum Chordata; class Aves; order Gruiformes; family Heliornithidae; genus Heliornis; species Heliornis fulica. The sequence goes on along the minus strand of VXBZ01012098.1, from coordinate 252,942 downwards.
GCCTCATGAATATGTCAAAAATTGGGACGTTAAACAAGTTTGACAGGGCACTTCTCAGTGCCTCAGTTGAAATGTCTTTAAAATGTTTACCATTGCTACCTAATATAATTTATTTTAAATGTCTGGCCTAACAAGTGTCCATAAATCTGATTTGCTATACTGCTAAACATAGAAACTTGGCTACACCAAATACTTAGCTGTACACCTGTGGGGGCATTTTATGGGGAAAGATGGCATGTCCTTTGAAAAATCATTTCCATTATATTCTGTCCCTATAGCTATTTTGGGGTAGACACTGTGTAGACCTTTGGTGTGAGCTAACACAGCTTTCTTTATGTTCTAGCATAAAGCCCAGTAAGCATTTCATAGAAAGCTCCTACAGAGTGCATGGCTGTGTGGCTGTCTGGCCAGGCTCTGTGCAGCAGGTGTTTAATGATGACCTCAGTCACATATATTCCAATAGTCCCTGGTGCTGCCTTTCAATACTTTACTTTAGCTCAAAAACTTAATAGTTTCAACTTGATATCACTATTATTGAACAGCTCATGAATTCCTGTCTGTATAATAAACATAGTGGAAGGCTCAGACTGAAGTTCATTTGGTCTAAATCAAACAGGCAGTTGATAAGAACGGATTACTAGTATTTTAAGAATTTTAATACCTAAAAAAAAATCCCAAAGACTCACACCTACTTTTTCCATCTTTCTCCTTTTAGCCATCAACATGTTTTACCCAGCAGGTTTTAACTAGAAGCCATATGCTCTCTAATCTCAAGGGAAATAGTTCCAGCTTGAAAATCAATATGTCACTACCAGGCCATGGTAATAGATGCTTACAGCAGCAGGTTTATATAAGCTAATGGTGCACTGTGCCACAGCAACTCATTTAGATGAAAGGGTTGCCTAGTCTCATTCAAATGTTTGGGGCAGAGAAGATGAATGTTTGTGAAAGCTAATCAAGATGGTAATTTGTTCACTGAAGAGCAGGCTGTCTATAGATGCTACACTGGAGATCCTACCAAGGAATGTGTTCAGGACAGCACCTGAGCTTTTCTCCCTGCAAGATATTTTTGTAATTATGGGGTAGATTTGCACTACCCTATGAGCCTGCATAAAACAGAATAGTTTTTTTGAAAATTACGGACAAATCATCAAGATCTAGATCAAAATATGCTTTGAAAAGGGAAAGCCTAAGTGAAAGGCCTAAAATAAAGGGTCTTTTTCAATGAATCCTACCTTGATATTTTTTGTGGTTTGTTGTGCTGACATATTATATAGATCAAAACCTGCTGAAACAAAGTATTTTTATGCTATGTCCCATTGGAAAGCCATTCTGTGTTGCTAGTGACAACCTGCTTGCTTCCACAGAAAGGTTATTTCACCACTGCTGGTAATTTTTCTTACACTACTGTCTTTCAGAGGCCCTCTTCCAGTGCAGTGTATCACTATTTCTTTATGAGACATGGAAAGTGGTCTTCAGTGCCAAGTACCAAAGAGGCTGCAGCCATGTACGTTGTTAAAGACGAGTACAGTTTTCCTTTCTTTTGATATGACATATATTCAGAGTTTTTGTTCTTTCTGTTGCTTGGGACAGCTATAAAAAAACCCACATTATTTAGGGTAAAATAGCATATCTGAATATTTCAGATCCACACATCAGACTTTTTTTTTTTTTTTTTTTTTAGTTCAGCTCTAGAAATGAGTGAAAATCCATGCAGGAAAAAAGGCCGTCATTCCTAATTGTGTGTGTTTAATTCTGGTGTACATAGCTTCTGGGGATTTGTTTAAAAAGTTCTGAAACACATAGCTAGTGTATATCTTGGTCTCCTGTTCAGACATGGTGTTCTTAGTTTAAATAACAAGTTAAAAAGAGCTATTTAAACAACTCTTTGTAACTTGTGGGAGTCAAAGCTTGTCTTGTAGAGCTTTTAAAATGCAACGAAGCAGTGTTTTGGTGATGTATGTGTAACTCTTTCTGTTTGTTTATTTCAAACTACTCCAGACTCTTCCAGAAGCTTGTTTTACATATATATACAATTGAAGTTTCATTGAAAGGACATGTGTCCTCTTGTTTGGAAATTTACAGAGAGCATCAAAAGACATTGTAAATACACTGAAAATTTCCCCTAGCAAGAAACGAAACCACCAGGCTATTTGTGCACTATGTATGTTTATAGCCTACTTCAAAGGTTTTGGTTACCCTAGCTTGGAGCTGTGGAATCTCTTGCGATGTAACAGTAGATGAAGAACTCCTACATGCACACAGCAACCTCACAGACTAATCCCCATGTTGTCACAGTCCACTGTACACACTCGTGTGTTGCCTGTTGTCTGAACAGTGATCTGAAGCATTCATAGCCCTGTGAAATGCCAAGAAACACCCACTTTTGGCATCTTTTTTAAATCTGATCCACTGTCTGCTGAAGCCAGTTGAAAGATTCCCATGACCTAAAGGTTGCTGTGAAAGCTCTCATCTCAGAGGGAGCCTGTCGGCGTAGTCTGATAGGAACCCAGGTTGGACAAAAAGTGAAAAACTGACAAACTATATTATCAAAGATACGATAGCATAAGAGCTTGTGAAATGTGAAGCCTTTTAGTATATTAGGTCAGCGATTCACAGGGCTCCCCCTTCACATCATCCTGGAAATAGAACTGTTGAGTGAGCAGGGGTGAGAATTAGACTCATTTTACAAAACTCTTCCAAAACCCAGCCATGTGAAGAGAGCATTACTGAAGGATCAAGTCAATCACTAGAAGGCTAGAAAATAGCTGGCCTAAATTAGCACAGCAGCTTTGTGATCATGTATTGTGAAATCATGCCTTTATTTTAGGCTACCTCCATCTTTGAAATTAATCATGGCCTGAGATATGATTCCTGGCTGTGGATCTCTACTGTCATTTATTTGCAGAAGATACAAAGGGAATGAGAATGATTTCAACTCAACATTTCCGAGGGATTTTATTCCTCTTATTGCCTGTTTCACAGATTTCATTGACAGTTGTAGACCAGTCCTTTAAGTAGTGTTTTCAGTTGGTCACAAAGTGACCCTTTTGTCAGGGGTAAGATTCCTGTTTGATTGAAAAAGCAACAAATATTTAAATTTGACGATTGATAATAAGAAACATGCAAGTGGAAATATAAAGTGCTATGCAATATTATATTCTACAAAGAAATATATCTGTCTCTCTTCAGTTGCATACCACAATTTTTCTTAAACTCAATTCCTCATGTTTAAGTTAACAGGCATGTTATAATAGTAACATAATAGTTAATATTTCTAAAAGTTCTCAGATACTACACTTAGCAGCATTAAAAAAGCCATATGAATTAAAAATACTGTCTTCAAAAGAGGTTGAATAATTCCTGTCACTGAGGAATGAAGATGAAAAAATATTGGATTACTTTGAGGTTATTAAATATTCCATGCACTGAACGAGTTAATTGGAGCACAAGGAAAAATATGCTGATGTAATTAAGAAGCATATTGTAATTCATATTATAATTCACAATAGCATAGAGGTCAAATTTGATTATATATTCCATTTTCTGAATGCTTGCATTTGCAGTTTTCGTAGAATCACAGACCTTAAAGATCATCTCTTTCCAATCCCATTTCCTTGGTCAGGGACACCCTCCACTAGACCAGGTTGTGAAAAGTTCCATCCAACAACCCCAACTCTCAGCATGTCTTCAGTGTGTTTACCACACCACACCACACCACACCACACCACACCACACCACACCACACCACACCACACCACACCATGCAGTTTAGTATCGTCGGCAAACAAAAAGATGTTAAACAGCACTAGCCCCAATACGAACCCCTGAGGAGTCCCACTCATTACTGGTTTCCACTTGGGCATAAGCCATTGACTACAAATCTTATGTCAGCATCCAGCCAATTCCTTAGCCTCTGAGTTGTCCATCCATCAAATCCATGTCTCTCTACTTTAGAGATAAGGACGTTGTTTGGGACAATGTCCAGTGCTTTGCACAAGTCCAGGTAGATGACATCAGTTGCCCTTCCCTTATCCATCTGTGCTATAACTCCATTGTAGAAGGCCACCAAATTTGTCAGGAACAATTTGCTCTTGGTGAAGCCATGTCGGCTGCCAGCAATCACCACATTTCTACCTTTCCTTTCTGAGCATAGTTTCCAGGGGGATCTGTTGCATCATATTTCCAGGCACAGTGGTGATACTGGTCTTCCTGTTTTTTCCCTTTTAAAAATAGTGGATTTCTATGAAATTAAATCTGACTGCATCAATAAAAAACTTCACAAAGTGAGAAGTTACTGAAAAAATAAAACACAGCAGTGTTACAAAAAAAAAAAAGAGTATGTCCTTCCTCTTCCACTGAAATTCTACCATTATCCCAATTTTCATAAAAATCAGAAGCCATATTTTATTTTGGAGGTCATTAAATTATCTGCCACTTTGGACAATAAGACAGTCTCTCTCCTACTGTATTAGGTTGAAGGGATTCCTTCCGTATGCTTCCTTCTCATACTGGTAGGGCAGAAATTGTGTTAGACTGAGTTTTGTGGAAAGTTCAGAAGAGTAGAAATGTGTAGCTGAAAACTTCAAGGGTTTCAGCCCAATACAGACAGCCAAAACGGAAAATTTTATCTCAAACAATTCCAGTTAGTCAACTGAAAACAAAAGTGTTGAGTAACCTCGAATAATCTAAAAAACATGTAATACTCTGATATTCCGGTCATTTCTGGTACTAAACCAGTAGAAAAGTCCTATTACTAACAGCATTTAGGAGAGGTCTTTAAATAGATTGGCCAAGATGAATGCTAGTATCAGAGATCCTTGTTTTTTATTGTGTTGTGGCACTTTTAAGCAAACTGAAATAGAAATTTGTATAATGATACAAAACTATTTTGAAATCTGTGTTTTAACAATCCATTGAAACCTAACTTTGTCCTAGAAACCCTGCTTTTTAATTGATGAGTCAGTGAAGAATGGTGGAACTGTTAAAAAAATATTAATTTAGAGCAGGTTGATGATTTACTGTAAGCCTGATTCTCAAGTATGTAGTAATGATTTATTTTTTTAATCAAAGTTTAACATAAAGTTGTGATTTTTAATCACAATATAGGTGACTCTTTTTCTTACTTGCTAAGTGCAGCATTAGTGAGTCTTTTCAAGAGTCCTCGGAGGGTGATGATGTCGAAATAGATCAGGGCATGGTGGATCATGGTGAGGCTGCTCTTCACAAAGAGGTAAACACAGGGTTTAAAAAAGAACAGCTGTGTAAATAATACTGGAACAAAAAAAAAAAATTAAAAATTAATCAAAATGCAGTAACAGTCAGTTTAAATGCATTGAAAAGTGAATAGAATCAAAGTAAGTAGATTTATAAGGACTAAAGTAGATTTTAGTCTCATCAAAATTCCTTCTTTGATAGTGTCTGCTTTTACAGATGTGAGGTAGTGCATCTGTTACAGTTCAACTACACTGCTCCACTTTAAATTTGTAAAAGGAAACTTCAGAATTAAGCCCTATATTAATTTAATACATATTTGGTGGAAAATAATTTGACTACTGTTTTGCTGTCAAACTGTAAAGCATTCTCTAGAGTGATTGTAAAGTGTCTATCTGGAATCTATTTCTTATTATGTGGTGTCAGCAGTAGCTTGGATGATGGGATAGGATTTCCACATTTGAGCATGGCACCAAACTGACAGGAGTTTTAAGATTTTAAAGGATAAGGTCGGAGCTCCAAATAATCTCGCTGAATTGTGAAATGGTCTGAAATCAATAAATTGAAATTCAGTAAGGAGAACTGCAGTGTCTGTGTGTACAATTAGGGAAAAGAAATTAAATGGTCATTGAAAAATGGAAGACTGGTCAGAAACATCACGGAACTGGAATTAGGTGTACTACTTTGCAGACTGAGTAAGTAGTAACGTAAATGTGTCCAAAAAATTCAATGAAATATCAATTTCACACACAGAAGACTATTATTTTGCTGCACACCAGTGAGTGTAGTTGTGGTCACTGCAGCAAAGATGTAAGCAAAGTGAAGAAAGTCTTGAGGACAGCAACAGGATTGATAAGAGGTATAAAAGATATGACCTGCAATGAAAACTTGAAATAACTGGGTTTGTTTAGTCTGGAAAGGAGAAGACTCAGAGTGTGAGAGAAGATGAACTTGGTAACAGTCTTCAAAACTGTTGTAGCCAAAGGGGTTATCAGTTGTTCTCCACAGTCACTGAGGACAAGGCAAGGAGTTACTAAGATAATTTACAGTACATATTCATAGGAGAAACTTTGTGCAGACTTAAACAGGTTGTGTTAGAGGAATGGGAGGGATGGTCCCTAAAGAGCTACCCATTTAAAACATTTAAAGGATATCTACATGTATTGATCCTTCTTCAACTTAACAGGGTGGTATAGTAACATTGTAATCCTTTCCAATTCTGCTTCTCCATTTTTATTTTGTCCATTGCAATAGCTTCCTTGTGAGTGGTATAATAAATAAAGCATACATTTATTGCCTTTGCTGCAATATGAATTAGTCAAGCAATCCATAAATTGCAACACTTTTTTATTAAAACCGTTCCTCAGTAGTTTTCTAGGACAACAAGGGGTTGGTGTTTGATGCTGATGAATTATATATTTTCCATGCACTGGGAATAATTAACACCAATATATTCTGTACATTTCTGTATATTCCATGTATTCCATATGTTCCCATAATATCTGTTTTATAAATGTTATCTCATTCTCATGGTTTCTGCATAATAGTCTATGTTAGAGACCTAGTCTATAGGTTGCTAATAGTCTGTGTATCAACTCCTTATTAAAAAGTGAAATTCCTAAAAGTATATATACAAACTTACAAATGAAAAATTTCCTTCAAAAATGTACTAGTGGTCATAACTTTTCACTCTAGCATGGATCTTTTCAAAGTGAAAATGAACAAATCTAAACCTACTTTCTAAGATCCATAAAATCAGACTGTGTTTTGCTACCAGTTTCAATGGAAATATGACAGAGACTTTTAATAAGAATCATAGAATCATAGAATGATTAGGGCTGGAGGGGACCTTAAAGATCATCAAGCTCCAACCACATTGATAAAGGTGGCTCCAACATTCACTTTTCACTTTCTTTTGCGAGATTTCTTGTTCCCTGACATAGGTGTGGGATTAGCACTGTCTATGAGTGATGCCACAGTTTGTGTTGTACTGCATAGTATAGGCCTGGCATTTCACACCTTTTTAATTCAACTTCCATATTTGTTTCCTTTTTATTTTTAAATTTATTTTATTCCATGTTGTATTGTGCTGAATTAAATTTCATGTACTGAAGATGAACATTTCTGGACTCCCTTTAGGGCTGTCTCATATTCTTGTCCCGACTTTAACTGAGAGAGATATTTAAATGGATCAGTACAGTATGCCCATAGAAAATACAACTTGAGCTATTGGAATGAACCAGAAAGGAAAAATGTACTTTTTTTTTAATGCCAGAAAGTTTTGCTATGGCAATTCTATTGGTTTGGAGAATTTATACCTTGATTTTGTGTATTAGAGCATCATTTGTGTTCTCAAGTGTTTGCTCACCTTTAATTGCTCCTTGCTGCTTCTTGGGTGGCTTTGTGTCATCAATATTGAATGAACATGAATATTGAACTTCTGGACACACATTTGTGAAAGTGTGCCAGTCCAATACTGGAAGTAAGGCGCAGTGTGGAGTGCAGTCCAGATGTGTAAGCTCTCTCGGTACATTAGGCAAACGCTTTTGGTACAGCTGCAGCAGACACCACCATCTCGAGGGAAAAGGAAGAAAGCAAAGGCTGGTGAGGATGCAGCGGCAGCTCTTTGAGGGTGAATAAAGATGCAGCAAGGCAGGAGACGAAGAGATGGCAGGATAGTTAAAGACCAGCTGCTAAAAGGTTAAAAAGCAATCTACTAAAGGCAGAAACAGAAACTTTGGACTCAGTCTTAAGATGAAGTTCATTAAATACTATGGACTCTAATCACCCTTGCAAAAATAAGATTACAGGATTTTGGATCCTACCCAGTGTACTTTCAGTATTCTGCAAATGAGTAAATAGGTTGCCTCACTTTTCTTCCTAATGAGCTTGTTCTTCTATAAAGTGTACAATAAATTAAGTGGATTGATCACATTTTCAGCCTGGGGAATGTAAAGACAAGTAGCTTAATTTTGTGATATCCATCCGTTTCAACCTTAATTGTGGTTATTGTAATAGCTAGATAGCTAGAACCCCACCAGAAAACTCTTCTACTGCTGGAGTGATCAATACACATGAAATTCAGTTTTTGCCTCCATAGACTAAAAAAACAAAACACCAAAAAAAACCCTTATTAATTATGAACAACAAAATGAAGGAAATAATTATTTTTTACTACAACATGTGTAGTGGCAGTCTGATAGTATTTCAAAGGGCTTCACCTCTACAAAAGTCTAGAACTTTTTTAAACTGAAGCTAGAAAAGCTTCACCTCTACAATAACTTAAGCAAAGCTACCACACAGCAGGTGGAATAGGCTATATCTAATATTTACTGTTCATGAGATTAGACTACACATTTGCATCAAACAGATATGATGGGCATATGATAAAACCCAAAGGAATTTGTCTTAAAAGGACAAAGAGTTCGGTTTGATATTTGCAAACAACTTGAATTTGGCTTCTTTATGTCTGCAAATAGTGCCTAAGTGAAAACCCCCTCCACGAAACGAGTCACCCTAGATCTGCCTAGATTTGAAGATAAATGCTGCAAGAGGCATTTGAGCATTCTAGCTCACATACACACATGACATATTTGTGTAGAAGGAAGTATTACTGCACCTGTGTGCAATTTTTTAGGTACGATTGGTCTGAATTAGTGGTATCATACACACAGTTGCAGAGGAACGGATAAATAGTTGATGATGCTGATTTTGAAATAATGAACCAAGAGAAGCCTTCATCCCTCATTGAGCAGTGATGTGTTTTTTTCAAAAAAGGACAGGAAGGATGTGAGAGCTTCGGGCTGAGGTCAGTACGTGGTCTTTTGATGGTTTGCAGTTGGGTTTTATTTTTTATTTGAGGTTCAACACAGATGTTTTTCTTGGACTGAACTCTCTGTGCTGCCACACCTGAGGTAAGCACAGCAGAATTGGATGCTGGATGCAGTTGTCATGCTGGATTGATGTGATTCATTATGCTGATAAAGAATAATAAAGGCTATAGGGAACTAATAATGAAGTGGGCTAGTAAAAGTGTAAGGTAAATGTGGTGTCTGGATAAAACATCAGTGATGTGAATACCCTGCTGGATCTGCAGAAAAGGGAGGCATCCCCAGTGTAAGCTCTAAATGCATCAGGTTGGGGTTTTTTTCCATCAATCACATTTTTGTGAAGGTCAGACTTTCCCTCACACATACACCAAATCCACTTGCCTGTTAGCATTTCTTATCAGCTGCTCCCACAAGGAATGATGAATACTTAGCATGCTGAATGTATACCGTATCTACTTTCTGGTGGGATTTCAGTTGTAAAATCACTTAATATTTCCATGATTAAATATTAGGGACCTTGGGGGAACGTACTTACAAAACTGTCTGAAACAGCTACCTCTAAAAGCCTCAGGTCAAATAACATTGAGTCTTAGGTACAGTTTTGTGCCAGGATGCATCCCTGGAACTGAGAATCAAGTGTACCTCTAAAAGCACTGACATATGGGGAAGCTCTGAACTAGCTTTGTTATTCTAAATGTAGGCGCTAGACTGAAGTTACCCATATGGAGGGAAAGAGAGAGACTTCATGCAGGGGCTTCTGTGTTGAGAGTGTTCAGATAGTTAAGCAGCAGCATTTTTGGTACCTCCACCTTCTCCTGTGCTCCAAGAAAACCCCAGGGTTTTCCCATTAGTAATTAAAGGCTTCTAGATGATATCAGAAATTACTGTTGCACCAGAAATACAACAGGGTACAGGCTATGCACTTGCAGGTGAGTTAATGGTGATGCATAAGCATCAAAGCAAAATGACGTACCATATGCTATACTGTTAGGGATAGGATAGGAGACATCTCCTGTCTTCTTGACTTTTCAATGCAGAGACGTGTACAAATGTCTATAAGCATAGCATTTGGAACAGCAGCATAATACTTTGGAAGGGAAAAGTACTTGGCAGTAAGTTGAAGTGTGGAAGGAGGTGGTAAAACAGGCACGTACTGACACAGACCTGATCTTCTGGTAGTACATGTATTTGAAGCTGAGTTACTGAAAGAAGCAATGGCCTTAAGGATTCATAATTGTTTTAATTACAGTGGGTTTGAATCAAGTATGACTACACCATTTGTGTGTGTAGTTGTTCTGTGTCTATTGGAGGAAATATTTCTGAGATACAGCTGTGACTGTAGATACACTGCAATGATCCTTCTGCTATCTAAATGCCTTGATCCGTCTCTGTAACTGTACCAAACGCTTTTCATGCCATTTAACAGAAAATTGCCCCTTTAAAAAACAATGTGCTGTGTTTGGATTGTGATTGAAAATGTTGGTATCTGCAAAGTAGGTAACCCCCTCCTGCTGAGACAATAAAATCTCTGATGACACAATGTCTCAGTGGGTTGGGGGTGGGGGAATGCGATGTTTGCTGCACTTGAGAGACTGTGGTTTTCTTCACAGCCTGCTGCTTTGGATTAGAATCAGAGATGAGTTTCCAAGTCAGCATGTCCAGCACCCTGCCAGAGAGTTGTTCTTGGAGCTGCTGCTTCTTCACAAAATGCAGAGGAGAAAAAAAAATAAAGGAAAAGGAACAGCTACTGACAGCTTTTCACTCCTGTGTTTAGGATATTGTAGAGAGAACAACCAATAATACTGTCGGGACTTTGCTGCAGCAAATGCTGGGTGGGCAGTGCGGTTTCTCACTCTTGGTAGATTTTGTTGTTAGCAGAGCACACAGAAAAGAAAGGAGAGCTTTCACTGAGACCAGCAGCACTAGCAGTTTGCATTTAGTATTTGAATGGAGCAATAGTTCTAGCTTTTATGAAAAACATAGCAGAAAGTTTATTACATGTTTTACAGTGTTTACCAAATATAAAATGGATTTTCACTCAAGTGCTGAAAAAGTTCCGGTTTCTATAAAGATGAGTGAGGCAGACATTTACAGGGATTTATCCAGCTTACACTACAGAAGTATGCAAAGAATTTCAACACAGTGGTTGTTTGCGAGATACTCAGACCTGTTCTGCTGACTAAAAACTCAAGTGGTAGCAATAATAATATTTAGCATTTTGATAATGTTTGTAGAGAAAGAAGCATCAAAAGCTTTGCAGGGAACATTATCCAATAGGTAAACTGAAGTACAGAGAGTTCATCTAAACTGTTCAAGAGAGCCTCCATTATTTAGACACAGGCATGAGTGTGATACAGCACCCCCTCTGCTTGTCTGAATGTGCCACCTACCCTGATCGAGGTTTTAATGTTTAAAGAAGCAAAATACATGTCTGACAAATTTTGCCTGGATATGTTTTGGCAGAAGGCTGACCAAGCAGCTGTGGCACCTCCTGCAGATGGAGGTTCAACTCCCTACCGCTTAACAGCTTTGTTGTGATGCACTGAGCAAGTACTTCAGTCCTCTGTAAATTCCCATCAGTAGATCAGTATTGATGCCACATCCCAGATATACTGCGAGAATAAAGACACTTACAAATTTGACAGGCATTATGGTAACTGTAGGCATGAAGACAGAACAAGAACAGCATTTATTACTGTGTATGCCTGGACTCAGATTATCTGAGTCACCTCAGCAGGGATTCGATAATGCAAAGTTTGGTTCAACACAGTCCACAGAACGTTCATAATCAAGACTTAGTTTCCATCTTAAGGTCTATCTAGCTATGCTTGACATCAACATCTAAAGGGAATTCGAGCTCCTAAACCTGCACTCTGCTGATCACTAATCATGAGAGCTCTTGTGTACTCATGCACAAGCTGTTTAGAGAGAGTGTGTTGGAAGAGTGGGACAGTTTATAGTTTATTATTTCATATAATCCTACCAAAATAGCATATAGAGAAAGCATTCTAAAAAAAAAATTACTATTTGTAGACCAACCTATATTGTCCTTTCATTCCTTGCTATTTAAAATGTCTTTTAAAAATAAAAAAACAAGCAAAAGAAGCAAAAGAAGCCGTTACTCATCCAGCTGCAGTCTTCTTTATGAGTTCTGCATCCTCAGTTTGTAACCTTAAATGGAATTACTGCATTTGCTAATTGTAAACTATGTATATTCTTAAAACAAACAACAAAAAAAAAAAAACTTCCCTGCATTTGGCATTGCTTCCTATCTTTTTTATTTTATGAATTTTGGCAGAGGCTACAGGACCATACATATTTGTGAAATACAGTATACTATATGCCTGTGTTATGAGATGACATTATCTTTTTTACTAAAAGTACTAGAGGGTGGGGATCTCAGAAGCAATTATGGCCTGACAGGACAAATCTTACTGAAAGTGATTTATATTGCTAAACCTTTCAGATGGAAAATTCCTTTCATACTTTTCATGTTACAGCAATGTAATCTGTATAGTTTATTCTAATCAGCAGACATGCAATGTGAATCACAAAGGAAACAAGATCATAGTAAGGTAAAGCTTTAAACATACTGAAAGGGGGACTAGCATCCTTTTGCCTACAACAAACATTTTTTCTTGGCAGCAGCAGAAAGCAAAGCAGTGGGATTGTTTAATGCCAGCTAACTGTGCTCTTTGAAGTCCTTGGAGGTGCTATCAATTTCCTTAAAAGGCAAAGCAATGAAGAAATTTAAATCCAATTCAATAGTAAGAGAGATAAAGCTGATATTCCAGAAAACAAACGCCTTTTCCCCGCTCGCCTGGTTGACAAAGATACCTATGGGGATGTTGTCTCTTGTGTTTTGGGTGAGATTTGTTCTCTCACAGAACTTTTCTCTGTGAGGAAAAGCCAGAAGAGCAGAGGTGCTACCTGGGTAGAGGTACCAGCTGGTTTTCTTGCTCACAGGTCCATGGTACACCCCTGTGCCATGGGAGGGCCTTAGAGGAGGATAAACTTGGAGGACAGGCATAATTTGTTTATAAGAGCAAATTAACCCAGCAGAGAATGCCTTACAGCAGAGGCTGACAGATCTTTTAGGGTTGTGTTAGCTTTCGTCATCTGGTGGATCGTAGTGCCTTCTGCTGTGTCATGGCTCGAACAACATTTTCTTCAGGCTTCACTGTTAGAGATGTAGAAGGGCTTTTGCTATTGTGACACTGGATTTTTTTTTTTACTTGTTTAACTAACCTGGTAATGAAGCTTTTCATGCCATCTGCATCATGTCAGCAAAGTAATCTTCAGATTAGACAGCAGCTGGGCATGGTTTTTTCCTGACAGATGGTATCCTGTCATCTCTTTAGCAGCTGTTTGGACATGGCTGCATGTCAGCGCCACCATGATATAATCATTGTAGTCCTGTGAAGCAAGCCCAGTGTGACCCTTGAGGCACTTGGCATCATGCTGTTGGTGGCATATTTTACAAGAATATTTTGAAGAAAGGGTATGGAAACAAGAAATCTGAACACGTGTTGCATATGTCCTTCCTTTGCACACTTTTATAGGGAGCGACAAATGTGTTCAAGCATTTTAACAGTAAGTCTTTTGCTGGTTACAAACCTAAAGTTTTAATATGGAGATACTATGAAACCATGCCAGTTTTGCAGTAATGTTACTTTGTTCTGGCTTTATGCCACTTATACTGAAGACATAATCTTTTATATTTAGCATTTAATTAAAGTTATAGGCCTTGTCAACCAGCAGATTTTAAAATCAGTGATAATAGTAGTGTAAATAGTGGAAAGCTGCTTTGGGAATGTACTTAAATCTTTTCTCTCACTCCACGTATGCCGTCCTGGCATTTCTAACTGACCCAGGATGGGGATACAGGAATTAACAGAAGTCAAAGTTCTGAAGAAAACTAGCGAATAATTTTCCATTTTGGAATTTAAATTTTTAACCTGGCTGGTATAATGAGATTCTTTACATTTCTAGACTCTTGTATTGTCAGTTGCAAGCCTTAGCCATGTGTTTTACATCTGAAAGCTTAGTGCTCTTCACTGTTTAACGCACCCTCAATGATGATGGTGTCCCTTTTTTCCTTTTTCCACACATTTGTATTTTACACTTAATCCCATTTTGTGCTTTTTCTCTGCCTATGGCAGAAATCCCAAGTTCAGCGTAAGCAGAAGTGACACAGATTCTTATATGTTTCAGTGACATTCCCTACAGAAACCTTGGTTGGCTGTCTTTTTGAGTTGTGTGCGTCTGTGTTTATATATACACACATAGATACATTTGCATCCAAGCCACTTTGGCCACTATCTCAGAGTTCAAAGAATCTGCAGCATGAGTGCTAATTTTGTCCAGATGTAAGTTGTTTTGGTCAAACCAAGTTGTACGTAGGACCTCACCACAGGAATCTCATTTCCAGTGCCTGCTTCCTTGACCTCTTCTGTGTAGTTAATTAGTAAGTATTGTGACTATCAGTGAGGACTGGCAGGTGATGATTAGATTCTCTATTTCTATGAGGGATATCATGCTTGATTTTGCCACCAGTCAGCACAGCTTTGATCGGTAATGCACACAGGAGAGAAAAAACTCATAGGGCTAGTTAAGTTTTAAATAAGTTCAACACACAAATGCAGAACATATTCACAATGCAATCAAATGTACAACAGTAAACTGCTGATTTGGGGACTCTTCTCTTTGTTGGTTTGCTTGTCTTTTTTTTTGCCAACACTGAGAAATAACAAAAATATTCCCAAGATTATTGTGAGATCTCTGTGCTTGGTAGCTATGGAGGCTTAACATGCCATTTTTCTTGAATTCTCCCTTAACAAAGGAGAAGTGAATAATAAGAAGTATGCTACTTTTCTGCTCATCATTGTTTCCAAAGGGTGGTTTTAAAAGGTTTTCAAGGACATGACATTCTTCAAGGGCAGAGTGGGCTTTCTTTTACTGAACTACGACAATAGAAGAAAAAAAAAAAAAAACTTACCGAAATATCCAGGACTCTGACTTTCTAAGGATTCTACTTTTGTTTTGAGGGTGAGAAGCAGAAGATATTTGTTAATGGTTACAGATCATGCCAACTGAAAGAGAAACTTGTGTCCACATGCCCAGGTTACACCATTTAAAATGCTCCTGCCCCAAGTTGTTCTTGTTGGTTACCTGCTACACTGTCGGCATATAAATATACATTTTGAAATGCAGCCAATGTACTGCTTACAAATTCAAGCAATAATGAACAAATGAGGAAAGATCTGAATGTCCAGAGCATTAGTATGTTAAAACTGATCCGTTGACATGGATTGCATTTTCTTTGTTAATCTGGAAATCTTTTACTAATTTGCAGCATACAGATTTTTCTAAGTATTTTGCCAGCTAATTACTGTTCATCATGAAGGCTGATCTCTGTAATGCTTATTTTCAGTCTTGGCAAATACTGCTGAGAGCACTAGCCAAGTTTTCCAAATCTTTTTACCTGGGTATTTCATGTATCTAGATCTGGATAGATAGAGGATGACATGAACTATAAACTGGTATTTCTGACCAGTTTCCAAGTAGATACTCAAAAGCCACAGAACTCTGTCTTCAGTGTCAAAACATAGCTTTGTTAGATTTTTAACTGTAAATATTACACAGTATATTTTTCCACACTTAGCAAATTAATGTGCATTGCAGACAGCTTGAGACATCACTCCACCTAGGTTTTGCAGCTGTTCTGGTTCGCACAAGGATCCTGCCAGCTCTTGAGGCTGTGGAGTTAATTGGAGCTGGATCCGTACCCAGGCACACCCAGCTGCTGCTGCAGCTTGGATGAATGCTCAGGGCTTGACCATCTCCTAAACCAGAAGATGCGGGATAAAGTTTGATGGCTTTGTGCTCTTTGAGGTAATATCCTTTAAATGAAATGTTAATCAGAAGTCAATTTACTAGAGTTTAAACACTTAGACATAAAGTTTGAGCCCATGTATAGCTCCATAAAATCTAAGCTTCTGACTTTTGTGTTTGACCTACCTACCATGTGCATCTTTCTTTGGCTTCAGTATTCAGTTTTGTTCTTATCCCCAAGCTTGAGTGTTGTTTGCTATATGGTGTGAAACAGCTCTTTCCTTTAACCTGGAGCTCCTTGTTGAGAGATGTGTCCTATACACTGTGTTCACTCTTCTCTGGGCTACTTTTTAAACTTAATTAAAGTGGTTTGGGATCCTTCAGGCAGTGTTACTGCATGTTACCTGCGGCAACATAAATGTTGGTTAGTATTTTTTAAATTGCTTTGCATACATGCCATAAATTTGTAAATCTAATACTCAAAATTCCAGGCAAGAAGGTTGTGAGCACTAGCCTTGCTCTGTGGGGATCAGGTTCAATTTCTTGTCTTCCAGCAGATTTCCTGATGGAACCTACTAAAAATTAATGAATAGTATCCGTAGCAATAGTTCACATCCTAAGTGAAATTCAAAAGAAAGGATACAAGGTTCTATGTCAAAGCAGCTGATCTGGTCACAGAAAGAGATTTCGGACTGGGTCATTCCTACTCCAGATGAAAACCTCCAAAAAGTGAGTCAATTCTGCTGCTTTTCCCCTGGACATGTGTAGTGAGCAGGATTAGAGCCCTTCCTGAACACCGTCTGAGAAGCTGTGTGCTTCCCCGGAGGGAGAAGGAAGTAATTTTGAGAGACAAAATGTTTATTAATCAAGGGAAATAATATATACATTTTATTATTTTTATATACTGTTTTCTATCACTTTTTTCACTGTTAAAACTTGCTTTATTAGTTTTACCATATGAAGTATTTGCTACATGTAATTTTTGCTATTTGAATGCTTGCATTGTCTCATAGCTAGATTTGCTGTTAGGCAATTATTGGTAGTCAGTCAGCCTGGATGAATAGAATTGTTGTACATAGAAACATGAATACTTTATATGGTTTTAACAAATTAATTAAACCTACTACTTTTTAGCCTGCAGGTCTAGTTGTATACAGCTTAATCCTAGTCATAACAGATACAATTGTATTATGAGCCCATAAAGACCTATATATTTCTAACTAGTATTTATGATTTCCCTGTGCAGTGTTAAGCAACAAATGAAGCTTCTGTGAAACATTTGTGTTGGGGTATACTATCTAAACCCTCATTATTATGTGACCTCTTTTTACAGCTCAGTCAGTTACAATGATGGAGAGAGGCTCAATAAAGTCAAAACTTGTTTTGCTGCTGATAAACACAAGATGTTTGAAGGCCAACTTTCACTCTGTCTGTAATGAGTCCTTTCTCAGACTTACTTCTGACTGGCTTTAGGGTCTCCTTGTTTGATAAAGTGTATATCAATTTACTGTCTCCTTGACAGTGTTTTCTATTGCATTTCTATTTTTCTGTAAAGGTTTTCTATTGCCATTAATACCATACCAGGAAAGTCACATGTTTTATATAGAGGATTCATCCATATGGTCATCTTCATATCAATTCCTCCCAAGTCATAGTTTTCTGCTGCTTCTGGAGTCGTGTCTTCCAGGACCCACTGGCCGGCTGCACTGGGAGGATGAGCTTGCAGAGACGTACTGACCCCAGGAAGAGCTCAGGAGTGGCTTCTGGAAAGCATACTCCCTTGCAGAAGTCCTTGGCTCTATCCCCTGGTCAGCATGCCCTGTCCGCCCTTTGCAAGTGCCCTGACGCGGGGGATGTAACCGTTCACATGACCCTGTGTGTGGAGCCTGGTGTGTTCAGGAACAAAAACTTGGGAGGTCTCTAATGGGCTTGGACCAAGCCCTGTGTAAGACTGGGTGTTGCTAACTGTCTCTTTGTCTGAAATCACGCTTCAGTTCATGTCAGAGGAAAAGCTATGAAAAGTAACTCTGAAAATTACAGAACTTCAGGAAATATCAAACCACTCCTGTTCCGAACAAACTGGATGTGCTACCACATTTCCCGTGAGAATTCAGCTCTTCCTCTAGCTAAGACACAGAAGAATGGTGGGAATCAGCATTCACAAAAAGATTTCAAGGAACAAATTACCGCATTTCTTTAAATCTTAGTAACTGGCCTCATTTTGGAGGAATAGAGAAAGTTTTATTGTTTTATTTCACAGAGATTGAGACATCTTCTACTCTCCCTATAATACAGAATTTGCTAGCTTCCATGATTTCTTTTTTGGTCTTTGCAGTACCAGCAACCTTTTTTTCTTAAATCTTCAACTCCTGATCTCCATTAGCAGAAATGGTCTTGAATTAGATTTAGTCATGCTTCTGCTCCTTCCTATCAGGCTAAGCTAGTGTTTGGAAAAAATGATTGTATTTCTCTCACTATTCATATATTGCCTTTCTCTGCCAAGTGTGTTTGTTTGTTTCTTAAAAAAAAAATATTTCTCTGAACTTTTGACTTGTGTAATATTCCTCAAGACAGGGAGCAATGAAAATTCACACCTTTTGTTGATGTTGTGAAAAAAGATGACAGAGTTAACTGGGGATCAGTGTATCTTGCTGCTTCATTCTGATGACACGGGCAAGCATACATTTTTCTTTTCTCTCTGAACTTTCTTTGAAGTACATGTCTACTGTTGGACATGGCAGTGGCTGTTGCAAAAATTCTTGTACATTTTGGAGCAAAGCCCTTACCTTTTGCATTTGGGACATTGACTCTCCAAGATTTACATATATGGCCAAATATCTATTTTTTAAGGGAACTTTAGAACTTTTTTCTCTCCGGATGTGCATCTGGATTTTCTTTTCTTCTATTTTCCCTGTTGTTTTTGTTTTCAGTGTGGTGATGAGTTTATTCATTGTAATAGCATTGTGATGCAGTGACATAAATCCTCTGCTAATAGGAAACAGAAATAACAAATAGTCTTGCATACATTCAGTGCAAAACACAGTAAGTATAGAAAGAGTAATAAATATCAAATAAGAAAAGCCAGAAAGCCTAAGAACTGTTAGTGGACTTCAGTGTCGATGATAAGGTGTGGAAGTAATAAGCCTTTACCAGTTCACATTCTGTACTTGGAGGCTGCTATCTGCCAAAAATTGGTTTGCAAGATTTCATGCTTCTCTCTAGAGTATCTGTATTTGGGCAGGTTTTTTAGGGTGGGTTTGGTGGTTGGTTTTGGGGTTTGGGTTTGTTTTTTTTTTTTTTTTTGCGTGAGGGAGGGTATTTTAGTTGTAATTTTTTTTAGTTTAGTTACTTGATCCCAAACATTGCTATTATTTACAGTTAACCGAGTGAAATATCTACTGCAAACACAAGGGAAGCGTGTTTAGGAGGTAGGAGAGGCAGATGGGCTGAGTGATGTCTTAGCTCAATTTTCTGTAATGTGGGAGGTTGGGAGTGAAGTGTATTATCATGGGCTTTATAAAAGCCAACTTCCTTCTGACAGGTTTCCTGGGGATGTACAACCAACGCAGCCTCCCAGAAGAGTAAAATTTGAACCGCTTTGGACCAAATCTCATGAAATATCTTGGTCATTGCACAGAATAATTTGAATTGATTAAAAAACCCCCAAGAAATTCAGATTGTATTTCCAGCCAGTTAGTTATTTTTAGTTAAGCCACAAACCATTAATGGCTGTTTAAAGTAAGGAGTTCCACATTTTTCTCCTCAAGTGTGTGCTGTTTGTTTGCTACCCATGCAAGTGTGCCAGAGTGTTTGGTCCCTCCAAGGACATTGGAAAGGCTTCAGAGTATCCAACATGCACTGGGGCTCTGAGAAGGGATCCTGGCTCAGCCACATACATCCTCAGGGATGACTGTTCTGAAATGACTTCTCCTTATGCTTAAGGGAAAGCCAAGACATTACCCTTGATCTTACAGGACATCAAAGTGGGTCATGGCATTAAGTACTCTTCCCAGTTACATAGTCTTGGATAACTTTTAGCAGGTCACTTTCAGTCTTTTTTTTTTCTGATTTATAATCTTTGACTTGTTTTCAAAAGTGTAACTGTTTCTGACAAAGATTACCTTATGTTTGTGTTGCACAAAGAGTTGCAATGTTGCTTTGTTTCTGAAATAAGTTAATACTGTCTGACAAATAAATTATCAGATAGATAAATTAGCATCTTTGGTGTATGAAGAGTATCTTTACACTATTCCTAGTTGTTTCCTTAACCTAGAAAGACTCTTGAAAATGGCTGTTCTTAAATGCATCTCAGAAATATTACATTGAGGCAGGAAGAAGAAAATAGCATGCAAACCAATTTTCAGCTGTATTGGCAATAATTTCCTGAATGCTATTTTCTCTTCTTGCTCCCCTTCTCTTTTCTTTTTTCTTTTTTCTTTTTTCCTTTTTTTTTTTTTTACATAACCTGATTATTTCTTGTTGATTATTTCCTCTGCTGGGATTGCAAAACATGATTGTGGCAGTCCGATCTTTACTTACAACTTCCAGCTAAAATATAGCACCTTATCTTTCAGTAAGACACTGTTGTGTATTTTAAAAAAACTGACATCACTATTCCCATTTGTAATAACTAATGCAATATTTTAATTTCCTTGCTTGTTTTGTTTCTTTTCACTCATATGTGTTTGTCTGTCTTCACTTTCTTTTTTACCTGAACTTAAAAACTTGTCCAACACAGCATTTAAAAATTCTTAGCTTGTGTTCCTGAGAAGTCCTAGTGGAACTTCCTGTATGTTTTCAGTTAAACTCTATGTGCTTAATATTTTACTGGGGTAGACCATATTACAGCTGCAACATGTGAAAATCTGCCCCTGGGCTGTAAGGTGCATTGCCAGCTCATTAAGAGATTTACATCAGTCAACACCCCCAAGTCCTTCTCCTCAGGGCTGCTTTCAGTCCATTCTTTGCCCAGCCTGTGGCTGTGCTTGGGATTGTGCTGATTCACTGCAGGACCTTGCACTTGCCTTTGTTGAACTCGACAGTGTTCACATGGGCCCATGTCTCCAGCCTGTCAGGTCCCTCTGGATAGCATGCCTTCCCTCTAGCATGTGACAGCTCGATGTTGTTGGCAGATTTGATGAGATGCTTGATCCCATTGTCCATGTCTCTGTTAAACAGTGCCAGTTCCACTACTGACCCCTGAGTCACTGGTCTCAGTTTGGACACTGAGCCATTGACCACAACTCTCTGAATGTCAGCATCCAGCCAATTCCTTATCCTCTGAGTGGTTCATCCATCAAATCCATGTCTTTCCCATTTAGAGATAAGCATGTTGTGTGGGGCAGTGTCAAATGCTTTGCACAAATCCAGGTGAACAACATCTGTTTCTATTCCCTTATCCAATGCTGTAACTCCATTGTCAAAGGCCACCAAATTTGTCAGGCATAGTTTGTCCTTAGTGAAGCCATGTTGGCTGTTACCAATAACCTCCATACTTTAGATGTGCCGGAGCAGTTTCTAGAAGGATCTGCCTCATCATCTTGCCAAGTTACAACTTACTACTCTCAAGTTACTCATGATTCCTCTAAGAGTCATGCCTGACATCATAGCATTTTAGAGTACTCGCAAGAAAAAAAAATATAATCAATGACTTGTGGGCCCACTCTTCTGAGAAATGTCCATGTTCTTTTATTCAAGGAGGTATGCTTTCCACCTTTTCTGAGATCTCTTAGGTAATTTACACCATAAGGTGTGCCCTTATGCAAATCAAGGATATCGAGAATTATTTGTAGATTTGAGTTAGATCCTCATCTCTTTCAACTCAATAAATCAAGGCATGTTCCTTCAGATGGAGCTGCCAAGATTCTTAGTATTCCCCTGGTCTGTGTGGCTCTAATTTTTAACTCTCAGTGACAATATATGGAGCTTCTAGAAAATGATTTCTTAAACTCTATACTTCAAACTAGATGCCTGCAGCAGACTGTGATTTTCTACTGCTTGATCGTGCATGAACAAACTCACCTCTTGGTAGCTGACATCATTAATGGAAGAGAAAGACTAGTGCAAGCCATGTCTTTACCCTCAAACAAGAATTCTTAAAATGGACCTACTGGGCCCCTACTTAATTGCTTATATATTCACTGTCAGAAAGTGTGATGGACTTACTGGATTTTGGAAGAATGCCCTTGGTTTTCCTCCTCCTGTGGCGTTTGTGGGTCTGTTGTAACTCAATGACAATCCTGACTTTGGGCCTGTGGTTTGTGCTGCCATTTTTTTATCTTCTACTGAGCTGCTTTGTTGACTAGTCAAAGGCATTTGTAACATATCACTTTCCTATGTGTTGCCTTGCCTGATTATTTATTCCAGAAGATGATGTTTAGAGTGTTTTGGTTTGAGTTGTTAATGTGGTTGAATGACTCAATAGTGATGAGAATATGCTTATCCAGGATCTCACAACAGAGTGAAGCAGACAGGGCAACCTGAAGGAAAGTTTCCAATAACAGCATTGCTCTGACAGCATTCAAAAGCAAATTAGGAGCCTAAAAACTTTCAGCCAAAACTACTGTTTAAAATTATAAGAAAACAGGCATTTGTATGAGTCCTATTCCAAATTATTTAAGCCACTATAAAACATTTTTGCATTAATATTGCAATAAACTGATATTATGTAATACGCTGTCCCTGACCTTCTCCACAGAGATGCAGAAGCTGTCTGTGACCCCATCTCAAGGAGTTTATAATATAAATAAGACAGACCAAAGCCAGAAGGAGAAATATTCAAATGAAATGATGCACCCACAGTTATCCAGCTGGCCAGTAGCAGAGCTGAAGTTCTTCAGTTAAGGTCCTTGTCACCAGAGATATGTGTTTTTTTCAGTAAAAACCCAGGTAATGCCAGCTAAAAAACAGGTGAATTGCCTTTTAGCAATTACTCACTATAATTTTAGATGAAAGACATAGTCAAATATGTGTCAACTTAATAAATTCACAAACTGAGACAAAAGATGTAAGAGTGTTGTCTCCCATGTCATGAAAAGGAGTCAGAAATAATGCGTCCCTTATCACAGTGAGGTATTCTGACATACACACCCACAGCAATTAACTGCTTTTTACCCTGTCATATAGCAGTAGAGATGGGATTCTGAGAATATTTTAATATTTTGTCTATCCCAGAATGGCAATGCACATTTTTAATGTCTTCATATCTTAATCATTAGCAGCTATTTTATGCCTTTTCTATTTTTATGTTTTTAGAGGCAAGCTTGTTTAAATACTTGCTCATTTCTGATTAGAATGTTTTTCCCAAGGCTATTGACATAGTTTCCTTTGTTCTGTTAAATCTAGCCAAGTACTAATATCTCCTGAGTAACCATATCATCACAGCAGAAAAAACAGTTCAAACAAATTACCCTCTATATTCACTTGTTAGGCAACATCCACACACTATCACTATTAATTAATGTAATGGATATGTCTTAATTTAATTTAAAAAAATACAGTACATATAAATAACATTTTCAGATATTTAAAATGTCATATTTGAACAACTGAACAGACTTTTGGTGTCAGCTCCTTGAAGCAGACTTTTGCAGGATATGAATAATTTGAGGGACACCGCACAGCACAAAAATTGCCTTTTAGAAAGTACATTTTATAATTTTAAAAAAGAAATGTTAACCAATGTTTGGAAGCATGCTATAGTTCACACTTGGACCCGGACTGTCATCTCAGTTGATGTGCACCAGTTCAAACCAGCTAAAAGCATAGTCCCTTCCCTTATTAGAGAGTCAGAGAAGAAAGGCAGAACTAAAGGAGAAAAACTGTGTTAGTGCTCTTTGTGAACAGCATCTAAATATCGGTACCATGCAGCCTGATTGAACTTGCAAATATTTATTCATATGACTTTGGGGATTTTTTTGCATCTATGAAAAGTCACATTCTGATTGCTTTTACAGATAGTGTTTTCAAGACTTTTGGTTTTCACTGGCTTAGCATGTGAGGGGCAAGAGGATATTAGATGGCATTTCATGTTACCAGGAAATTAATTTAAATGTATTCAAATTGCAGATACTTCATTGTCTCCCCTTCCATCTTCTCCTCGTGTGTCACCTGCTTTCTAAGATGAAATAAATCTAGCAAGTTAGCTTACCGCAGTCCTGTCTATGTGATTTTCATCCTGCCTGGAGATTTTTGATGCAATTATATTTGAGTTCAATATATTTGTAAAGAAGTAGTTCCTTTTTTTATTTCAATTGCCCAAAGTCAGCCATTGAAACAAACAAAGCCTTCAGTTATGTATTTTCGGTTGATTTTTCTTTCACTGTTGCACTTGTCCCTTGCGGTACCAGGTGAGCTAAAATTTTATCATACTGAGGAAATTCACTTCTAGTGTTGTCATGAGAATGTTAGATAACTAGTCTGAGTTAATCATCCATGCTTTTCTGATCTTTAGAGAAAACAATAAAACAAAACCAAGCAAAATGAAGACATAAAACATAAACTGCCCCCAAACAGGAACCTGCAGAACGATGAAATCAGTGACAAAAGACAACATTATGTCAGTGTGGTTAAATTAAGTTTCCACATCATTGTCCTGCTTTTCAGAAAACACCTGAAAATGATAACTTCATTTCTCTCTCCTTCAGTAAAACGTGTCTCTCCAGAATAGTTATTTATTGTTAAGGTTTCCTGTTTCTCATATTCAAGACTAAAAGCATTTCCCTCATTTTCTTGTCATGTTTTGTGCCCGAAGAAGATGATGCATTTTCTGCCAGTGCAAGATTTGTGACTATTTCATTTAGTATGAGGAGAACTGATGTATGGATTTGTGTGTACTTTATCTTACCAGTTGTAAAGCATTATTTGTTCTATTTCTGGACTGGACTACTGTGCATTGATCTGACATGATAAAGGGACAGATCATCTGACAGGCAGTGGCAAGTCCAGCACAGCTCTGCTGCCTGTGGTTCGGCTGAGGAATTAGACATTTGAGCATAGCAATACGTATCTGCCTGACCATTCAAGTATGATGTGTAAAACATGAGGAAGTATAAAAGGGAAAACATACTTTGCCAGACTCAAGAATGTTTTCTTTGTTATGAAATCATCAGGTATTGGTGAGTTCTTTTGAAAGCCATATTTTGGAATATAAGTTAGCATTGCTGTACTGAGTTTACCTGTCAAAGACATGACAGTAGTTGTGACATGTCCAAAGTAAGAGTAAGGGAACTATAGGAAGGACATATTACCAGGAACATAGCCAATACTTACACACCTAAACTAACATCTAGGTGTGAATTAAGAACCTAAAATCAGAATATTGAACGATGAAAATGCAGCTTAGCTCTTAATCAGAAATGTTCATCGATGAAGGCTGTACTACTAGGCATGTCTAGTACAGAGATTCTCTTTGCATTGGTTTGGCAAAGGAGGTATCTGACTAAGGTTTATTGGCATGCAGAAGAAAATAATTTCTCTGTCTAAATACTTTGATGAGTCCAATATTTATGGTCAAGCCTTACCAACCTGCACCAAATGGTCTGTCATAGCCATTAAAAAAGAAAAAAGGCAGAAAACTAATGCCTGAAATATTCAAGACTCTGGATACTTGTGCTCTTCTCAGATCTGCCTGTGGGTTGCTGTACAAGGAGAGTCTAACAGGCATTGCAAAGCTGAGAATCACTTTTTTTAGGAATGGTTGCCTGTACTCTAGATTAGTAGTGCAGAGCCTGAGCATATAAACTTCTAAGTAATTTCTCACCTTGCTCCTATTTCAGAAATTTTTGAAATTTTGCTTTCAAAAAGCTAGTAAATTTAATAAACTGGTAAACTTTATACATTTAATAAATTTTATAAATTCTCTAACAATATTTTATGCCAATGGTTCTCTGCTGATTTTATTAGTATTGAGGGCAAAACATTTGGAGCAATGCAGCAAAAATTCAGGTCAACAGACTACTGATCAGTGATGATAAAACACAGAGATTTGTAAAGTGTTATAATTCCCAGGTTGATTATATTCCCAGAGAAAGAGAAGATTTGATAACTTTTGTGTCACAAATGAGAAAGGAAGTATCTCTTTCAGTATTCAGTGGATAATATTTAGGCTTTACAACAGATCGTCACCAAAAATTCATTTAAAAAGTTGTCATTATTTTACACTCAGTACGCGTCCGGTGCAAAAGACCCTTGCTTCCAGGAACTTTGAATGCCAGCAAACCACCCAATAACCCAGCACTGAATAGCAAACAGAGCCAACGTAGAGGAGCAGCTCTGAGGGATTAGTTTAACAGTTAAAAGTCGTTAGAATTCCTTTCAGTTTTCTTAACAGATAAACAGGTGAGATAAACATTGAACTGCTGTGAAGGTGAAGCTATTTAAGGACCCTACTCAAAATATATCATATAATAGTGGAAGCCCTATTAAATGAACACCAGCTAAAAGACCTAAATCTGTTTTAAATATTTTGTATCCAAGCTAGGAGTTCAAAAGGTCATTGTTTGGCATTCCTCCTCATGTGCAAATCAAGAGAAGTTAACATAGCTTTAGTAAACAAATACTGATTAAAAGCTATTCAGAACTGTCTCTATTTGCTCTTTCACAATCACATGGTAGAGATTTCCTTTCTACTACAATAGAAACCATGGCATTATCTATTTAATGGAGCTGAAATGGATTGTGCATTAAACGGCATTACTTTGTATGACACAGAAACACTAAAGAGTGTGTACCTAGAGTGATTTAAATGTATTATGCAATAATCCTAAATGGTTAGCAGGAACATTAATTAGAGTAATACCTTGAACATAAAAATGCCTTTCATTTGGTGGAGGGATTTTTTTTAGTAAACATACATTAGTTAAACTTGATAGTAATTCTGAAAGACAGGTAAGTGTTGTTATAAACATATAGCAGATGGTTAAACTGACATAAATGTAGGGTGAGAGATTTGTTCAAGGTCAGAGAGCAAGTGGCCAGGAGTTCTGACTTATAGTTCCCTATTCTGATCATGAAACAAATCTCCTTTGTTCCAGGTATTTGTACATTATGCTTTAAATGAACAGACGCTTTATTTTCCTTGTGCTTCCCAGATATGAATGTAGGGCATAAATAAAAGGAAAAAATCTGTGAATTTTGCCTTTTAAATTAGTGCAATTTTTTTTTTTTTCATAATCCAAGACACAGAATCATATAATGAGGGCACTTGTATCATCCTCTGCTGCAATTAGTTTGCTGCAGGGATAAGGGATTGACTGTGGTTGACTTCTATCCCATGATGTCTCCTACAACTTCCTGTCCTGTACCTGCAGTTTACGAATTTTCATCTATCAGAAATCTAAATACCTTCAGTTTTGGATTACTGTTCAAGTCCATCTGTCCTTGAACCTGCTATTTCTATTTCTGTTTAGAGGTTCTAGTACTGCTTTAGCAGTGTATGGTACTCTTCTTGACTCTTCTGCCTTTTACCTGGAAGCAATGATTTCTCTTCCTTCTTCTCTCTGCTGAAGTTCAGCACATGCAAATGTGCTCACTGCTGTTATCCAAAAGTGGTGGTGTCGTAATCATGAGATGCTTCTTAACTGAAAGTTGAATATAAACAAATAGGCTTTATCTAATTATTTTTAACATATCTGTGGACATGCAAGAGAGGGAATTATTTTACTTTATTCCTCTTTTGACCAAATACTATATGGCCATCCTGCAAGTAAATACGACAAGTCTAGCTTAAACATGGAGTGAGTGACTGCAGAAGGTTTATTTATTTAAATGGCTTCCCACTCAGATGAAATCGAAACAGAAAAGCATAAAAGTTATCTCTTAAATCCGAACCAGAGTTTTGGCTGAGCTTATTAAATCTGAAGAGTCTGGACTTAAACAAACAAAAAAAAAACCTGTCTTTTTTGCGTGTTAAACACACTTGAAATAATTTCCTCCAGATATGTCACTTAATATCAAAGGCTTTTTTATACATCACCAAGTGCAACGCCAAATAAACCCAGTCAAATAAATACCAAACTGTTACCTCCATTTTACATATGTTACTGAGAGAATTTATGTGACATGTCTTAAGTCAAAAAGCAAAATACCAGCAGAGTAGGATTTAGAGTTGAGTGGAGACTTATCCACTAGGCTACGCTCAGCCCACTAAACATGACTTATATTTTGCACCCAAATACCAGCTGGTGATCACTTGAAGATTGATGGTAGCACGCAGCTCTGGAATGTGCTCCTAAATTCACTCTTTGTGTCAGTCTTGATGGTGTAAAAAGGCATGAAATATGGTCACGTTCTGGTGTGTTTAAACAGCAAGCATGCTGCTGCTCGCTGAGCACATCTCCCTGCAGGAATTGAGCACAGTACTCCTACTCCCATTGAGCCACATCTCAAAAGTGATACCTAACAGTGACAGACTTCCAGCTTCCAAATCCATACAGAGATAAAGTAAGCTTAAATAAAATAATGTTCAATGTACACATGATTGGAAAGTTTTGGGAGTTTTTTTTTGAGGTAGACATTAAAAAAAACCAAACTAATTTAATATTGAAAATACTCATAGCAATCCTAGTTGTTCAGCAAACAGTGAACATTGATGACGCAATTAATAATTTCCAGTTGTGTCCAACCTCTGTGGGACGTGGCCAAATCTTGTGTCCAATGCAGCAGGTTGTGGCATTACAGTAATTTGAAAAAAAACCCCAAACTTAATGTGCATGAAGCAGTCTGATGAATCCATATGGCTATTCCTTTGATGGAAGTGAATATATTTAATGTACCAGAAAAATTTATTTCAAGGGAAAAAAACAACATGAAAACATTTAAGGATAGGCTTGACCTTCGCTTTTCTCACAAACCGCTTTTTCTTTGGCTTCAGGAGACATCCAAACACCCACGTCCAGAAATCAACTTGCTTCCTGTCAATGCAAAAGGCTGGGTGGCCTTTTGGATGCAAAATCAAATTTAATCAAACAGCCCAAATCAGTCTATGAGGGGTAATTTAACCATGTAGAACAATGAAGAAATACAAGAGAAGGAATGAAGAATATTGTGGTGAAGTATTCTACTATTCTAATATTTCTATTCTAGAAGTAGAAATATCAAACAAATTGGATAAAAACAGTTGTGAAATAACTGTGGAATAGAGTGTCATCTCAGTTGGTAGAGTTTGTTATCTCCAATATAATGACCCTTCTGGCATCATGTTGGACTAGGGGTTCACTGAAGGTTCAGTGAAGGGGGGATGTCATTTGTTGACCTCCGGCTGCTTTGTTTTCTCATGTAGTGGAGCGAGAATAAGTGTTTCTTTTATCCTTCCCAGATGTAAAGCAGAGCTTGCTAAATTTCTAGACTTGTTATATAGGCATGATTATCTGATATATAGACACCAGGTTTATGCATACCGTTGACTGATGTACTGATTCAAGTAGGAAACAAGAAAACACACTAAATAAGGAACTAGCAGTTTACCTACCTGAATGTGATGCGTACCATCCCACATAACCCTTTCCTTATTTTTGCTGTAGACAACTTGCCTTCTCTTATGTGCATCCCTCTGTATTCAGAACTGTCTGTGTCTAAAAATACAACCCTTTAATTCACCAAACCAGTGATATTAATTTATTAATGAAATCCTTTTGATTGTGAAACACAACCCTCCAGGACTTCTTGAGCTCATGGCTGAGTGCATTTTACATTATTTTGCTGAAGAATGAATAAAAGCTAAGCATTTGGAATTTAGCTTGATCTCTTTATGCCTGATGTTTTCCTGATAGCTAATCCTAATTTGATTTAAATAATAATAATAATAATAATAATAATAGTAATAATAATAATAATAATAATGTTGCCCAGGCTGCATGTACTAAATTGCAGAGTAGGGTGAGAAGTGACTGCCCAAAAAAGGACCAGTATGTTATAAGGAGGGCTGTGGATAAAGTGGCATGGCTAAAATTGCAGCTGAAGTTGGCAACATCAATAAAGGCAAGGATTATTGCAGTAAGGCAGTAATGCCAGATATACAGAGATTGACTGAATCTCAGGGGAGGTTGCTTTTTGAAGGAGAGAGAGGAATATAATGAAAAGGGGTCCTCTGCCTCAGCAGAGTGAAGCGGGATCTTACTTTATTACAGAAACCATAATGAAATATTTCAGTGGTTGAGCTGTGTTTTCTCAATGACTTTTTATTAGCTCTGGCAACAAGAGTAATTCTGCAGCTTAGTGACAATATGAGAGAAAAAGAGTCTGTGCATGTGAGTTGAAGAGCTTCTTTTTCTCAGAAAAAGAGTTAAGAGACTACTATCTTACTTTTATTATTTAAGACATTGATTATTTTGCAACATTTGATAGTTCTTCACTACAACTCAGAAGCATGGCTATTGGTACATCAAAGAAAATGTGTTAATACCTCAAAACTGCACATCTAAGGACAAACATAGAACTCCTTGAAAGAGTCCAGCACAGGGCCACCAAGATGATGGAGTGGAACATCTTCCTTATGAGGAAAGGCTGAGGGAGCTGGGTCTCTACTTTGGAGAAGAGGAGACTGAGTGGTAACCTCATTAATGTCTATAAATATATAAAGAGTGAGTGTCAGGAGGATGGATCCAGGCTCTTCTCAGTGTTGGTCAGTGATAGGACAAGGGGCAATGAGTCCAAGCTGGAGCAGAGGAAGTTCCGTGTGAATGTAAGGAAAACCTATTTCACTGTAAAGGGTGATGGAGCACTGGGACAGGCTTCCCAGAGAGGTTGTAGAATTTCTCTGGAGACATTCAAAATCCATCTGGACACATTCCTGTGTGGTTTAATCTAGGTGATGAGGCTTTTATCAGATCCTGAATCTGGTGCAGCACTACTGAGAAGACCACTCAGACTTAGTTTTTTTCCCAGAGGTCAACCCTCTAGAGGCATATGGGATAAGATGAATGAACTGGGAGAACAGTTCACAGGTCTCATGTCATTCTGTGTTGGAAAATAGCACTAGCTTGCTTGGAATTCATTTCTCAGACAGACAATTACAATACTTCATTTTCTTCCATTGTCATATATTTATTTAAATTTGGATCAAAGCGTTTTGATGTCTGTATACAGTCAGGGCTTCAGCTGGCCAGTTTGATAGCTACTTGGAACGTTTCTCTGTGTGACTGAGCACCACAGATGGAAGCACAGCCATTCCTCAAATGATGTGATCGCTGGTCCACTGGAAAACACAGCAAGAGAGAAAACACAAGAGATTAAAATGAAAAGATATACTGCTCCCAAAACATGTAAAATAATATGGAATTTGTCTGACTTCTCCATGGGTGTGGCTTTTTTTCTTGCTCCATCTCAAAAGTAATGTCATACTTGGCAACAGAAAGCTTCTCACTCCTGTGTCTGGAAAACAAAAACATTCCCAGTGCCAATGGCAAAACCACTGCATGCAACCATGCTAGTGAGATGGTTGAGCTTGTGCAGCCTCAGACAATGCGGCAAGGACCCTCTCCATGTCTGTTGGACAGAAATCAAAGGATAAACTAATTATAAAAGTGCAAACTTTAAAGCATGCAGCTTACAACTCTTGGAGACCAGCTAGCCCACTGCAGAGCTGTTATACACAATCTCTTCATATACAAGACATGACTCCTATCTGACATGACTAACTCAATAGCAGTAATCTTAAACCGAGTTGGCATGTCTTTATGGCTCTCCATGCCTGTCAAAGTTGTCTCTGTTTTTACAGACCCAAAATGAGAATAAAGGCTGGACATGCTAATAATGGGAAGAAATTAGTATGATAATATTTGAAAAATCAGATATCTTCTGGAAAGTTCTGCAGAGTGGCAGCATTTGTGATATCTTCTGAAATAAACCCCACAAATTGCAATTATAGCAAGGGATAAAATTTGTGACCAGTAAAATTATAACTACCAATACTTACTAGAAAATAAAAAGTCCACTTTTCAATACTTTATTGAAATACCTATAGGGATCTCAGAAAAGTTATTCTAGCTTTACAGCCAGATTAAGTGGAGGAATAATCTGAAAATTATGCCTAGGAGTGTCTACAGCCTAGGAAGACTGTAGTGCTGGAGGGTCTGGGTGGTCTTGCATAATTCTCAATGAAGGCATCTCAATACTGAAATATTTGGCAAGACTTGGGATAGCTATGTAATTACAGTTTGGAAAAAAGTTGACCTATTTTTCCTCTTTGTTTCGGAGGGGAGCTTCTCATGTGGAATGTGGTATGATTTCATCATGACAGTATCTGTGCAAGTCAAAAAAAAAAACAACCAGAAAAATCCCAGCATTTTTAATAGTGTTTCTCCTTCGTAATGTACAGCTTCAATAAAAATGCACTTAACCTTGTGGGGTGCATTGGATTGATGAATGTGCCACAGAGCCGTGTTAAGACATTTTGCTACACACAAGTAAGTGACATTCACTCATCGTGTGTTTGCATTTGCTAAGAAAGCACATTCCTTCTCCACAAAACTGGCAGCTGCCCACACCTCGGAGGATCTGCCCCTCCTTCGGTCTTCAAAGTAGCAAATCAAAGATGAAAAGTTCTCTGATGGTTTTTGATAGGTTTAATAAAACAATGATCTGAGTGATTCCGCTTTCAGTACAATCGTTAAAAAGACCCAAGACCAAAATCCAGTTAATACTCCATTGTGGAGGTTTTTTTTTTAAAGTCTGCAAGTCACCAGAATTTTAGAACTTCTGTGTGCCTTGTGAACTGTAAAAAAAGGACTCACCTACTGCCATATGTGAACACTCTGCTTAAGGTCAACTATTAACTGGTATGTCTTTTCCTATCAACACATGGTCCCCTTCACAAAGAGCTATTGAGTGTTTTACTGCTCCTAATGTGTATGTTGAGCTGCCCAAGGTGACAGATTGTTCTTCAAACACGCTAGAGCTACTTCTGGGCCTGATTCTCGAAGTCTTCAACTAGGTGCTATTATTTCATTTTATAAAAGACTTCACTATCTCAATCCAGTAATGTTTAAATTTGATTCTCAACTCATTTAGCAAATGTACCAACAAGCATTTAAGGTATATATTTAAACCAGATCATATTTAGATAACATTAACATTTCCGTGTTATTTACTCTTATTCCAAATGCAGCAATTAAGTTTCCTTCTGGCAAATTATAAATTTTAGCTCTGGGCAAAGGGGGCTCCTGTTTCAGCCTGTACTCCTTGTCTGAACTCCCTTCCTCCCTATCCTCCAAGTGATCTTGTTAATTAGTTAGCCTGTGATTTTATGAGCACTTGTAAATCTATTTTCTCCCCTCTCACTGGCTTTTTTTTTTTTTTTTAGTACAAATGTAATTAAAACTCTTTCAGGAAGGCTCAGAAGCTAGCAAGTGTGCACATCTGTGATTTCCAGTCCTTATAAACCTATTACCTCCTTATACAAAAAACCAAGTTTCATTCTAACAGCATTAAAAAAAAAAAGTGCAAGGACTTCTCATGCGTGAAAAAGAGATAAAGAGATAAAGAAAAGGTCAAAGGTCCACCTGAGCATTTTGGGCCCCGTGTGGTTAAGGCACACAAGGGACTGACTAGTAGCACATCTGGCTGCTTATGGCCCTTTGGCCAAATGACTGCGTACCCATTTATAATCAGCTTCACTTGAGAGCTGGCTGAGGGTTGGGCTTTAGTTTGAACACTGCACCAACAGTGGCAAAATGCTTGAACATCTCTCTTATCTCACCCCCTTAAGCAGAAGGAATCAATACAGATTTCTTCAAAGAAAAGGAATATTGACAGTGAAAAGGTGACTTGCGGTGTTTTGAAAGGAAATAGTCAGACTTTCCTTGCTCTCTTTCCATACACAGTGTATCTTCATGTAGTTGAAAAGTAATATTATAAATAGCATAATTTTCCCACAGGTGCTATGTAAACTTTAAAAAGAATACATTTATTTCATTCAGGTATTTCTATCAAAAAATCAGAAATAGGGGCCAAGAAAACAATAACTGAACTTAGATTCTTATGAGAAATTATACCTTTTAACAGGATTTTTTCCAGTAATTTCTACCAATGCAGTCCAAAACAGACAGCCAGTGTAAAGTAGAAAGGAAAATATTTGAAGTAAAATAAAACAGAGGTTTTCTTCTGGCTGAAGAATTTTTTAAATTATTTTCTGTAACTTTGCAGGAACCTCTGATTCCACTCACATTTTGTAAATATATAACCATGCCTTTCATTGCTAGAAACATTATGTACCATCTCTCTCTAAATTTATATGTGCAAATTACTTTTTCACCTATTCAAAAGTGACCTGTAAGTAAAATGGTGACATTTGCATTTAATGCTATAAGCAAAAATATCATTCTACTTAATTTTTTTATTTTGAGAGGAAAAAAATAAAAGAGAAAAAAACTAAATGAGAAGGGGGCGGGGGAATTGGTTAAATTCCAATTCCTGAAAGGTGAAATTTTACATTACAGTTCACATTTGGCATGGGCTGGCATATTTCTTGGCACAAACTGAAGGTGTAATGTGCCTTAAGAAAGTCCTACAGTGTCCTTAAGAGATCTGTGTGACCCCTACCCCATGAGGGAATGAAAGAAAACAGCATTGTATTACTACCTTCCAAATCTACCTACCTTACAAAAGGTTATGTAAACCCCATGCCAGTTTGGGCAGCAGAGGCTCCCTGGGACGAAGTAGCCCATCTTTCTGGAAAGCTGTGTCTGTCCCCTTCGCTGTGGATCTGCATGTGAAATGGCGTCGCTGTGCGTTACTCCTTTTTTGAGGCACATTCACCAAATCTTTGCTCTAAACTTCCCAGTGAACAGCTTTCTGAGACTGAATCTTTACACCAGCAGGAAAACATATTATTTCTTGTGCTTTACTACAGGGGATCCTAAATTAAAAGCTTGACAGAGCTTCCTAGATTTGCTCAGTGCAGTCCTGCCGGGCTGGAAACCCAGGAAGGTATAGTGCAGAAATGGCTGTGTGTACTCTTTCATGTAATGCAGTTTATCCACAGCTTATCTTTGGATAAGCTCAGTGCTTTGAACTTGGGCTGGAGATACTTGCATACCACAGCTGTAGTTTAACAAACTCTGCAGTGTAATTTCATTCTTATACCGAACTTTTCAGTAACAAGTGGGTCTGCAAGTAAGAAATATATTTTGGGGAAGTCCTGCTAAAATTTCTGTTAGATACAGTAGCATATCAAGCATTAATATAAGACATCTGCCAAGGAAGTCACATTAGGAACTTATCTTCCTTATTAGGGATTATTATATACTTTGCGTAAGGAAAGGCAGTCTGTGTTTTCAAGCATCGACTCCAGTGAGTTTGAATTAAGGAGTGGGTTGATGTTGAATGATTAGGACGGAGGATAACCTGATGAGTGAATCTGACTCATATGTCCATATGTGGGTTGGACAATTTGGGTATAACAGGCTGTGTTTGTCAGCAAGGGACATTCCTTTCTGGATTTCCAATGTCAGAGAGCTATGGTTTCATATAAATCACAGAATGGTCTGGGTTGGAAGGGACCTTAAAGATCGTTTACTTCCAACCCCCCTGATGGGCAGAGACACCTTCACTAGACCACGTTGCCCAAAACCCCATCCAACCTGGCCTTGAACACCTCTGGAGATGGGGGTTCCACAGTCTCTCTGGTAAACCTGTTCAGTGCCTCACCACCCTCAGATTAAAGAATTTCTTCCTAAACTCTAATCTAACCCTGCCCTCTCTCAGATTGATGGCATTTCCCCTGTCCTGTCACTACACTCCCCAGTGACTTGTTTTGTTCTGGCCAACACAATGAGTTTTGAGTGTTATAAAGGCTTTTGTGATTTTCATGATGGGTGTTACACAAATATTTTGTTTCTCCTGAGAGAATACCACTTTTTAAAAAATAATACATGCATTAACTTTTTTTTTTTGTGGTGGATTAGAAGGATAATTAAAGAGCAGATGTTAAACTGCCTAATTGTCAGTAAGCTGTACACTGTGTATGAAGAAAATTCCCAGTCATTTGGATCTCCAAAATGTCTTGTTCATAATAATAGTAGTAATATTAATAAAAGCTGTGGGCAGAGAGCTCACTGGCATTATTTTGTCTTTCATAAGAGACACGAGCTATGTAGCCTGTTCTCCAAGATCAGATTTCTGACACTAGGAATCAAGTTGGTATTGGCTTTATCATTGAGGAAAGCCTAAACAAAATTCACTGAGTAATGAATAAAGGATGAGCAAAGATTATTCTTGTATCATTAAAGATAACAGTTATTTGCATATTAAATATATTATAAGCATTCTTTTTCTCTTCAAAAAAAAATTTGTTAATATTCACAGAGAGCTGTCCATATTATTCTCTATGCAGGGTTTACTGTCCTGAATGTTAAAATTCCCAAAGCATGGAATAGAATCTGCTTTGGAGGTCAGCAATCATCATTTTTTTACAAAACTTTTAGAGATGAAAAGGAATGCAGAAGACCCTACAGCAACTTTCCAGCCACCACTTTTTCCAAGTAACACCACTTGGATAGTACATCTTTAAAAAATCAAATTTTCTTTGGTGATTGTGTGGCAAATTTTCTTAAAAGACATTTTCTTCCGTTATAAATTCCCTGTACGCTTTCTTTAGTAGTCCTAAGAGGCTAAGAGACTGTAAGCTGAAAGAAATAAAAATAATAAATCTGTACAAGAGTATTTGTTTCAGGATTTTCCTTTCCTCTTATGAATGGTGTTGAGTTTCATAGCCTAGTGGCATGTCATAATGTATTCACTATCTCAGCAGCTAGATGGGGGCAGATTGCCCTTCAGGTGACTTAGAAAGAATAATTCCATTGCAAAGAGGTTAAACAGCCCAGGAAAATAATGGATTTTAATAAATGAAAGTTGTGGAAATCAAATATCTGTTGCTATTTTTGTCTCTTGCTTAAAACCAATTATCACAGTCTTGATCATCTTTTACGTGAGCCATGGTTTATTCATTGTCAATCGTTGTCAGTCACTGGAGCAATAAGGGGAGGCGTTATATTGTGCCATCAGTCTGCTCACGATTACCCAGTGTCATGTGGGAAACTGCTGCCTTTCCCACTTTATCTGTGGATTTCCTAGGATATAAAATACCCAGTTGTGAGAAGGTTAAGTTTTACATTACAGCTGCCAAATATTACATTAAAGTTAATACAGTCACCAGCAAAAGGGATGAGCACTAGCTTCTCAGGCTCATTATAAAAGGTCAGTCTGAAAATTTCAGAGGAAAGGGACTGTGTTTTAATGGTGTTGTGCTGCTGAGTCTCCCAGGTGCCTTTGAAAATCCTGGCTAAAATCTATAGGGAGGGGTTTTTTTATAACATAAACCGATTGATTTTTTGAGCACAAAACAAAAGATTTCTGAAAATGTGAACAATTTTCATATATATTTAATGAGCACTGTTTCATTTTAAGCTTTCAGGTGCAGACTGTAAATCTTGATTTTATGGTTATATTTTGTTGAGGGACTTATGAAATAGAAATATTATTTCTTGGTTTTTAAAATATTACAATAATAAATGCATGTAGGCAGTCTGTAGCTCCTGAAATTTGTCACACGTGTGAATCAAAATATCTCTGAGTAATTTAAGATATTTTCTTCTTTTTATGAAACTTTTAACAATCATGCTGAAAATTAGGTGGAGTTGTATATCATATTTATCAATGCAAAAAATATTCTGATAAGTGTTCTTTCAATCACAAGATGTGTAGTAGACAGGTGTGCATCCTAAGAATGCAGTCTTTGCCTGTATGTTGTGTACAGCCTCACAAAAATGACCAAAATGGTCCAAATAATTTTAAAAGACAAAAATATATTTCCAGATAAATATGTTTTACAGAAAGTGCATATGTTGCTGTTTATTTGGGTTTTTTTAACAGAGCAAATATCCCAAAATACTTTTGAGAGCTTTGTTTTCCAAAATATCATTAGCCCATTTTAGTCTAATCTTCTACAAGGAATAGATGATTCATTTTTTGGATGAAACATCAACTGTTTTCTAGAGGCAACTAATGAGCAAACACTGCTTTTAGCAAAAACTAGGCTTTGGCAACAGTTACAAGCCACAGTGCCCCAGACAAACAGTTTGCAAAAGGGATGTGGACTCACCTCTTAGTTTTATGAGTAAACTTTATGTGAGGGATTCATTTTCGTATGTACTGCATGTTTGCCACTCTTTTAGAGTCACAGGGAACACAATCCAATAATAATGCTCATGAGGTGGGAAAGCATAATTATATGATAAATATTTGAATAATAAGAAAATTATTATTAAAGTTTTGTTTTTCCATTCTGAAGTCTTGAGAAATATCCCTTCTGTTATTACTGAAGAGAAAATAATCTGAATGGGAGTCAAAATCTACTGACCACCAAAAATGGGAGGGCTGAGCTTTTTCAAGGTCAATAAGGAAGAATTACATTACAGATGCTTGCACTGCTCCTGTAAAAAGCCTGATCCTGCATTACTGAGATCAAAGGATGTTTTTCACATCACTTTATTGAAGAAAGTTTTAGTGGAAAAAGAAAAAGATCTATTTCTACAGTTTTAATAGTTTGACCATAGTCTCACAAACAAACAACTCAATAAATGGATACATTTAACCTTGACTGTTCTGTGTTTTTTTCTTTATAATAAGCCATACGTAGCGATAAAAAAAATGGATGCTGAAAATCATAAAAATCTGTTCTTAGAGAAGCCCCCTATTAGGAAAAGGATGTAAACTGTTTTGTGCATTTTGCATTGATTTTATGGATTTTCTACTGTCATAAATGTCAAAATTTATTGAACACTTTGATGAATTTAATATATGGTCTTACTTAAAAGCCAAAGCTCTAAATAATAATATCCATTAAAGTAAGAATTAATTAGATGAATGAATAACAGTGATGCTTGATTTTCATGAGACACATCTAGCTACTTAATGTGTAAAAATGTGCATTCAAACTTGGGAAGGGAAATTAGTTTTAACTCAGCCATTAGATTGTTACCAAGTACCTAATGGAAGGTTTTCTTCTGTTACTGATCCCACTCGTGTGCAAAGAAAGAAATGCAGTTGTGAAAGGCAAACAAACCACTTTACTAACTTACTGTCTTTACTATTTCAGAGCTACAAGAAACTAAGACTTCTGAATATCACAGAATATCCCACAGTCCCCTGGATTACAGGATATTATTAATGGATGAAGATCAGGATCGAATCTATGTGGGCAGCAAAGATCATATTTTGTCTTTGAATATTAATAATATAAGCCAGGACCCTCTTAGTGTAAGTTCAAGATTCATTTTGAAAATCCAAGGTTGCTCTACTACAAGTCTGTATTTGTATAGTTTGATGCTTTCCACTCCAAGATTTAAATTTTAAGATAATTCAGAGATGCACTTTTAGAAGAAGCCTGTATGGTAGAATGAGGTACTTGCGGTTGTTTACAGGCCATAGGGAAAAAACCCAGCAGGGACAAAGTTTCCTTTAACCTTTGACTATATTTACTTTTGGTTTGCACTCTGAAGCCTAGTGTCTGAATTATTTTCCAACCTTTTGTTATGTCTGTGTATGCCCTTGCCCTTCAGTTGGGTAGCTGAAACACCTCCTGTTTGGGTTTTGGTTTTTTGATACTATGGCTCACAGCTCCCTTTTGACACCACCTCTTTTTCTGGCCTCTTCTCCCATTTACAGAGATGCCTTAAAGACTCTGTGTAACGCTCCTCAAACTGCAATGGACAGCCTGTATATGAAAAGAATCAAATTATCAAATGTTTAAACCATTTTCACAGATTCCTGCACTGTCGCCAGAGCCAGTTCAATTCCAGCTTTTCTGCTTTTAAAATAGGCGCCCTGCAGAAGTATTTGTGTGCCCAGAAGCCTGACTGTTAAGATATTACCTATACAGACTTTGCCTTGACTATCTTTAGATTATCACAGTGACAACAGTACCTTAAGTGTACCGTAAAGACCTAGTTCTACCAAATTAATCTGATCCTTTAATCTTGGGTTTTGTTACCCTGCCTCACGGGTACCGAGGGGCAGAGATACCCAGCTTGCAGCAGCGAAGTTAAATGCCTTCCTTAAGAGACAAGGCTTTTAATGTGTCAGGAGAGAGAGAGGCCCCGCTGGGGTGTGATTAAGCACAGTTAAATTAGGCTTTGCGCTGAATCACCCTCTGGACATGCCTGTCTACCTGAATTGATGGTACAGGGAGACCATGAAGGCTGACTCTAACTTACACATTTAAATGAACTGTCTCTTGTGATGGCATGAACATGCCCTTCCTCATCCTAATGATACAGAAACCTTCCTCTGAAATGGGGCTGCCTTCTCTGATCTGAAATACCTTGTGTGACCTTTTTCCTAGTTCCCATCTCACCAGTGATCCGGACACCACTGCCTGTGAGCTGCTGTGCTCCCACACGACATGCTTCAGTCTCCCCTTAGCAGGCTGGCTTTAATTCTTCTGTGCAGAAGTTGGCTCTGTTGCATGAAATATACTCTGCAATATAAAGCTGCAAGACACTTCAACAGTCTATTTATGCCTGGGGAAGAAAAATAAATTAAAAAATCAACAGAAAGCAAAAAAGCCTCACAATTTTCTGGCATCAAATGTGATCACCCAGTATTGGGCTCAGAATTAGCCTCTAAAATTCCACATGTTCTTTTGGTTGGTTATTTATTTTTAGAACAGGTTCTTTTTGCTAATCTTATGCCTCTATAGAAAACCTATATACATATACATACATGCCTACAACTCTCTGTGTATATATGTGTGTGTATATATATACACACACATAGATCTTTTAATGTTATTATTTATGTTATCTTGAGGCTGTTATGCTTTGTCACCACTGAATTTCTTGGCAGAGATTTCTAATGGAAGTATTTTCTATTTTAAAATCAAAACAAACAATGGAATAAACTCAAAAATGTTTTGATTTTGAGTATAGATCAGATAAACATTCAAACATCAGGGTATTTGTTAGAAAGCTGTCTTTAATATGAGATACCTTGCAAAGCAATCAAGAAATCATCCTGAAATCTTAAGATACTTAAGCAGGTTTTATCAGAACCCTTCTTGCAATATTTTAGACTGCCAGTTTCTAGAGCTAAAAATTTCCAGAAGTTCCAAAAAATGAAAAAAGATAGATTGACAGTAATTTAGTCAATAACAAAGAAAAAATATTTTTCATTAAAAAAAAAGCATCCTAAATAAATTGATTAACTTTTTTTAAAATATGAAACAAAATTAATTCAGCCAAAGACCTGGGCCTTTACTTCATTTACTGTGTGCTAAGACAGATAGTTGTTTTCATCTATCAATGAAAATCCTTTTTTGCTTGTAGTCAAGGTGTATAAGATATCAAAATACTAAGTTACTAGTTTAAGTTAGACAGTGAAATGTTTTGTTTAAGAAATATGTTATTTAAAAGTTACTTCTTTCCTTGCAGATTTTCTGGCCAGCATCAGCAAACAAGGTTGAAGAATGCAAAATGGCTGGCAAAGATCCTACAGTAAGTTATAATCCACACACACTTGCACACACATACACAAATTATATACTTGGCAATAAAGTAAGAGCACCTTGAGTGCAGCCAAAACAAAACGAAAGAAGTGTTTTGCTTTTCAGATGCTCTGCAGGCCAAACAATTATTATGAAATTATGGATAAACAGGCTATCTAAGCAGAATGATTGACAGATGGAAAAAGATTTGCATTGTCCACTTCCTCACCATTTTTCCTTGTTACTAGCCAAATTGGGTAATAACACTTTTCCAGATATGTCCTGGGGATGATGCTGAACAGTCTGCTGAGCTGTTGTTTGGGGCAGGTAAGTGGCTGCCTCCTCATCCCAAGAACACCCTGCAGGTGGGTGGTACCCACCATCTGCAGCCTGAAGACCTCCAACACCTCTTTCCATTACTTCCATAAACCAATGCCCAAATAAGTATCTGAAAGCCAGTATGCTTTACTAGAAAGAGGCAAAGAGGATCTCTGGAATCACAGGAAACACAAACTCTGGAAATGTGATGCTGAGTCTTGTTGCACTGCAGCTGATTATTCTCCCATCTGAATTCAGGCACCTACCTCAGGACCGAAATCAGCTGGTAATTTCCTTACACACTCTATAGAAAATAGATAGAAATGAGCTAACAGAAAGCAGCATCCAAAATAGGTGATCCATGGAGGAAAAAACAAAGACACTACTAAGTACTGGACTCTCCAGAGAACTTGTAGCCTTGGATTTTTAGTGGTGAGACTTCATTAGCTTTTATTTATATTGAAGTACCCAAATGTTGTTGCATTAGATTTCTGGATAGAACTTTTGCTTTTACAACAGTTTAACTGTGGGTACAGCTAATATCCCATAATGTAGTTAATTAAGAATTTCCATTTGCATCAACTTTAAGTGTGGTTTTTTTTAATCCCAGTTGTCCATTACAGAAAAAAACTTAAGTTCTAAAAATAGAAGTTTACATTGAGTTTCTTAGTATTTGTCCTCAAAAGTTTAAAAAAGGATAAAAAAGTACTGAAGAGCATCTGCTGCTCCCACTAAAATCAATGATATGTCTTATTGAAAGTTCACTGAAACAATGAGAAAAAGAGAACCCAATGCTAAATCACTGTTTTCAACTTAAAATTTATAGTTTGATTTTAATAGCATTCCTGTGAATTTCATTCCTGATAATAACGGAAGAAGCAGAGAATACATTCAGAAGAATTAAGTGTTTCAATTAAAAAAAAAGGGGGAGGTGAGGGGGGAGTGCAGGGAGTGAATGCATGATAACGTTTGGCCATCAGAGGCTACTTATTATCACAAGGTAAAAGAGGAACAGAGCAGCCAGTAATGGACTTACGCAACTAGCACATTCTTTTCCAAGGAGATTTGAGTGGGGTTTCATATGACCTACCACTGGAAAAACATTGGTGTCTGAATTTGTCATCTTCAACTTTCTTCTTTCTACTGAAAAAATATAATTGTTACCTCTGAATAGTATGTTCACTATGCCAACCTGAATGTTTGCATTAGTATGACATCTATTTCTCTCCATTTACTGTGGCAAGAACCTAGAGCATAGATGTCTGACTTTCAGATATCTACTGTAAGACAATTCCCCAGACACGGTCACTGAGCAAGACTTGGTATTGGCTCCAAGAGAAGCACTGACAGTATGTGAATATCCACAGCTCAGCCACTGTCTTTGACAAAGATCCATCCTAAAGATTTGTATTTCATATTAGAACACACTGATTTAAAAACATAAAGTACTGCAATATCAAGGAAAGTGAAGTAAACTCAAGCATAGGTACTCTTGAATCCAGACCTGCAGAATATATTCTGAATTTACAATTTCTTGCTTTGTTTTGTGCAGTCAGTGCAGCACCAAGATTAATAACATAGCAGACTGCAAATGTAGTTTAGTGGTTCAACAATAGAGAGGTGGGGAATGTCTCAGAGATAATAAAATGGTCTTCCTGCTAGACACCATTAAAATATGAGAGTGGTGGTATCGAACTGGCTTGTGTCGCTTATCCGTAAGTCATCATTGAAGAGCCATGAAGACACTATAAATATCAGATGGTTACTACAGAAGGCTGTCTTCCAATAAAAGCTGTTTGTCTAACCACCCCATGTTCTTTCCATAGGCACTTTGGAAAGCTCATGGCATGGTACTGATGCAGAGTAGCAAGTGCCGTGTACCAGTGCTGTTCATATAGGCATTGTTTTCTGGTCCCGACCCATGAAGACCTTTATTCTGAGATTTCTTGGCATGTAATCCTTTATCTAGGAATCTTCTGGAAAAGTGTTCTGCAAACAACAAGAAAAGAAAGCATCAGTTTATACTCTGGCATATATAAGATAGTGGGATACTGTAATCTGTCTAATGCGCCCTAATCTGCCCTAATTTGGATTGGTAGTACTGCTGAGAAAAACCTGACTTTGATAGCAAGACATAACTAAAGCTGTCTTTGAGCCAAACTGAGATAGCCAGATATGAGAAAATGCAGACATTTAGGAATATCCTTTGGCTTTAGAGAAACAATATATTTTGTCTGGGTTTAAGGATTTTTCTGATATCACTAGAGCTAATATTTAACTGAGGACATGCACTGTTCCCTGTACAGAAACTCCTTCTACAAACTCTGAGCTGCCAATAAGTATGCACCCATTTTCAGATGTTGTAGTACAGTACCAGCTACTGCTGAACCAAAAATGTGAATGCCTTTAAATATAAATATTCTGTGCAGTCTGCTGAACAAGGATTAAGTGCTGATTTTCATGAAGATGGCTGATGACGCAGTTTCCACTCCTGTGCTCACAAAACACATGTGATTCGCAATGTTTTTGGTGAAAGTTGTATGACTGAATATGAAGGCAGTTGTGGGATCTCAGTTAGAAAAATATTCAGAAAAAAAAATCTATTTTCAACCTAAAGTGTATTAACAGTTTAACATAGCCAAAAAAAAGGAAAGTGCAAAAGATGCAAGGGCTATACTGGAAGGAGAAAGCTGTAAATCCAGTGATATGAAACTGTGTGGCACATAATGTTCTGGCTTAATTTTAATGCTGGTTTAAAGATGTTACCATTGATCATCAATACAAAACCATAATTCATTGCAGACTTGTTTTGTGTTGTTTGGAGTTTTAATGGTTTCAAAATAAATTGTTTACATAAATAATAGGATCTGATATTTGGGCTCAATT
This sequence comes from Heliornis fulica, assembly GCA_013399135.1. NCBI lineage: Eukaryota > Metazoa > Chordata > Aves > Gruiformes > Heliornithidae > Heliornis > Heliornis fulica. The sequence goes on along the minus strand of VXBZ01012098.1, from coordinate 208,383 downwards.
TAGTTTTTAATTGTCTCCAGCTATGATGGAAAAAGGGTTCAGGAGAAGAGACTGTTATGGAGGTGTTCTTAAGTAGACTCTATAAGGTTACTTCTTGCTTTCCTGAAAAGCCCCTCCTTCTTCTCATGAAAGACATAGAGGTCTGTGGGTGAGAATTAGATTGCTGTGTGGAAATGGGAAAGTTACATGCACTCCTCTATAACTGCTCTCCAGTGTCCTATCAGTGCCCAGTTCCCAGGGCAAAATGGCATGAAAAGGAAACAGAAGGCTACAGCTGTTCACATCCAAAGACTACCAAACCCAGCAGTTGTTTCCTGATACTACTAAGAAACTTTTCCACTGTGAAATTTTCTGTATCCCTTGCAGCATGGCTGCGGAAATTTTGTGCGTGTGATCCAGTCATACAATCGCACACATCTGTACGTCTGCGGCAGCGGTGCCTTCAGCCCCGTGTGTGTCTATGTTAACAGAGGGCGCAGGTCCGAGGTAAGTCTCTCCTCATTTTCCACTTGTTTTCTGGAGGATCTTACTCATGCTATACAAAATGCAACATTTGGAAGATACTAATATCAATGATCCCAAAATATTCCCTCACCCATTTTAAAGAGAAAAAGAGCAAAGATCCATAGTTTTCAGAGCTGTTACCAGCAAGAAGCAAAGCCATGATCAAAAGCCATGCCCCAAATGTTATACCTGTCCAAAATTCTGCAGTCATACCCAATGCTGGGCTGCTTTTGATATTACTTTTTATTTGACATTGTCTGGTGAACTCATTCCTACTATTTGTTGGAAAAATTTTCAGGAAGTACTTGAAAGGAAATAGTGAGATAAAAAGTAAAATATGCAGTCTTCTTTCAATAACTTCCATGTGTTACTGATTCCTAGGAGAAGACCTTAGCTGGGCTAACTATATAGGTATGTTAAGCTTTGCTGAACTTCAGCTTGATACCCATTAGAAGCAATTCCACTATAGGTAACTTTCATTTAGATCATAAGTTTTGCCCCAGTAGATTCATATAGGATAAGTTTGCTATGTTTTCTCATCACTGTGGGATGCTCCAGGGTGGACATCTTAATTTCTTTAGATAAATCTACAGTTTTTTAATATTCAGTTTCACTGTATATTTTCTTTATATAACTTACCAGATGTTTTGTAAGTGTACTGTTCAAGTTTCCTGATTTGAAATTTTAATATTTGTTTATGTGCAAATGTAGTAGGTAATAAATTAAGCAACCAGAAGGAGAATGAGAAGCACTTAACTGAGACCCAGCACCTCAGTAGCTCTTGCATCAGATTCATGTCTGCAGGCAGAGAGGTGTGCAGTATATTTTCCTGTACAACATGGAAGCAGATGTGTTGGAAAGAGAGATCAGAGCATGCTACCTGGAGTTTTGTCACGTGAGGGCAGCTTTAAAAGCTGGGCTGGCTTCTATGAAGAGACTGGAAAATTCATCACTGATTTCATTGAGAGTGGGGTGGGATTTCTGGCCATGACCCAAGACTACTAAGAGATTTCCAGGGAGGTTGTAAATTCTTGTTTCTTCAGATAGGTTTGCATGGGATTCTTTCAGTGACTTTTGATAGATCCCAACCTATCTCCAGTCTTTTTGATAGAGTATGTAGTCCTAATGAATTATCTAAAAGAGGTTCATAGACCTGGATTTAAAAGCACAAGCAAGTAGAACTGAATAAGTACATCCATCCTTTTGATTGACAGAATCTGCATTAACCCATTTTGGTGTATTTTGAAACTGAGGTCAGCTTTTCACTAGCATTATCCTATTTCTTGATGAATTATTTAAAACATGGAAAGTTAGCTCATTTGTTTCTAATTAATGCAATATTCCTTTATCAGTGTAAGCAGCAGTACTGTAGCCCAGAGAACTCTGAGTTTCATTTTAGTGTTTTTAGTAAATGAGGTTGGAGGGAGAGGTTGGGAAATGACATCTTCAGATGATGCAAGAATGTTACATTTCTTAAGCTAAAAATAAAGATACATGTCTTGGAAGAACAGAAGTGACTTCATTTAGCCTGTCTGTATAGCTACATGCCTGTGATCAATTGATTACATAAACTGCTGTTTCATATGTCTGGAGTTTGTCAGACACTTGACTGTAGGCATCGTGTTCTCAAAGACATTAGTGTACTGGCCAACAATAGCATAACAGCTTAAAACCAAGCAATTCCTTCTGAACCCATGGCGTATATCAGTGCATGACTAATTAATAGAGCAGACTGCAGGACTATGTGGTGCTGATGGGATTAGTTAGAACTGATTTCTTTTTCCTTCTTTATCATTTCCCTTTTAATTTAGTGTACAGTTTTCAATGCACAGAAGGCTGGTTTTGCATGTGCAGAATAGATAATTTAGTAAGCACATCTGTTTTTCTCTAGAAGCTACAAAGCCTGACAGTAAGAATCATATCCAACAGTCACAAGAACTGGACCTGTTTTGCTCTTTTGTCTCCAGAATTCAACATAAACACAGGGAAAAAAAAAAAAAAAAAAGTGGCCTTATTGAAGAAGCAGAACATTGACCTTTTCTCTGAGAGGTCAAAAATAATTAGTTTTCTTGCTTGGCACACTTGATACGCTGGTGTTTGGTAATGACTCTTTTAGTCACCCAAATGTATTCTAATTTCAAAGTAAATGCAAACAGAAGGAAATGTAATCACTATGTGAATTAATTATAGACTAAAAAGTACTTTAATATATATGAAAATTAAGTGTGATCCTGGAGCTAGTTTAATAGTGTCATAATAAACATCTTGAAGTGGTAAATTGTGGTACAGTATATTAAATATGGATTAACACCAAGCTGCATATTAATCTAGACATAAAGCAACAACAGCACAAAAGCCAAGATCATAATAGAAACTCCATACTTATGTTTTAACATTGTTTAGAGGGCTTATTAGTAAAGCAATAGATAAGATCTCTGTGATTAAATTAGGCAAAACAGAAGAGGGGGGAAAGAGATAGGGGATAATGGATATAAAAACTTCCTGCTGTAGCTGTTGCAGGTCGGTGGAGTCTCCAATTCAGTTGCCAAATGGCTGCTCAGTGATCTGTGTGGCATCCGCATTCCCCTGTGATTTATTGTTAAAGGGATTAGAAAGAGTTGCTGCCCTTAGTTGAATAACTAATGCATTGGCATCTATATCACAGAAGCCTTTCTCTGGAATTTTTCACAACTACCTTTTTCTGCTGAAACAGAAATGGTTTAAGTTTCATCATTTTTTCCTTGCAGTTGTGTCTTTGGCTTTTTATTAAAGAAGTTTTCTATAGGTGTGTAGGCTCTAGTAGTTTGTTTGGTAGACAGTGGTGAGTCAGTGTGCTGTGGATTGATGTCTCTGCCATTACTGACTGAAGTTTGCAAGGAACACACGTGGACTCAAGTCCCTTCTTGCTCAGACCACCGTACTCTTCAGTTTTGCTGCAAACCAAGAGGTGATGAGGTGCACCAAGATGAGTGAATTTTCTAAAGATAATCAGTCTCTATTTCAAACTGTAGTCCAGGTTGCTTCTACTTTGTCGAAGTTATTTTATAACAAATACATGTGCCAAGATTCCTAAACAACAACAAAAAATTTCCAAGAGATTTCATGCTATGTCAAGAGATACTGATGAATCACCTACCAGTACAGAACTGGACCTTTATAAATAATCCAAGAGATGATATTGAAGAAAATATGTATGATTTAGGAGATTTTTGGAGGTCTGATAACTCAGTAAAGAGTAAATGTTTCATACTATCATCAAACGATTATTTTCATGAAACATTTTTATTTAATATGTATTATTGTTCTAGTAGCTTTATTATAAAGTCCTGGAGTAGTAAAAGTTTCATAGTGTATTTAGTAAATAAACAATAAATAATTTCAAAAGCACAGGGGTAATCTCCACAGATGTTATTACAGACATCAGTCAAGCTCTCCAAAGCATAACTGAGCTATAGGGAAACATTCTTTGTTTCAGTGTCTTGAATTTATAGCAAAGTCTTGAAAATAACTGAGTACTAGTGCAAAAGTAGCCTAAAAAGATGATGAAATTCCAAATAGGAAAGCTAAACTGCTGTTAGTACAGTAAAGGTGCCCAGCAGTGCTGAGCATTGTTAGTGCTGGAAATGGCTAAGCATAAAATTAATTTTATATCTGATGGTTTCTGAAATGAGAAGTGACACACAAATCTACATTGCAGGAACAAATCTTCAAGATCGACTCCAAGTGTGAATCAGGAAAGGGACGCTGTTCTTTCAACCCCAATGTGAACACGGTGTCTGTTATGATCAGTAAGTAAGGATACTCCCAATTTGTTGAGGTATAAATCTGCATGGTCATGCGAGGTGTGAATTGAAGAGATGCCTGAAACAAGCTGAACACAGAATTCAGCCTCCAAGGAGCTGCACCTTATGTCTAGCTGATGGGCATAAGGGTCAGTTGATTCCATCATTGGTTCAAGGTTTACTTGAAGCTGAAGGTGGGTGTACAAATGAAATGCAGATATAAGTTGTTGAGAGAGAGAGAAAACAAAAGATTGTCCCTTTTCCAGCTTACACAGTTTTTTCCCAGGGTTAGTTTCAACTTTACATTACCCTGTCTAGCATTTTCTGTTTGAACAGTTATGACCTTGTTCATCCTAGACAGCACTTGTGTCTCATTTAATTACTTGTAAAATCTCAGAATACCCAGGGAAAGAAAGCCTGAAGACTATAGTTATTTTAAATTTCATTTTTGTTGTCATCTCTGCTGTAGAGCCCACAAGCTATTGCAAGGCTCTTCATTTTTCACTTGGCTTTTTAACCAACCAATTTCGCAATTTCATTCTATTTGAAAGGCTGGAAAGTGAGACAATTGACAAAACTCAGATATTCTCATGAAATGGTGGTGACTATACTCAGTGACTGAGATATAGCCCAGACAAAGAATCACTGCAGTGCCTAATGCACACCTAACTGAACACTCAGAGGGGGCATATGCTTTATGCAAACTAGGTCATAAAAAAAAAAAAAAAGTTGTATTTCTTTTTTCCCAACCAGCAGACACATTATATATATTTAGTGTCACCCAACCTTTAATGTTTGCAGCATGTTCACAGACTTCTAGAGCCAAAGTGTTTTGCGTGTGCCTACTCCTTGCTATATTTTCGGTTATGAAGAGAACAGCAGCTGCTCTGATTTTTTTAGGCTTTCTTAACAAATAAAACTTAGTGCACAGAATTACTGCATTTTCACCCAAGGTTTGCAAAGGAGCAATATGTGGTGTTTGAGTACTGTGTCCAGTTCTGGGCTCCACTGTACAAAAAATGACAGGGATCTCCTGGAGAGAGTCCAGTGGAGGCCACAAAGGTGATTAAGGGCCTGGAGCATCTTCCCTGTGTGGAAAGGCTGAGTGAACTGAGACTGTTCTGCTTTGAGAAAAGAAGACTGAGAAAGGATATGATCAATGTTTATAAATATCTGAAGTGTGGGAGACAAAGGGAGATGGCCAACCTCTTTTCAGCGGCCTGTGGGGACAGGACAGGGGACAATGGTCACAAGTTGGACCACAAGAGGTTCCACACAGATATGAGGAAGAACTTCTTCACAGTGAGGGTGATGGAGCCCCGTAACAGGCTGCCCAAGGGGGTTGTGGAGTCTTCTCTGGAGATATTCAAGACCCATCTGGACCTGCTGTAGGGAACCTGCTTTGGCAGGAGGGTTGGACTCGATGGTTTCCTCTTTCGAGGTTCCTTCCAACCCCTACAATTCTATGATTCTGTGTTTCTACCATTCAGCTTCCACTGAGATCAATGGCAGTTGCATATTATGCCAAATACTCCATTTAAAATTTGAGTCTCATGGAGCTTAAAGGAAATGTCATATGATCTATCCTATATGGTCTGAAGTATGAACTGAAGTACCTTTAGAAGACAAGCAAATGCAACCTAGGTAATTCTCCAGACCTTGGCTGCAGTTCTATCTTTATCTCATCAGTGATCTATGGTCAGTGTTTGTAGACACTGAAAAGAAAATGTTTGTTCACAGTTAGTGATGGATTAATTAACTAGTGCTCATAGCTGTTCTGGCATTATTCAGTGAATCAACCATCATTAAAAAAAAAGTCTCATTTCCTTGTTCCTCCTAGATTTTATGAATCAGCATTAAAGTACATAGTTTCTGAATTGCTGTATCTACAGTAAACTGATTTTTTTCTACAATAGATCTATGGAAGCTTTGTTCATCTTAGTAGATTTTATCTTCTTTGATCTCTGTTACATGACTGAATAGACATTCCCTAATGTTTGACTAATCTTTCATGGCATAATTCATCTAGAAATTCTAAATTATTCTGTAAAGATCACATTATTTTTCAATAGAGTCACACAGAATGAGTTTTATATTTTCTCCCTGTTGCTTGAAAGTTCAGTCACTTAAAAACACTAAACTTGAATTAATTTAACTTCAGTATCCATGCTGAAAATGGGAATATTTTGTATATCACAGCTTGAGTTAAAATGCAAGGACTGAGCTCATGTACTGGACCCTCCTTTGAACATTCTTCTGCAGAAGAAATTCCTTCCTCTCACTTCAGAAGATGGGAAATGCTGCCAGAACTTTTCCACACAAAGGAACCATTTTTAAATATAGCTGCAATTTCTTCACAGTTTGGGGCATCACCAACCTAGAATACAGCAGGAAAGCTGATTCACCCTTCACAGGAAAATGATGCTGTAAAAACAAATTTGAACTTGGTACAATCTGCCATTGTACAAAGACATTTTTGTGTCAAAGTAATGAAAAATGTCCTTCTAAGAAAATTGACATAACCAGTGTCCACAGCACATGCCTCTCTCCCCACCAAGACTCTCAGATATTTGTAAAAGTAGACATACCTCATCAGTTCTTTAATTCTCCCCCAGTAACAAAAAGTAGTGTGAACTAATTGTGCTGTGAAGACCAAGTGCTGTGTGGAATTTAAGATTTTAACCAAAGGGAAGTGGAGCTGATGGATGCCAACTGAAACATGATTAGCAAGCAGACTCCAGAAACACTTAAGACATAACTAATATTATTGATATGTAATAAGATTAAAATTACATAGCGCGGTGCTGTTTGAAAGTATGTGTGCTTAAGTGAAGCGGTATGGGGCTAGAGATAACAATTAGGGAGAACCATAAGTCTGATCTCTTTCAGACAGTATATTTTGGAATAAGAATAAAGCTCTGAAAGGTTGAGGCAATGAAGCAAATATATAAAATCGGTCATAAATCAGTATAGATCTAGCATCATTCAGTCAATACATGGTCAGGAAATAAATGCTTCACAAACATGCAGTGAATGCCTTGTTTAAATCCCCTGATTATGAGTCCTGTCATCACTGAGAGAGACGAGAGCACAAGCGTGGCTGCTGGTTACTCTGCAGGGGTTCAGTTCAGGCTCTTGCCAGTGGCAGAAAAACAAAATCTCCAGAGTTTTAATTCTCTCATGAGCCAATTGTCTTCCATATTGATGCACATACACATGCATACGCACACACACAGAGCACAAAAATAGCCTCAGGCAGTTCTGAACCTGTGACTCTTGCCAGCTTGACCACACTCTGGATAATCCAGGAATTCAGACAAAAACATCAATCAAAGGACCCAGCTGTACTGGAATGTATTCAGCCACCACTCCCACTCTGAGAGCTAGAGTTTATTTTAGCTACTGTTTTCTACTCTGGGGTTTCGTTGTCATTAGTCAGTGGAAATTGCTTGGTTATTAACAGAGTAGAAAATGATAGTATATGCAATTAGAATTATAATTATATATACGTATATTTCTGCATGCACAGAGTCATACAAACACAGATATGCATCCTGACTGATAGACTGAGTTTTCAGCCCTGCACAGGGAGCTCAAGTTCATAGTTCTGTTAATGTAAGAGCTGCGTGCCTAATTCTGTTCAAGGATAATGACACTATACTTAGAATCAAGTACATAAAAGGGGACAATTGTTGCTCCGTATTACTCTGCATAAAGTTCAATAATATGATTGTCTGGCCTCTGCAGTACTGAAGTCAGCTTGAGGCTGCCTGGGGCAGCCTTGACAATACTGTGGGTAGAAGCTGGCACTGATCTGTTGACTGCAATAGATGTTGTGCCAGTTTACACCAGCAATAAATTCAGCCCAGTCATTTTGTCTACTCCTGTAACAAAAAAAGCTTTTTGAAGTATGTACTTAAAAAACTGACTGAGATTCTTTTTGATAATGCTAGCCTGATTTTCCAGTGATCCTTTGCAGTGAAAATTGGGCAACTAGACTTCATATCATAGAATGGTTCAACACATATGCAATCTGCTGTTGCATTTAATTATGCAATTCCCTCAAGTCTTTAAGGAATATCTGATGACTCACATGAATTCTAGACTGTGTCTTTGTAAATCAGAGGGAAACCCCATGACCGAATACTTATCTGTATAAACTCCTATGTAAATAAAGAGCTGATCAGTTTAAAATAAAAATAGATCAGTAAATACAAGTTTCCCAGAAGCAGTAACAACACATTTGCTTTTTATCCTCCATTTCAATTCTCTGCAGACGAAGAGCTTTTTTCAGGAATGTATATTGATTTCATGGGGACAGATGCGGCCATTTTTCGGAGTCTGACCAGGAGGAATGCAGTGCGAACCGACCAGCACAACTCCAAGTGGCTCAGTGGTGAGATGCCTTCATTTTACCAGAGCTTTTAATGGGTTTCACAGAGATTCTGCCTTGCTTTGTTTAGCAAAATGGAAAAATGTTTGTCCTTTAAAGTGTTGATCTTTAAATTTATTTTATGATGTTGAACCATGAAGAAATGTATATAAATACACATTGTAGACAATGCACAGATAAAAAGGGTTCACTGCACGAGCCAACCTCTTATGCCACTCCATCTGATGGCCTTTGTTGCATTAAGATTGAACCAAACTGTTCAAGGGAAAGTGTGTGAAGATCTTTCATATAACAAGTGTTCAGACAGTCTGACTTCAAGGGAAGTGCCTTCTCCATCTCTAGTGCATCAGACATTGCCTCAAATTAGAGTGCTTGAATCTGGTTTTTTTCTAATGAATTACCAGCTTCAGTTAATTCAGACTGATCCACCTCTATTGCAGAGTCGCCACCCATTGTATTCAAAATGTGTGCAGGAGAGAGTGCAATTATCAGAGAAGTCAGTGACGATTATTGCCATTTATTTCAGTGGTAGGAAATTGATTATCAAAGTACAGTAGGAAAACTAACTTCTGAATGCAAACACTTGACTCAACTTCACTGAAATGTGTGTAAAATTCTCCCTGACTTTACTGATAAGAGGACTCTTTCCAATTAATCTTTTTTTTTTTTAAATGATATAATGGTCAACCCTCTGAACAACAACCCTCTGAAGGTTACACAGCAACTAACATAGCAGTTCCAATTTATAAAAAGCCTTCAGGTACATTAAAGTAAAGTTACTGGGGGTTTGCCTTGACAATTTTTAGGATGACACTTGTTATTTCTGAGTAGCTGTGACTACAGTGGTATCACAGGATTGCAATCATAATAAATTCAGTTCTCTATAAACAGGAAACTGTCTACTTTCTAAAATTTTTCATTTGTTTTGTATGTAGTCTTACACATCTGCACATCTTGAAGTGTGGACTCTAAATTGGGAAATAGGGAAATTAGGGAAAAAGAACCATTAAAATGCCTAATTACTGGAAAATCTACTTGTTGCTTATGCTGAGAAGAGGTACTTGAAATCATGATTTATTACCCTGTTCTTTTAGGGGCAGTCATGACACTTGTTATATTAATTGAGAAAGGGGTGGTGCAAATAGAAAAATGCTGCAGTCTAAAGTGAGACTTCTGACAGAGATCCAAACTTCGCATCAGATTGTTTCAAGATTTGTACTAGATTTCGACCAGTCAAGGAATCTTGGAAAGATATAGCCTTCCTGTAGGAGTATGGTCTGCTTCTTCCTTCGGACAGAGGAGAAGGTCTTCTAAGGACTCCACTGTCCATTATATGCTTTCTGTTAATCCCTCTCTCTACTGCTCCTTTACAATGTTTGGCAATGTACACTTGGTTACATTTATCAGCATCTGATAGGAACTCAAAATTTGTTGAAGCATTTTCATATCCTGCATTCCTCTTCTGTGTCCCATGAGTTATTTTCCTCTCTTATTTGCATATCTTATTTGTTCTTTTCCTAATGAGTCTCTCAACAGCTTACTTTTATGTTTTCCCTCAATGAGTCTTTCCTTATCTGCACCTGGTAACACACTAATTCATCCCTATTCTTCCTCCAAGTTTTTGAATCTCTGCAGTAATCCAAAGCTACTGCTTGTGCATTTGAATTGTTTTTCTAAACATCTGCTGTGGGATAAAATATGAGGACACATAAACTTAAGGCTGCCAACAAGAAGCCATTTATGTGGTGATATCTGGTAGATACAGACACGAGGCTAGAGCATATAGCTTAATTTACCACAGCAGTCCCTCTAACTGCAATATAGAGCATTTCTTTCAAGCAGTCGGTCTCAGTCAAATCATTAGTTGCTTATATTGATGCATCTTTTGGTTTCATCTTTTTGTTATACTGTTTCATTTCAGAGCCTGTTTTTGTGGATGCTCATGTTATCCCAGATGGCACTGACCCCAACGATGCCAAAATCTATTTCTTCTTCAAAGAGAGACTCACAGACAACAGCGGCAGCACAAAGCAAGTTCATTCCATGATTGCAAGAATATGCCCAGTAAGAACTATTTTGTTGGGTCAAGCTGCTAGTGTGACATGATAACCTAGAAGACTAAATGATTGAATAGCCTTTGATTTATATTCAAAACAAATGTATCCACATTCATAACTAAGAAGAGCTGTTACTGAACACACAGTATGGTCTGAACATGTTAAATATTTCTAGCTATACCTATAATGATGTTGAAATTCAGGGATTCAGGGATTTGTGTGTTTCTCTGAGACAGAAGAGTCTCCGGTGTTGAATTTCCAAACTTGTTCTTTGCACAGATGCAGTACATTCTTTTCTTAGAAAATTGAAGTATAAGACAGTGAAGTGTTTCATTCATTCAACATCTTTGAAACACATTGGAAATATCAGAGTTGAGCTTCTAAATTAGTTGATTTAACTTTCAAATATTGTTTTCATTTTTACAATATCTACCCTTTCTGAGTTTTTGTGCTATTATATGCATGAGCCTAACTCTAAAAACAAGCACAGGAAAATTAAAGTTCAGGAGTCACAGCTACTCCTGTGCAGTAATTAATTTATGATCATCTCTATTTCCTTTTTTTTTTGTATCTGTAATCAACTTTAGATGAAAAATGATTGAAGCAGCTATTCATATCTCTGTGGAAATGGATTTTTGTTACCAAGATAAAAATTATAAATGCACAATAACTGCTAACCTTTTCGTTCCCTCTTTAGAAAGGCTCAGGGGGAGTTTGTGTATCCTCTGTCTTTAACCTGAGTCTTCTTTAGAATTAGATGCTTTGTGATGTTGTTTTGCATGGGTGTGAGGACATGTTTGAGAATGTGTTAAACTCCTCCTCTGCGAATAGGAGGAAGCATGCGATCTCTTTTATAATCTCCATTTTCTATATTTTTGTGAGTGTGCCCAAAGGCCTTTTTGGGTATTTTGCAAGATGACACTTGACACAGTTACAGCTGTATTTGTTACTGTTGCTGCTATAATGAAGCCCAGATGATTTCTGAAAGGCCTCAGCCTGTTTAAGCTTATACTGAATTCAGTGGCAGAATCCCAAAGGCAGTGAAAATAAATCAGAGCCAGTCATTTTTTGTATACTTGTATGCCATCGTATTCATATACCAACACCTTTGAAACTGGCCAACTACATTCATACAATGGTGCTAAGAAAGATACACCCTCCAAAAAAGACTCCTTATGTGTCACCCAAAATGTCGGATTGCCAGCTCCAGTTCAGAGCATCGACCTGATGATCTTAGTACGTCCTTGTTCTGTAGGAGTATTTGACATTTTGGAGGTAGCATGGACTTCTCCATGTGACAGTGAATGATACAAACTTCTACTCATTTCCAATCATACCTACACACACTGCTGCTGCACAAGTTCTACTGCACATCCCTCCCATGCCTTCTAGCTCAGGCAAGAAACTCTGCTCAGAAAACTAGTTCCTATTTTTTCCTGTGTCTGGAGCATTTAGATGAGGGGACTTGGTTTAGTATTATCTATTTTTTATATTGAATTTATCAGCATAATTGTCTAGACGATGAGTCAAATTGGCCTGAGGAAAATGTGGGAAATCCCAGGAAAATACTGGCTGTGTTGTTGGTTGTTTTTCTGAAAATCATATTCCTTTTCAGAATGACACAGGTGGTCAGCGTAGTCTTGTGAACAAGTGGACAACATTCTTGAAAGCAAGACTTGTTTGCTCAGTAATGGATGAAGATGGAACAGAAACGTACTTTGATGAATTAGGTATGGCAAGAAAAATCCTTAAATAAAGTTTTATTTAAATCCTGTACATATTTAACTATTGATGTTCATTTCAAGCTCCTTGCTCAAGTTGTTTACAGTGAAATCTTGGCCCTGTAGAAATTCATGACAAAAATCCCCTTGCAATTTTATAACGGGAAATGAAAAATTCTTCAGAAATCTCTCTGGGTAATTGTCATTATCTTTGAAATAAAGGTAATTAATCTTGAATATGTAAAGGAATCATATGTGTAAAGAATTAGTGTTTGGGAGGGAATATGTAACTGAAACCTGTTGTTATTTTGCTCCTAGTTAGGATTATGATAGATGTTTTTAACATCTCTAAAGCTGTTTCTTATACAACTGTGTAACCTAAAACTTCTCCATAATGCGATTTTTCTTTTTTGATCACTGAGTAGATGCCTCAATTTGATAGTTCAAGATAATAGCAAAAGGTCCTGTTACTGGCACCAGCATTAATACTATGAATAAATGTAATTTCTCAAGATTTCAGACACTTAGATTTTGGTACAACATATGAAACTGCAAATATTTAATGAATATTCAGCAGTCAAGTCTTCAAGGTCAGGATGGGGCTTTGGGCAACCTGATCTAGTGGAGGGTGTCCCTGACCATGGCAGGAGGTTGGAACTAGATAGTCCATTCCAACTCCAACCATTCTATGATTGTATGATTCTTAGATTCCTTTCAGTGGAATGAATATATGATAGTTAGGTGCCAAACAGCATTGCAAGAAAGTTTCAAACTCTGTATTGTCAACAGCTGTGACATACAAAGTCATAGTTCTAAATTCAGGTACTGGAAGTTTTGATATGTGTGTTAGTATAAATATAAATATAAATATAAATATATTATAAACAAATAATGAACCCCACACTGGGGCTGTCCATTATAATCTCTCTTCTGTGTCATTATTCCTGATTCTTATCATAAAAAATGAGATGTGGAGTTTTTTGACTTTATATCTTTACACATATTTGGTGAGCCTGCTTTGGTTCTCAGTTTTAATGAAAGCTGATAATCCTAGGAGCAGATCCTAACTTGCTGTAACTCAAAGCGTGTAAGGTGCTTGGAGGACCAACTTCCACATTTTTGCAGCACAGCAACTAATCTTTCTGAGCTGTGATTTACCAGCTCACTCCTCAAAACAGCATTAGGGTTTTTTTTTCTGTACAACAAAAAGGAAGAACATGAAGAGTGGTAGACAATGTATTCATCCTGGGGTCCCAGCTCAATCCTGTAGCAAACAGTAGGAATATGACAGCAGTTGGAAATACATGTACAATGCAGAAGAGTGTAACACCACCAGTCCCACATCGTGAAGTCAGAAGCTGAGAGGTTTAAATCTCTCAGTGTCTTCACTGCCAAACTCTGTGACATTCATATCATGTTGAAAATGAGCTAGTGAGGGCACCTAGAGTGTGTACAGGACAGTAGAACACCTATTTGTCCTACTAATGACTACATCTGTCAATGGGAGTACTTTGTCTTTGACCTTCTGCAACCTAACGTTTGCCTGCTATTAACCTGTGGAAACACGGTCCAGCTGAGAGAAGTGTGACACCTGGATCCTGAACATATTTGAAAATCTTTGCCTTCTGTCTTCATAAGGGTAAATGACGTGGAGTTAACTTCCAAAACTGCTTCTGAATGTCCAAATGCTGGATTTATGCCTATGGTCCATTCATATTATAAGCCTGATTTTTCCCATTCAAGTCTGAGACAAAAGTACTGTTGACTTCAGCAGGAATAGTCATAAATTAAACTGGAAAATAAAGTTTTCATTAGTATTCAAAATTCTTATTTTCTTTTTCCTTTTTTCTTGCAGAGGATGTGTTTCTTTTAGAGACAGATAATCCCAGAACAACGCTTGTATATGGAATTTTTACAACATCAAGGTAAATGGGGAGATTTGAAAAAAATACCTGAACTGCCCAATTTTCTATATGAAAAACTGAAAATGATGGATTGTGGTCAAAGATGTTTTGTGCAATTTTTTATGTCTCCTGTGGCCATCATTTGCTTAGAGGAGTAACAGTCTCAGCTTAATTCCTGTTGGTATCCATGTTAAAACTGTGCCACTTGGAACAAACTGTTCCCTGACATGCTGTCAGCTGGCACTGGGAAAACATTTCCACGGAGGACCACTTTTTACCGTAAAGCTGCAGAAAGCTAAATGACCTCAACGCAGTGAACTCATGTGGCATCTGAGAGCATTTAACACCTCCTGAAGGACATCCAGCACCCTGAAAGATCAAACCAGGAATTCTTACATGAATTCATACAAATCACTTCCAGTCTCTCAGCTGGCAGATGATTGCACAGATGGCAAACAACCCATGTTGACTTCAGTTGGCTACAAAGAGACAAGCTTACATGGCATTTGATCGCCTCCTTGCAGCCTTAAGCTCTCCGTTACCAGTCAGTAGTATTCACTTTCCAGTTTGGAAAGCACTCAGTGTGTTCCCAAGGGCAGAGGAAGAGCTATACATGGATTACTATGCTGGAAATCTACACAAAGATAGAGCAACAGGTGGACCACCATATTCTGCCATCTATTTTTTTCACTTGTATACTGCACTTACCACATAGTGCTAATATACAAAGTAGAAATAGTTGCTGCTTAATGATTTCTGATACAATATCCTGGACTAGCTAGCTGTTATTACTTTACTTAAAAGAGGTTTTTTACTTATTTTTGTTACATTTAAATGTTTTGATCAACTTATTGAATTATTTAACAATTCCTTTAATGAAATTTCTAGTTAAAAAGTCCTTGCATGAAAAAATGTTGTTTCCCAATACATTTTGTCTTTTTTCATGTGGATCCAGAGATCTGTTTTCTCAAATGTATGAACCAGCCAGGAAAATATGATTTTTTTAACATTTAATTGGAAAAAAAAAGAATACCATAACTTGTAAAAATCTGGTGCTGTCTATATTTTAAGATTCCTACTGCACAAAAAGAAAAAATGCTGAGGTTACGTTTAGCAGTAAAACCACACTTATGATTAGGTTGTGGATGCAACATGCCTGAACTGGAAACACTTCTATCTAATTCTCCTGGTATTCCTGAAGTGGAAATGAGGTTTGAATCACAAGACCATATAAGATGACAACAAAGAGAAAGCATCACATTTTCCTGGCTTTCAAGCTGTTTTCTGTCTCCACTGAAGATTTTACACACATACGTTTCTACTATCATGAAAGACATGGTCCATGCTTGCTTTCTCTTTGTTTAACCATAGATTGGATGTGACACCTACCCAAATACAGCAATCATAATGATTTTTACTCATTTTTTATTAGTTCCTTTATATTCACCTCTGAAGACATCCAGCTCATAACAGTAGCAAGAGAGAAACAACCCAACAAGCAATAACTCAATACTTTTATCAAAGTCACTCAAAGGGAAACAAAATAATAAGCAAATTATTTTGGTGGCATAGTCTGCTGCAAATCTAACATAAATATCTGCAAAGATTAAATTACATTTTTTGAAAACCTATTAATACCTGTTAAATTTCCACAAATACCATAATCTAACTAAAAGGTTCCTCCTGCTAACCTTTGTATAGCTGACAGCAATGTCGATTCCTCTTTCCATGTTTAAAGACTATGTGAAGTGTTTTCAGGGTTTTTTCTAATGTTCTATTTTGTTTTTCTTTTCTTTTAAAATTGAAAACAGAGGGTAACTTGGATTATCTTCATTTTGCAATTAACATCAGGCCGATTTCAAACTGTCTGGAATTTCCATTTTGCTCAGATAAATTTCTCAATCCTTATATGCAGTAAGAGAAGAAGAAAAAAAAATAAAGAGCTAATTCACTCCATTCAGCCTCTAGCATCACTCTGGAAATTATTCCCCCACTGCCTTCCATCAGCATGAGGTGATGGACAACGCCGTTCAAGGTTTATGCTGACTGAGGGGACCTCTGAGACCAATGCTGAACTCAGAGCAGTGGAAAAATATGCCTTTCCCAGTTGCCCCCTGTTCTCCTCAGGAAGCATCAAATTCAGAATTTTTGAAAGGCTTTATAACATCAGTTCTGTGAGTGAATTTGAGGACAGTAGAGGAGTACTTCCTTTACAGGCACAACCTGTCCCCATTTTGTTTATAAAGGCTGGCAACTGACTGTAATGATCTAACCAATAGTAACTCTGTGGATTTTTTTATTAATATTTTAGCCATTTTGGCCTAAAGTTAACATTTTAGGAGAGCCATGGAGGCCTTCTGGTTAATATACTGGTAGGCAGTTCTAGAAACTTGTGCTGAGCTTGGCAGCACAAAGTTTACAAAACTCTTGTTTCACTGAAGTCAGCAATATTTTTTGCCATTAACTGTGGCCAGATTTTATTTCTGTTATATTCAACATTAGGAAATTTTCTTACTCCACCAGTAGAGAAGTACCTTCTTCCCTCTTTTTTTCAGTTCACTGTCCAAAACTGTCTTAGGTCTTAAGGATTAATGGTGTGTATTGGGAAGCTGACTTAGTCAATTTTAAATGTATTAAAACCATGCTATACAAGCATCAATTTGTGCAAAATAGATTCTTTTAGAGGTATCTTTCATTGTTGGCCCTTTCAAAATGGTGGAAAAGCTGTACAGAAGTTGGTAGATTGCAATGCTAACTTTTCCTACTGTCTTCCAGCTCCATATTTAAAGGCTCAGCTGTGTGTGTGTATCATCTATCCGACATCCAGACCGTGTTCAATGGGCCATTTGCACACAAGGAGGGCCCAAACCACCAGCTGATTCCATATCAGGGCAGAATTCCATACCCACGACCTGGCACCGTAAGTACAAAGATGTTTATGCAAGCTTGCCAGTTACTTGTCTTTGTTTAATACATAAATAAATATTATTTATTCCAGAAGAATGGACTGTATGTGACTATTAGACTTAGTCACGGTGCAGAACAATTTTATTTGCTTCTCATTTTGACATACAAATCATGTAGTATCTGGAAAACTTCTAGAGAATTAAAAGCTGTGCAAATGTTAATTGCTTTTACTTTTTCTGCTCAAAAAGTGGCAAGAGTTGTTTCATTAGATAGTAGTTATAATTTTTTTACATGTACATTTCAAAGACAGCATTGCGTGTTCTGCAGTTTGGATCAAGTCTGTCTTCAGTCTGCATAAATGTTCCATGGTTCTCTAAACTGTTGCAGTTCTACTGGGATGTTTGGGAGGTTTAGTGGGAGAACAAGACTTCTGGGGCTTGTAATTCAACTAGGTCTAATTCCATGTCAGGTACTGAATCTTAGACAAGAGACCTAGAAGTAGTGAGTGTTTATGCCAATCAGTTCATACTAGTCCTCATTGTTAAGAACACTTTTTGTATGCCTTGATAATTTTTCAGGACTTTCTTTCACTGTATTGGGGGTAGCAATAATCTTACAGTAAATTCTGTAAACCATTAGAGCTAGTTGTTTCCACATTTTGGAAAAGCATCCCATAAAGGATCTCAAACAAAATTCACCTTTGTGCTGTAGATCTTGTTCTTTACACTAATGCACAGATATATGGAATAGCTCTCCCTGTTCCCACAATTCTCCATGACATTTTAATGCAGTTATTACTAGCTGTAAGATTTAGGACTTCATGCTCCCAAATTAGAATTAGCTAATCAATAACTGATATTCCACTAGTATTAGTATTAGTGGTAGTATTCCGTCTTTGCAGTTAATTTATACATAGTAAATAAACTTACGAGTTCACTGAGAATTTAAGATTAAACTCTGCAAGAAAAAAAAAGGAAAATAAATGACCCATTTAAGCAGGAAGTTTCACACTTGTGCTTAGTCACATTTCAGAGTTTCTTGCTGCTTCAGAATATTGTATTTGTATATGTTTCCTCAAGCACTGCCATGTTATTCTTGGTTTGCTTCATGGAGGTTTATGAGGAATTCCAGATGGGACTAAAGAAATTGGACGGCTCAATGGAAAGGGGAAAACAAAATTCCGCTTTCTATTTAACATGGGGACAGAAATTATCTGCATTTTTCTGATGTGCTGATGAGCTCTGAATTAGAGGATAAATTCTTAGGTCATAGGTCACACAAAAAGTGAAGTCAAAAGAACTTTTCAAGATGATCAGTGCTGGTTTTCTGATCACTAGCTTTTCTGTGCTTTCTGACAAAACAGCCACAACACTGTATCTTAAAGTTGTACTTTCTAACCTGGGATTTGTTTGTCTTTGCTTTTATTTTACGGCCAAAAAGTTTCACTTTCAGATGCATGCCACAAACTTCACTTTTCACTTATGCCAAAGCATCTGTAGAAATCAGGAAGTGGGGTTGTTTTGGCTGGTCAGAATTTGTGTTCAAAGGGTTAACTGTGAAAAAACATCCTTCCAGAGTATGGGGCATGAGGCTCTTTCCTCTAGAACATTGTTCTTTTGCAACTCCAGGGATTCTTGATTGGACAGGGACACCTTTTTATATGACATAGAAAATCCTACATTACTGTTGCCTAAAGACATATTTTTACTAGACCTCTGGACAGAAATTGTGTTCATTGTGTTGCAGTACATTGCATAAACAATGGAAAGGCATTGGTATAGCTTCAGTAGGATTAAATAAAGCACTACATTCATTTGGCCATAATCATCTCAGCAGTGTTTGGCTGGACTTCGCTAAGTACCAAGGGTTTCTTCTTTTTTGGAAAGCAAAATTTACTTATGGAAAAAGGAAGGGGGAAAAAATTACATAATTGGCATCTTGCAGTATCCTAAGTTCAGTGATATTTCAGGATGCTTTCCATGTTTCAGAATTTACAGAAATAATCTTTGTACTACAGCATGTTGGGGAATATGTTGTAAATGAAAGAATTCTGTTTCTCTCTGCAATCTAACTACGTGGTGATCAACCTCAAACATAATTATCGTGTGGCCAAGTCCTTCAATGAGGTGTGAGGGATACACATTCGGTCCCTCCAGGAAAATGAGAGGTTGTAGGGTACTTCAGTAATATCTTTTGCTTGTCATTGGTTTATAGGGGGATAGCAAAGGAATTAATTGGTTCAAGATGTTTGTTAGAGTTTTGCTCAGAACAATATAATGCTTTAGGGTCATGCTGGGGTGAACCATAGCAGAGAAAGTTTTTGCAGGAAGTCACAGACCAAGGTCTTATGATGTCCAAGTCAAGAATGGAAAGATAGAAAGTATCAGAGAAAGTTTAATTTGAACTGCTCTTGAAACAGAATGAGTCAGGAGAGAAAGTGGGGTCTGGCAGATCACTACCAAGTAGAATAATCTTGCTAGCAGTCTACAAATATATGAAGACAATCCTTTTCAGAATTTGTGCTGATCTTAGCAGATAGCTCTATACATTTCCTGGAAGACCGTGGATGGCAGTGCCACAGAGGGAGGAGTGAAGAAAACAGGATAATTAGAATTCATTTTTGTGAGGACTTAGAGAGCTAGCATACAGTGTCATTTCTAATGAGAATCAAACCAAAACCCTCAGGATAAGTAATAGCCCAGGAGAACCAATTGTCGAGGTTATCAGGTGGGAAAAGAGACCCATACCTGAGCTTTCTGGTTCTTCTTCCCTAAGGTAACTAATGCCAGAGCAGCTTCTTTTAAAGAAATCCTACCGGAGCTGTTCTACTTCATATAAATAATTAAATCCTAATTGAGACAGCAGGTGATTTTGCAGCCTGGGATTAGGCTACAGTCTCTCTACTTTGTTCCTGGTATCGCTTGATGAATAGTTTATTATGTGCATAAGACAGAACAACTTTTAACAGCAAGTGTAGAACAGGCATTTCTGCCTGGTGGTTAGAGGAATCCCCTGGGAGGTGAAACCCCAGATTCTGTTTGCTCTCATCAGGTAGGTTGGACACATGAATCATATATCCCAGGCGACTTTCCTAGTCTCTCAGAGTATGATTCATTTTATGTAATTTTAGACATCTAAAAGCAGAGCATTTCATCCAAATTACTGACTACAGAGAAAACTTACATGGCTAACTAAAAATAAATGCTTGACTTTGAGACAGCAGAAGTCAGGTGAGGTAAATCTCCCTAAGCTACTATTGTGTCTGTGGTTTTGACCAGAAATGCCATCTTAGACATAAGAATGGTCCCCATCAAAATAAACGAGTTTCCATAAAATGCTTCATGTTGTACAAATCAACATTTACCAACTGGAAAATTCTTGTGTTGAAATATTTCTGAATATATCCAATACTCCAAGGAGAATTTCACAGTTCAGAAATCTGGTAAGGGGTAGAATGGAAACTCAGGAGCAGCAATAAGAAATGCAGTCATGGTGACTGGAAAAAAAAAAGTAATATAAATTAGCATGTACCTTCAGTACATTGATTGTATCAGTTACTGACATAGCTCCACAGTCTATTTTAGTTTTACTCTCAGTAAACATTTGTGATTTCTAAGATTGTTTCCCCATGTGGTCCAAAAGGCCTCAGGGCTAATTGTTTGGATGGTTTTTCATTACATATAAAGAAGCATCCCAAGTGTTCATGTACTTCTGTTATTTCTTGGGTGTGGGGAGGGAGTAGACAAAATCCTGTGAATCATTCATTCTTCTGAGATGTAAATGAGTTGTTGTAAATGAGTTGTCATGAGATCCCCTCACCAACTCCATATTACTGTTTTATTACTGTTTTTTGAAATGAAGATGAGTCACAGGCCTTTTTACCATCGCATAATTGATGTAATGACTAGAGGGATATTGACCAAGTTACACTTAATATCAGATATTACCGTTTGCCTTTTTATTAAATATATAATAATCCAGATACAAAAGTGCAGTATCTTCCCATATCAATTGCTTGGAATTTTTTTTTTTCCAATAGGCAGTTTGGAAGCATAAAGAATGTGTGAATAGGTCCAGAAGTATGGATGTTTGCCATTAGTCTGGGTTTTGAAAGTGCAAAAATATGTTTGTGTTTGCTTTATCTGAACTGATGAGAGTTCAAAGCGTAGCTACTCAAACACTCCATTCCTGTTACTGGAGCATAATTACTTTCAGTCAGAGTCTGAAGTGCTCTTTCAGGAACTTTGTCAACTATCTGTCAATATTTGTAAATGACTTGGAGATGAAAACTCTCTGAAAGATGGTAAGCATTGTTAAGCATTGCTGTGCATGTCTTTTACAGTGCCCAGGAGGAGCCTTCACACCTAATATGCGGACGACCAAAGAGTTTCCAGACGATGTAGTAACCTTCATCAGGAATCACCCTTTGATGTTTAATCCCATTTACCCAATACACAAGAGGCCATTAATCATCCGGATAGGAGCTGACTACAAGTATACAAAGATTGCTGTGGACCGAGTGAATGCTGCTGATGGAAGATATCACGTCTTGTTTCTTGGAACAGGTAAGAAAAACTTTGCAACAGTTTTCCCTCATTGCATTATAATTTTTTATCAAGCCCAATCTGTGCAATTTAGAGCTTTCAGAAAAGTTTGTTTAAATATATTTGCTATCTACAAAAATGTCCATCCATAAATTATGCTCTTTTACTTTCTGTGCATTTTTGTGTTTCCTATGGACACTGTGTGCAAGAGATACAATGTATTACCATTAATTTTGTTTGAGACAAAAATCAACATTAGTATTGATCTAAATTATAACACTCTCTTGAATGTGGTTTGTCTACAACATGATTCTACATTAGAATCTGATGCTTTGTAACGTTAACAAAAATCCCAAAATCTGCTTTGTATTGTTTTGTATGTTCTTATCATCATTATTTAATACAGGCTATGTAAGCTACTTCCAAAAACACAACCTGATCATTTTGCTACAAAGGCAGAAATAACAGCTCCACCAAAAAGGGAAAAAATATGGAACTATTTAGCAGAGAAAAAAAAAAAAAAAATTCTTTGGAGTTCTAGCAGTAGTGGACACATAGAATTTGATCCAAGTATTCAAAAATAATTTATGTCTAACATAACCTACATTTTGGCTTTAGTTAGATCAGATTTTCGGATCTTCTCAAGTCTGCAGGGAACAGGTCAAGTGATTCTTGTACTGATCGGTTATAAGTCTTTAAAATATTCAGATATGAATCACACTTTTCTGATTGAAGCAAACAAGGTGAGTAGGTGCTCTGGTTAGACCCAAGCATTCATTGGCATCCAAAACTCCCGCTGACTTAACAGGACACTAAAGGTTGATAGGCACGAGGCTAATCTTTTTTACTACTTATGGTTTCAAGTAGAACAAAGGAAAAGAATTCCAGAAGAACAAATGTATCTCTGAACATCAGAAAATAATTACAGAGATGGCTTGCATTGCTTTTATGGTTCACACATTATTGGGGTCCTGGTTGTTTTGTGCTTGTAGATTAACTATCTGCCAGCAAACTCTCACGGGGCTTGGAATAACCATCCTTGTTATAACAGATTTAGGAAGCTGTTGCTAAAAAATCTCTAAATCCTGTCAGGCTTCTACAGGGGCAGGACTAAAAGGAACTCTTCACTCTTCTTGGAAAAACCTCCCCAACCATCAAAATCAGTAGGGTGCCCTTTTGATGATGGAGTCCAGCTGCATACAGTGCTCTACTAGCAGAAGTGTATCCAGCCAGCAGTTTGCTGGAAGGTGTCCTTCCCCTGTGTTCAGCTCCTATCAGGAGTACCATATCCAGTTGTGAGCTCCTCAGTCCAAGGAAAACATTGAAAACGATCAGTTGAGGGACTGTAGCAAGTCATGTATGAGAAGAGGTGGAGAGAATTGTGTTTATTCAGAGAAAGCTAAGGGGAAACCTTATTGCTGTTGATATCAGCTATCTAAGTGGGTGGGTACAACTACATAATGGGGAAAAAACTGATCAGAACTCTTCTCAGGGTGCTTAATATCAGGGTGAGAGGCCATGGTCACAATGTTGGACATTGCAACTAGATACGAAGGAAACGTTTTTCACCATCAGCATGATCAAACATTGGACAAAGGGCCCAGAGAAGTTGTGAATTGTCCATCCTTGGACACTCCAAGGATTCAAAATCCAACACAATGCCCAAGCAACCAGTCCCAGTTGAACCTGATTTGAGTGGGGGATTGGATTAGTTGACTTCTAGAGGGCCCTTCCAGCCTACAGGGTTCTGAGTTCAGTAAAAGGAAATAGGAAAACAGAAACACGTTATTCATGTTCTTGTGATAAACCTTTATCAGGTCTTCATCTGCTGTACTTGATATCCTGCTTGGTATACTGTAAGGCATAGTCAGGGTAGAATAACCTCCACCTAATAAATTACATTAGGAATTTCATTGGGTTTCATTTCATGGGATTAAATCTGGGTTGTTGGGTTTTTTTTTTAATTCTTTGGCAGTAGATAGATGAGTCTAAATGTGTTCATTGGCCGTACTTACAAAATCTTGAAAACTACCAAATTAAGCTAATTAAAACAGAGCTTTCTTCTTGAGGATGGGTCTTCCCCACCCCCAACATGCAATAACATTTTCTTTCTAGTTTAATTAATTCAAGAACTACATTTCTTGAATTTGGGACCCTTTAAGACCATTTTCCTGTTTTCTTACAGAAGTAAAGAGACATGTTTTAGATTAATGTAGAAATACCAGAGTTGTTAATAGATATTTTCTCTACTTTTGTTACACAACTCCACACAAATGTTTGGTAAAAGAGAAAGTTTGATTTTTCAATTGGCTTTATTCATTGTCAAATCACTGTTTAGCCACAGTAATAGCTTGGTAGGCAAGTACAGATCTTTCAAATTAACATTTTATGCAGGTTTTTTGTACAGTGGTGCCATTGTTTTAAAATGTTCTATAAATATCTAATGTTAATTGAAGGAAAATTGTTCTGAAGATTAGTGGAAGGTTCCAATATAGGATTTTTAATGTAGGAGTGATAGTTAATACTGGAAATGTATGAAAAATTTGAAATGTTTATAGAAATGTGCAATACTGATGTTTAGTATTTCTGTAATTCTGCAAGAATTTGTTTCATTTTATACTGTGACTATGTTGGACTGGTTTTAGATCAATGTGTCCTCACACATAAGCCTGTGGTCCCTCAGGTTGTTTCTACATTCTCTAATCCTCTTCTGTGCATCAGCACAGGACCCATTATGGGACGAATACGTGAACTGCAACTCTTGATACTTTACATCCATTGCTTTATCTTCTACATCACACTGGAGAGGGGTATCATTGTCTGCTTTCTAGTTAGTTGGAGGGAAAGCATTATTCTTCCTCAGTCTCATACAGGGCGTTTATAGCTTCTGAGGTCTTCCTCAGAAGAAATTGGTATGGTGTAAGCTACTGCATTTTCAGCCCTTTCAAATAAAAGTTATCAAGTTTCAGGCTCTGAGAGGAGAAACTTGTTTTCTTTATTCTCTGCTTTCTGTGAGACTTGGGAGGATTCGATAGAGATATTAACTGTCAAAAGGAATGCAGAGGGAATTTGCTTTGGTGTCAGTTTGTCCCAGCAAATGCAAAAACCACATTGTATAGGAGAATTTCATGTGATAATTTCCTTGGGAGCCTGGAGCCCCACAGCCAGAAACAATGGGACTTGACACCTGGTGACAATTACAGTCGGCTCAGATGATGAGTTACTGCTGTTGAACTGAGATGTTGCCAGCCATGTCTGTCACTGTCAGTGACCTGTCTCATGCTTGAAATTGGAGTGTTTTATGTCTTGCCAGATGCAGAGCACACAAAATGTTCAGCTTTTCCTCTCTTCCTCCTCTATAGCCTCAGTAATAAATCAGTTCCTGAATTCAAGTGAAAAATAACAGAAGTATAAAGCTGCAAGAACCCCAGTGGTTTGCATCATGTAGCCATGGCATGGGAGGAGGGTACAGGCAGCTGTGTCATTTTTTAACATTAATGTGAACTAAATGTAGTGTTTCCTTTGCACCCCCAGACAAAACTGCCGAGCTCACAGGGTCTGGTCCATGCCCAGAGTTAATAAGTTGTGGTTCTCAGTGGCTTGCCTACATAACTAACAGGATAAATCCCAGGGACAGACACTGTCCCTGCAGTATTCTGTTTTTTGAAAAGCAGTCTGCTTTTCAGATGATAATGATCTCCAATTTTCCTTATGTTTTTCAACCTGAAAAATCCCAAAGCACTTAAAACTTGCAACCAAAGGGATCTCTTCATCTCCCTCTGAATTGATCTGATTTAGAGAAAAGAGTAAGTCTTTAATGGCAGAGAGCAGCACTACAAGAGAAAGCTGATGTATACCTCGTCTTCCCAAGCAGAAGTCTGAGGGGTAATTTCCTTGTATATAATGTAATCAATCATTTGCATATTTGACAAGGGCAGTGCTGATGATACTTTTTCCCTGCGCGATGAGTAATAACATACTCAGTTCAGGAATTTAAGGTTAGAGTTCTGCCTCAATTATCCCATTTCTGTGGTGGGCCAGGACTCAGTCCTGAAGCTTTTTATTCACCTTAGAGTTTTACTGTAGTTACTTTACTCAGTTATATCTAAAGAAGCCGAGCTTTCAATATTTTCTGTTTATTCTTTGGTAGATTGTTTTCCATTTGAGTTTTAAGAACAGCAATAAAACGGCATGAGAACACTTTCCTGAGATTAATATTTATTTTTTAAGCATGCCACCTACTGCTTGCAGTACAAAAGGCTTTGGTCAAAGTACACGCAGATTGCACAACTGTAAGATTATGCATGAGGGTTTTTTATTGCTCTTGGTGTTATGAAAATATTTAAATGCCTGGGTCAAACTTGGGTATGTTAAACAGCCATGGGCACCAAAAGGATTATTTTCAGCTTCTTGCTATCAAGTTAGGATATGTTTTTGTGTAAAGAGACCTAGCTTACTGTCATGGAAAGGCTTCAAACTTCAGTGTGGCTTATTCACAGGATTAATATGGGCCTCAAGCATCTGATGTGGCATGAGGTTGATTAGTGTTTCTTATTATCTTTTCTGATGCAACAGTTGTTTTCAGAGTCTTGATGCAGTAAGTGCCTTCAGAGCATAAGGTTGCAATACTCATTTTCATGGTGTTACATGATGGCTGTCTTTTTGGAAAACTAACCCTTGCTGACAACAGTAGCTTCCAGTAATGCAATAGCCAAAATTAGGTAATCAGCTACAGATTTTAATGGAGAGAGATAATCTGGTCAGAAGAGCGAGTTTGCCTCCCATGGATTTGCTGAGTGCAGCTTCATGTCTGTGAGCTTGGTGATGATGTTGCACAACAGGATCACAACAGGCGGCAGACAGTTTCTTTCTGCCTCTTGGTCATACTGCCTTAGTCATTCAAAACCTTTCCTTGACCAGCTCACCCAGTGTTTCCTCGCAGCCCTTTAAGAAGATATGTGAGTTAAGAGAGCATTCCTCCACCTGTTTTGTTTTCCCTGTTCAGTTTTTGTTTAAACAAGATCACAACGTGTCCTGGAAGACTGAGCAAGATGGGGCTATGTGAAAGTTTTGCCCTCAAGTGTGAGCTCATTAGACTTTTGTATCTGCCTTTTTGTTCTTAGATGCAGCCTGAAATGACTTTACAAAGTTTCGCAGCAATACTGTGAGCTGGAAGAAAATTTAACACCAGATGAATGACCTTAAGCACAGAGAAGTTAAATGGCTGGGAGCCCTCACATTCAGCAGACACCTAAGGACAACAGAGAGTTTGGGGATCTGGTTCTTAGCCCTGACTGCTAACCCACCACCACCTCAGGTGCTCTGTTGAGCCTAAACATTTTCTCAGAGAGATTTTAAGCATTTTACAAGTTTTTTGCTTTTTTTTTCTTTGCAGTGTTACTTGTTTGCATCAGGTTTAGCTGAGATTAGAGACCAAAAATAATTAAACTGCTATGAGGGTGACATGTACAACATGGACAAAAACTTTTAAGGGCTCTCCAGCTCTCTCACAGTTACAGTTACTCTCTGTGTAACTCCTAGCAGGGTAGCGTTGGTGTCCATTGCAGTGGTTTTTTAATGATGTGGAAAACTCAGGAGTTTTATGTGTTGTTCAATTTGCACATGTGATGTGGCTCAGGGGTGGATTGTTCCCGATCCTCTTTGAGGCTCACAGTGCTGACAATTTCAGTGTTCACTTAGGGCTGAGGATAGAAAAGCCAGTAGAAATTCATAAAACAAGATATAAACTCTGACCTGCAGATTCAGCTTCTGAACTACAAATTCCAGCCAAACACCTGTATATTTTTCATTGCTGTTCCTTAAACCAAATTTTCCATTGCTCATGGAAATTGGCATAGACCAAAAATTAGTGTAAGCAGGCATACTCCAACTGGTATCAGTGAGAGCGCTAAGTAGAATCCAAGCAGAATCATGCTCTGCATTTCAAAGAAGGTGGGATAATGATGATGATCCTTCCTCGAACCATTTATTGGACTGCCTTCCTTCTCCATACATTTCCCACTCTGCTTACTCTCTGCATCATTTTTTAGCCTAGAGGATACTAGCACTTAACCGCCTTTGGTGTTCCCTCTTTCTCCATCCTCCCAGAGGGAGCACAGTCTCAGAAAGGTTGTCATCCCTGTCAAGCTGGGAGACTGCAGTTGTCGAAGCAGGCTTGAAACAGAAAAACAGTCATTATGAGTCACCCTTGTCCTCCTGCCCTCAGCTTGAGGGAGGTTTCCCCTTTCTTTTCCATCTGCCCTCAACTCACGTCACTTTGCTGATGGGCGGCTGCAAACAGCTCCTGGTGAAAAGTCTGGGAAGTGGTGAGCATAAATCTGCCTCTTCACTTCATACATTCTAATGGTGGATTGGTATTCTGGAGACACGGTGGCTTTTATCATGACTATGTGAAATCATGGCAGCATAGGACCTTTTGCAAGAGGGTTTCTGGACGTAACAAGTAAACAGTGAAGTCCTGTTTCCTGTTATGATCTTTACAGAATTAGCTTATAGTTTCATACATTGACCTAAACATGAAAAAAATTGACTTGTACTTGAGGATCTCTTATGCCTGGCTTAAAACACAAAAGATGGTCTGTTATGAAATGCACTGGGAACCAGCTCAGTCACTGCTACTTTGCATGTAGCTCCTGCAGTGCACAGTGCTGCATCCTTTCCAAGTTTCCTTCTGATCCAGGGAATTTAGTTTGCTGCCTTGCCATTAAAGGAAATAAGCAAAGCTCAGATGTGCCATAAGCCTTCTGACTTGAACACATATATTCACTTGATGTGTCAGCTACTGTGCTTGTAGTGGAGACATCGGTACTAACTGAGAAAGGAATAAGAAAGGTTTTCTGGGAACAAATATGTTTTTCATTTTTAAGGATGAGAAATGGTAGAAAAACTAACTTTGGAAGGAGTGGAGGACTGTAGCCTACAAGCCACATATTGTTGAAATTATTCATATAAATATATATCTGTATAGACTATTTTAATTGATTCCTTTAAGTGGTTTCATTTAATGAATAGCTTTTTATTGCCTAGTTTCTGTAATACGAATATTTACTGTAAACGTATTAAGTTTACTATTTCCTTTAAAGCAATGGAGCATTCCTTTCTGCCACAATCTGGCTCTCATGGTACAATACTGACTCAAAGTGAATGGTAAAATATAAAAGAAAATGAATACCAAGGTAAACAGCCCTTAACTCTGTGTATTTTGCTGGAGTGTAACAAAAAGGCAGATAGGACCCTAGTTTCCAAAAAGGAAGGTTTATTAGGACACAAGGACTAGGCGTCAGACTTTATCAGGGCTTTTGTGCCGATGCCCAGGGTAAAATCTCTCCTCAGGTTCTGATTTCAGTTTGGGGCAATGTTTGAGGACCAAAGACAGTATAGGAATTTTAAATGTGTGGCATGTGCTAATGGATCGCTGAAATCACCGGTTCTTCAGAGGCTCAG
This sequence comes from Heliornis fulica, assembly GCA_013399135.1. NCBI lineage: Eukaryota > Metazoa > Chordata > Aves > Gruiformes > Heliornithidae > Heliornis > Heliornis fulica. The sequence goes on along the minus strand of VXBZ01012098.1, from coordinate 179,107 downwards.
CAGCCTCACATTCCTTTGCAGGTAAGGTCACTGTCAACATGCTTAGTGCCCTATGTGTCAGGGTCACAGGTTCTGAACACTTTGCAGGCAGCTGAAAACAACCACAAAAATCTGCTACACCTTCCTGCACTTCTGATACAGTATTTTGTATGATATAGTTAAACTTTCAGAGACAATTATAAAAGGATGCAAAGAGGCAGAGGAAGACTGGGCTCAAGCTGCACATAATTGGGAGTGGATTATTGCCTTTAGTAAGAGCAGAAATACACACACACTTCTCCAACAAGGGATGCATCTGCATCTGTTTAAAGCTTCGGTGGGTCCTGGCAGTTTGTAAATCTCTCTCAGGTTCTCATAGCTTTGCTAATACTGGCACCCAGGCTAGACCACAGCTGTGCTATCACAAGATTCAGTTTCAGTAGTTTCTTCGGAAACAACTGGTTTATCATGCCATTATATAATGAGAATAAATGTTCTCCGTAGAAAATTCTCATGAAAAATTCATGCTTAATGTGTCCTGAGCGTGTATAATTGATAGCTACACATCTTAAGTCTTGTCAGCTTTCAATTCCTCTTTTTCTTGAATGACAAAATATAGCAATATGCTCTGTGTGTGTGTGTGTGTGTGTGGTCATGTCATTGTATATCAATATTCTGGCTTTAAACTCATTTATTTATTTTAATAAAATCTATCATTATTTTCTGGCTTCCCCCAGGGAAATAAGAAGTTGTAAATTATTTACTGTAACCAACTTTCCTTGCAGCTCCAGCTATGGAATTTAGTCACTGACCTTAAAAGAAAAAGCAAAATTACTGTTTTTGTCTACATCATGTACTGCCAAACAGCATGCTGAGATTTCCTTTCCTCAGTCACAAAATAATAAAAATACATGTAGGTACTTTCCTATATCGTGCTGTATTAACAGCACTAATCTATATTGCTCATAAAAGTTTTGAAGGCCAAACAGAATCTATACCTTGTGGTCTCATTCCTCAGAATCAGTATTAAGCAAATATATTTATTCTATCCAGATTAATTTCCAGGCCTTTCAGGCAAAAGAAATTCTATGTGTTATGTGTTCTACCTGTTTATATTACTGTGTTTACTTTATGATCATTAGGATAGTTACTGCCTCTGTACACCATATAGTACATAAAATACTGATTTCGATTGATCTTTTTGGTTAGAAGGGTAGCAGTAATGGTAGCAACTCCAAGCTTAACATGACTTCTGCATGTTCATACATGAGAAATAACACTGTATGCAGTCATGTACAAGTTATCTCCAATCTGTGACTTGTGAAGGAATGATCTCCTTGCTCTATCTGACTCCTAATAGAAATTGTTGAACACCTTTAATATCTTTATGCCTTTATGCTTGCTTCGGTAGTTTCTTTTCACAATTTGATAATGATGCATCTGCTTTTCCATTCTCTCTCTGCCACATGGTCTCAGTTTTTTCTCATCTTTTACAGATCAAGGAACTGTACAAAAAGTTGTTGTTCTACCCACCAACTTCTCTGCAAGTGGAGAACTCATTTTAGAAGAGCTGGAGGTTTTTCAGGTTTGGCATGTTCCTACTTTTACTCTTCCAATGTGTATGTTCACACAAACACTTTGTTCTAAGAGACTTTGGCAAGGGCAGCTGTGACTTGATAAAAGATCAAGTAAACATGCATACTGTCAGCTTGATACCCATCCGAAGAGGAATATAAAATATCCACAGCTATGAAGGCTGTAGATAGCTTAAGGTAGGTTTTTTCCCCCATGTTTAAGTTGTGTAATTTTTATATTGTTAAACTGCATAGAAGGATTTTGACACTCAAATTTTTACGAGGTCACATTGTAGTGGCTGCCAGAAGGCAACTTTTATCATTGGCACCATGTGCTGAGACTTGGTATTTCCAGATGGAATCTGAGATTTTTGTACTTCTTTGATTATCTGATAATCTTCCTGATTCTGAGTTTCAGAATGGAAGCAAACTAGTGTTGTTTTTGCTTAACTCCAGTTCTTCAAAGCCACATGCTTCTGGAGTAAAGGAAGCTACAAGCTTAACAGGACATAAGCTGAAAAGAAACACAAACAACTACAGGAAGAAATAAGGGAATAGCCTCTGTCAATCACTCTGGCATGTAGCAGTTTGTAATATCCTAAAGAAAATATTCACCCTCATGTCTAAAAATCTCTTTCAAATTTTTGAATGGGCTATTCTTTAAAACAGGTAGTCTCAGGGTAAATGGATCTATAAAGTTAGAGAAGGGTTTTGTCATGGGCTTTTCTCTGTTTCACTGAGGGGATACAAAAAGGACAATTTAAACTTTTTTTGTCTGGACAGGCAGCATTAACAGTTCATTTAAGAAAATGAATACATTCTGTGTTAACCCTCATAAAGGGTCATAATTAGTCTTCCAGGCTTTTGTTGAAGTCTTCCCTTTAAAAAAGACTTATTTGAATAGCACTACCTAAAGAGTACCCTTCACCCAAGTATTACTAATTGCATCTACTGAAATGTAAATTAATTCAGCAAGCAGGTAGTGGGCTGTGAGGAATCCTGACTCTAAACCTTGTCTCTGGGCCTCCATGTATAGACTTTTTTATCCCTAACCTGAAAAATTACAATATCATAACCTCTACCATTGCAGTCTGTTCAGCAGCATGGCAGTGTTTTCATGAGCTTCTCCAAGAGAATGGGAATGAGATCACTGGCTAAATGCTAGTAATTACTGAGAGTAAGCAATGCACGGGTTCCTTTCCAGAGTATGGGCAAGGAAAGGGGAACGTGGCATCAGCTTCAATGTTGCATTTGACCTTGAGTCTCCAGACAGTTCACGAAATACTACAACAGCTCTAAATTCCTTCAAACCTTTGCCAATTCACATGATTCACAGATAGATTTTCTAGTCTTGGCTTCTCTGCTCTGCTTGTTGTCGTCCACTGCAGTTAATCCTGGCCCACGGTTGCGGCTTTCCTTTGTGACCAAGCAAATGCTAAATCTTAAAAAAATGCTGAACAATTTTACTACCATCAATTTTATCATTTGTTTGGATGAGAGTAATGAATTGCTTCACTTGCTTAAGGCAATGTATGTGATAACTCCTTTTCCAGCTCTTCAATGTTTGGTTTGGACATAATAATAGATTGCAGTGATGACACACAGTAGTATACGATACTGTCTCTGGGAAAGAAATACTCAATAACGCTCATGCCATTTTTAATATTCTAGTCCTCGATAATCTGAAAGTGTATGCTGGATGGTAACCAAACTGTATGCACTGCAGATAATGTGTAGGAGAAATATGACATATTCTTATCTAGAACATGTTGTAAATATGCATGAGCTATTATATGAATTTTCTTTATCACCATTGTCAAAGAATAAACATTGTTTCTTATTGCAAAGTGAGACTAATGGCTTCAGAAAACATCATTACTATATTGCTGATGTAACACAGAGACAGGTTAATTAAAAATGTACAAAAATTGTTGATGCACAAGTAATAATGCAGTTGAGTTTAGCCAATGCATTTAGTGAGATATTACTTTTATTTATAGAATTTGCTTAGTTCTGACAATAGGGAAAAAAAAAAGTAGGAAGAAGTGATGCCTTCCCAAGATATTAAAAGATACAGATTTCTTATGTATGATTTAGGTTTTATTTAATTTTAAATTTTAATGTAGGGACAGTATTAACAAGAAAGTCCTTGTAAATGTGGTTTGGAATTTTGTCTTTCAGAGTAATTCTCCTATAACAACAATGAAGATCTCATCTAAAAAGGTAAAGAGAAGTGGAATGCATACTTATTTGTTCTTATTAACTGAGAAATAATTTGACTTAAATTTGTTAGAGTAGTAATCATTCTGCAGCACACTAAATATAAGTAGGAAATTTTCCATGATGAATATGGAGAAACTTGACTAAAGTTTGCATGAGCTGCTTATATGCCCCAGAGCCATTAAGAATCTCTATTCATTATTTCTATTCACTGAAGGTATAAAATTTTTTTTGACAAGTAAGGGGAAAAAAGTATTACACAAGAAAAGTTGTCCTCCCCTTTTTTCTATGAGTCCTAAATAGAAGTTTTCCATTGGAAGTCTGTTCAATACAAGCAGGCAGTGTTGGGTGTTCTGGGTCCATGGTATCATTGTGTGTGTGTATTAGGAATAACGATGGCATTAAGAATGATGAAAATAGCCAAAAGGATTTCTACTGAAATGTTGAACCCCCAAACTAAAAATATATATTCCATGATTTTGCAAGCAACATGTTGCTCAATATTTTATAAGGCTACTAATAAGTAAAGATGATTCACTAAATTGAATTCCCTGTAATACTTTAGCTTTTTTACAAAAAGATCAGGGGAGTTTCAAGGATTTTGATCAATGTTAATTTGTATTTTAAGAGTAATCGATTAATTGTTTCTGAGGAAAACAGTAATTTTGGCCCAGATTTTGGTGATGACCTATTCACTTTGAACTTCTTTTGCAAAAGCTTTAATTTATTACAAAAGGTCTGATGGCTTATTTTTACAGGTATATAAGGCTATCATAATTTGGCCCTGAGCCTCAGGATAATCTCTAGGTTTTATGTCTTGGAAATCTATGCACAGAAGAATCCAACTAGGAATTCTGCATAATATTTATTAAAATGAATATATGCAGAGAAAATACTTAGTTCAAAGGCTTGAACCAATAATCCTGACAATAAAACCCAACTTCCTAAATCTGAGCAATATTAGCTCAGCCTGTCTGCCCCAGAACAGAACAATGACACTCAATGTCCAAAAATCATTAACATTCCCCAGTGTTTCTAAGTGTTTTCTAACAGGAAGGTGGAAATATTATAGGGCTGTTCACCTGGGAGATTTCTGTTTGTCTTGGCTTTATATATATTAGTGGCTCCCCTCCTAGTCTTGAGTTAATTCCAAAATTAATTGAAAGGTTTTTAGGTGTGTTAACTGAGCCTGGGTGAAGCTTCTCCACATCTGAAATAGATCTTTCCATTTCCTTCTACAGCAACAGCTGTACGTGAGCTCAGACGAAGGGGTCACCCAGGTATCCTTGCATCGCTGCCACATCTACGGGACCGCCTGTGCGGACTGCTGCCTAGCCCGGGATCCGTACTGTGCCTGGGATGGCAACTCCTGCTCCAGGTTTTATCCCACAGGGAAAAGGTGAGCAGCATTTAGCAGCCTAATGAAGCCTGCCAGGAAAGAAAGCTTTTGTTCTGCTAGGTAGCCTGGAGTGTTGTGATGAAGTAGGATGTCATTCCCTTCAGGTGCATGTACAAACAATACCCCCCGTAGCTAGTGTGCTTGGCATTGTTAATCACCTAGGAGTGTGTGCTGCAAGTATATGCTAAAGAGGTTGCCTTTTCATACTTAAAGTAATGGACTGAGAAAATAAAAGAAAACCCAATTCATTCCTAATCATAAATATTAATTCTTCTGTCTCATGCACTCAAAATCACTGAAACATCTGTTCCATTTCCTTAAATTCAATTGCTCACTATGGATGTAATTATGACAGCCCTAAATACAGCAAAATATCTCTTGTGCTGTCTGAAGAATAGTAGAATAGTCTTTGGGGGGAGGTTGGTTTTGTTTTGTTTTGTTTTTCTTTATTTTCTCCTAAATGAGAGGAAAATTTCCAGGGAAATTTTAGGCAAATCTGATTTCCGTGTAATGCCTGCAAATCGGGGGGGGAGGTGTTTGACATAAGATTTACTAAAGCAGACAGGGAAAGCAATTTCTCTTTAATTTACAACACAGCTAATACTCCATCCCATAATTCTTATGCAAAACAGGAGCCTCTTTCCTCCTCCCAAGGGAAATACTTAATAGCAGGAGGCTGTAGTGAGCTCTTGTATTACTAAAATTTCACTCCATATAGAAGCAAAGCTACAGAATACACAATGTGGTATTCCTGTGGAAGAGACAAACCTTTTGGATGTATGCCAGAGCTTTACCCTTATGTACCACTGGGCTCAATCACTGCACCTGGTTGCAGACACCGAGGAGCAGATACAGTTAATGGGCTTTACTCCTTTACCTAAAAGGAGGGAGACAGCAGACAGAAACTGGAAAAGCGGCTCCAGTGGCCCTGATGAAAATAATGTCATACCCTGGGATTAAAGGCAATTATTTTTGCTGTTGCCAAGTTTTCTCGATTCATTCCTTATTTCATACTAAAATGTAGAGCCCAACCTAGTTGGCAATGTAGCAATTCGTAAAGTACCTGGGTTTTTCACTGATTTCAGTCAGCATATTCAGCCTCCAGTCTGCAAACTGATTGGGTTTTTTTCCATGGAACAAAGGTCACAAGACAGAGGGAGGAAAGAAAAGAAAAATCCTCAAGTCTCAGGCCACCTAACTCCTACACTAACATAGCTGCTGAAGGATACAGTGAGCAGTCAGGTATACCCAGTTTCCAGAGGATTCCTTGCCATCCCCTTTATATGCATCCAGGGTTATTTGCACTGGGGCTTGTTTTCATGCTGACATTTTATTTGCAATTTGCTTTTCATATATAAAAAAATTTGAACACCTAAAACTATGGAAAAAAAATCTGGTTTTCATATGTAAAGGAAATTAAAAGGAGTTGAGCCTTTATCTAACAAGAGAGAATTATGAAGGAGAATACATTGGTAATTAGAGCCAAATCCTATAGTTTAGGCGGTAGTTTCTGGAAAAAAAAAAAATTGCTGGACACATTTGCTTATTGGCTTCTTCTAACACTTCTGTCACTCATGGATTATTGCGGTTCCGCATCCAGCATTGATTTACCTCAAAACACCTGGCAGTATTAGCTTTATTTTCTAAACATCACCTTCTCAACATTTTTTTTTATAAATACCAAGCTGTAAGTTTATATTATCAGAACTGCTTAATGCAAGACATGCCATTTCTGATGGTGTGGAGCTCAGGAATCCTGAAAGCCACTAAGAAACTTTGCATTGTCTCCTTTGGCTCACACAAAGAGTTCACAAAGGTTAAGGTCCCTAGGCATAAGAGGAAATATTCTCGATGGTAAGCATCAATTACATTATCAAAAATGTACTTGGAATGACAGAAATTACCCCTTTGAAACATTACCTTTCAAATATTTCCTTGTAAAACAATTCAGTGAAGGATCAGGTGACACAGGATTATAAACACTGTCTCTGGGTATTAATGCAGTACCTGGTATAACATGAATGTAGAGGCATCACCCTTCACTCAGTAGTACCCGAGCTCCAGGGACTTTTTACTGTTTCTGATCTTAGGAGTCATTAGTGCATAGTTCAGAATACAGCTGTTACATATTCCAGCAGCATCTATATGTAACAGTCTATCAACAACATATATTTTTGTTGAATTTGAGAAATATTGAACTAACTTATGGAATATTCAGCAAACAAAAGAATATATCTTAAAAAATTTTTAAAAACCCATATTTTTATGCACTGAATTCTGTGAGCTATGACCTCCTAGCAGAGGAGGACTGATATATCAGTATTTCCAACCCCAGTAAAACCCTAGCTAATTTGCTACAGGATTGTGATTTTGCATGTATCATCCAAATAATATAACACAGTCCCATTTAGAAGAATTTTGACACTTTGTAAGTTTGATATCTTTTGCAGATATTCACACACCCTCAAATATAGGACAACATTAATTCTTAGCTCTACACCATTCTGGATATTCTTCAGTCACTCTGTTGCCAGTGTGGCTACTGGCACCAAAAGTAAGGTGCCTGCCAAAATCAAGGAGGAATCATGCCCTATTATCATCATTTTCTATTGGTGCATTAGATGTGAGCACTGCCTTCAGGACTTGCCATTCTGGCTTTGAATGTTAGGTCTTGGAGCAGTAAACCTATGTCTGCTGCATGCATCACCTCTCACTCTTCCATCTCTATACCTCCATTGCAAAACTACTTTACCCACCAAAACCACAACCATTTTATATACCTCTGCAAACTCAATATTTGAGTAATAAAAATATTTTCCCTCAATATGAGGAAAAACTTCTTCACTGTGAGGGTGTCAGAGCCTTGGAACAGGCTGCCCAGAGAGGTTGTGGAGTCTCCTTCTCTGGAGATACTCAAAACCCACCTGGATGCAATCCCATCCAACTTGCTGTAGGTGATTCTGCTTTAGCAAGGCACGGGACACTAGATATTCTAGATATATTACACATGTAATTCTGTGATTCCATGGTTATTAACTTCAACAGTATTCTCTACACCAGCAAGCCTTCCAGGCACGCTCACAGTAGGTCATGAACCCTACTGGTTGATCTGGTGAAAACAAAAGAAAGCAAAACAGATATAAAAAAATGTTTATTTGCAGTGTAGATATCTTGGAATAACATTTTGTTTTTACAAAATATTTCAGGAGGAGTCGTAGGCAAGACGTGAGACATGGAAACCCTCTGACTCAGTGCCGAGGTTTCAACCTGAAAGGTACTATAATTTAGAGATCCTCATGCTATATAAAGAATGCATGGCTTTCCTTTATGTGATTCATCATAACTCACATTATCTGGTTAAGCTGAATTATTTTCCAAGTCTGAATTTTGTTTTCATTTTAACATACCTCCTTGCAATTACATGAAACTTGCATATATCTTATAAAATGATGACCCATTAAATACATATTTTGACTTATATGAAATGAGAAGCTGATACTGTTGACTAGAAACAGGTACCATTAATTTGAGCACTGTTCTACTTCTAAATCCATTCAGTCTTTATTAATTCCTCTTGTATTTAAGTCTTAGGCCTCAGAATTATTCTGTTTGAGGCCATATATGTTTTGGAGCATGTTTTTCAACAAACAGCAAGTTATTGGCCTCTCTTTTGAGTTAGAATTGCTCTGTTCACCCTTTACACAGGAAAATAATCTGTTCCAAATCTCTCTATGAAGTCCCTTATTTCCATCTGTGAAACTGATGGAAATAGGTCTAGTCAGACTGGCATGGTGTAGGTGAACCAGGGACCCTGTGCTCTGCCTTCCCAGCTACCACTTTCTCAAGACTGGTGGAGATCTATCAAGTATTGCCAAAGTCACAGAAAAAGTAGGCACACACATAAAGGCTGATGAATCCTCTTCAACCCCAACACATGTCCGAGCTAGGTGGTGGCAATGAATGCCATCAAACCAATGACACACATTAGAGAACTATGCTCCTTTCCACCTCAGTTTGTGAGCCTGCATTTGGAATTGTATTTTTGCCTGTACCATCAGGAGATCAAATTACAAACCTGGTTATAGCTTTTTGATTGGTTATTTTTGAGTAAAAGAACAATGCTTGAGGAGCTACATATGAAAGGTTCAGTTAATAAAAAATTCCACTGAAATGGTCGTTGGGTCTCAGAAGAATCTCCTGGATCAAAACAGTCCACCAGTCTGAGTTATAGATCTCTCAGCCCAAATGTGACAAATTCTGCTCTGCCTGTCCATCTTACAGCGCCAGTGGGTCTTTCCCCATGACTCAGTGTCAGGTCATTTATATGAACCTGAATAGCTTGAACAGATAATTATGAAAGATGACCCCACCATTAAAGAATGCACCCAAGCTCTAAAAGATCCATGTTAAAGCTTAGTCTCTGAATCATGAAGTAACATGAGCTGCATCTCCTACCTTGCAGGCATGTGCTGTGGCCACCCACCCATTGTCTGTCCCAAGGGTGGTTGTCTCCTCTTTCAATCTGGAAAATGTGAGAATGTCAACTGTCTGCTTTTCTGGGCTGAGGGGAAACAAATGAATAAACCTTGACAGTCTTGTGAAACAGGTTTCTTGTTTTCCAACCTTTTTTTGTTTGCTCTTTTTTTTTTCCCCATGTGGATGTATTTATAGTTTATAGGATGTTTTGTTGACAATAATGGCATATAGCATAAGTAGGTGAGTAGGTGGCAGTAGTTTGCCCACTGGAAAAAAAAAAAAAAAACCCCAAAACAAAACCAGAAACTTAGATGCTTTAAAATAAAATTACAGCCATTTATAGAAAAACTACTATAATGTGTTTGGAGAAAAAATGAAATCTACCTAAATGACAGAAGAGCAGAAAGTCAGACAATAGCAAGAAAACTTCCAAGTTCTTGGGGAACCATAATCTTTGAACATGATAGGTTGCATGCCTTAGACCTCACAGCACATATATATTCAACATTTTTGGCATATTGCAATTTAAATAGATCATCAAAAACTAAGGGGCTTATAAGATAGCTTTTCAAATACTCTGTTTAATATTGTAGAACTTGTGGACTATTAGAAAAATGTGCTTTTGTTCTCTCAATCTTTTTCTTAGCATGTTTAAATAGAAATATTATGGATTAGGTAAGATATTAGATATAAATTGATCACTTAAACAATTATATAGTATACTTAGTTCTAGTGCACAGAAAAGCAAACAGATCAGCTCTGATTTTCGCTGTTCCACAACTACAGATAGGTCAACACATAGGTGAACTCCTTCCTAGCTGAATATCTTTGGATGCAAATTATGTCCACATTATTCTCCTAAAAATTGTAATTTATTTTGGTGCAATCTCACAAATGTGCTAAAAACTTTGAAGGACTAAACCCAAGCAAAGCCTCCTCCCTTTAGTAGAAAAGATTCCGATTTCATGTATCAGTTGATGAAAGAAGCTGAAAAGAATGGGAGATAAAGTAGAGTCTGAGTAAAAACAGTCAGGACTGGAAAAACAGAGTCAGATTTTCGATGTGTAGACTTCTAGGTATTTGCATTTCTCATGTTATTTGGTGTCCATTGCTCGTTCATTTAAAAAGAACTAATCTATTTCATATATGATGTAAGCTTTTAAAACTGGAAGCATATTGTTTTCAGGACAAATATGATTTAGGCCAAGCAACGAGCATCTAAAAGTTCCTATCGGCAACTGCCAATTATTCATCTCTCAAGGCTGTAAAGGGGCACAGGAAGTCCAAGCGATGACATACGCTCAGCACTTTCCCAGGTGTTGCTGGAGTGCTATAAATCTGTCCCGCTCTCGGCTGCTGGCCTGTCCACATATCCTCTCCCTGATCTGGAGCCAAGTGCTTCCCTCACTCTGAGAGGGGAGTGGAGGGAGTCGAGTCTGCCTTCTCTCGCCTCCCTGGGCAGCTGCAGGCGGCTGGACGGACCGACCGACGGACGGACAGACAGACAGCCTTTGGGGGGCATGCTGCTGGATTTGGAGTCCTGCAACAGTACTCTGACTCGTTAATGTCAAGTGTGAAGAAATATATTAAATGCTTTGATCTCCTTTGGATATCTCAAGACAGGTGTTCTTGTAGTGGTGGAGAGTGAGATGCTTTCAGAGAACACTGCTGGCTCTGTCAGCCATCCCATCAGCAGAGCTGACCAGCTCACACGTATGCTACTTTCTCAGAAAGGACCGTGTGGGATTGAAAACACTGGTATTTGGAACTGGATGTTCTTCATATTTAATTGCATTTCTTTGATAATTGTGTGCCCTAAATTACTTATTACTGGTCAATATCGGGATCAGATATACTTCATTTTACCTGCATTGCAGCTTTCTATATCAAATCACTGGTCACAGGAGCCTGACCTGTTTTCTTTTTCTTTCTAGCATACAGAAACGCTGCAGAAATAGTTCAGTATGGAGTGAAAAACAACACCACCTTTCTCGAATGCACACCCAAATCTCCTCAGGCTTCTATTAAGTGGCTGCTTCAGAAAGACAATGACAGGAGGAAAGAGGTGAGTAATGTGAGCAGCAGCTTTGGAAGGGAACTCAGTCAGCGTCTAATCCACTCCCCAGACTAAGGCAAGGAAGCCTTTGTGTTTTCATCAGTCTGGTTACAGTGAAGCTGAAGAATTTCTGTGGATGCAGGACAGTCACCAGCATTTTGCTCATCTAAATAAAGGCAGAATCTTCGGTGTATCTGGGACTCCTCAGCCCCAGTGATTTCTTCTGGAGCACAACAGCTATCATAAAATTCCTGTCAGCTCCTAAAGTCAGGGAACTTGGTTAATGATTTTTTCCTTCACACTGTACTAATTACGAACTGCAGAACTTCTTATCAATTCAAGGAAATAGACACAAAAGCAGCAGCCTGTACAAAGTTCAGGAAGACGTCAGCATGCAGTAGCCCTTCTGTGCTCTTGAAGAGATGAAGGACAGAAGTGGGAGAAATGGCAAAGGTTTGTTCAGCAAGAAACTAGCCCAGGCTGAGAACACGTATTGACAAAAGTATTTCCCCAACATGGTGCAATCACATTTTCCATTGCTGCACTCTGTGAGGCTCTCAAGTTTCAGCACTCTGAAATACAGAATGATTGTTTGTGGGGAATGTGCCTCCTTTACTAATATAAATGGGGGAAAGGTCCATTTAAAATCCAAGACAGTTACTATATGAATAAAAAGGAACATATTTTTAAAGGAAATTATGTAATAGGGTATCTGTTGATAGAATATAAATATTGAAAAGCATTATTCTCATATCAGGACATTTATCCAAAATCAGAGAGGACTCAGAAACCTTTCACTGAGTCTTTCAGCCTGTTTTTCTCATGTACTCTTCAATAACTCGAGCCATGACCTGGCAATCTAGGCACAATTCTTCAACCCTTTGCTTCAGCAGAACATCTCCCTTTTTTATCTTATGTTCAATAGCTATACTAGAATCAATGCAGTTTTAAATAACAGCAATCAAATGGTCAATTACATTTCAAGCTCTCACATTTCTGAAAATCTTACCTCCACAATGTTTACAAAAGTTTTCAATAACACAATAGCATGGTAAATAAATGAATCCCCAAGCGATTGCAGTGCACAATGCCAAAATAGAGAAAAAAAAAATCATAAAACCAGCACCACTGATATCATAATGATTAAATTAGTAATTTTTAACTTCACAGCTGATACACAATGAGACATGTTCAGCCATTTATAATCAGATAATAACAAGCTGTGGTAATTTGCTTCCTTCAGATGATGTGAACATCTGGGACTGTGCAGAGTCTGAAGCTAGATAGGAAATAGGAGAGTAGGAGAATTGGTCTTGTTTTCCAATGAGCCAAGTCATAGCTGAGGACACTGAGATGAAAACTTTTATGCCAGGCTGTAGATGCTCTAGTGCAGATACAGTTCTTCAAAAGTTAGCCCCAGGAACCTGCTCAAAGTCAAAATATTTAACAAGAGGACACCTTGTGACACCCCCTAATTATGCACCTTTTTCCCACAGCAATCTGATGCTGAAAGTGGGAGGGGAACCCTGGCAAGTAAAAGCTTGTTTTCTCAACTCTGCTTTTTGAACACAATGAAAACTCTTATATAGTCTCCAGATTTGCATGTTTGTCTTCATCCTGATCAAATATATCGTAGCATAACAAATAAAAATATTGAAGTAATTTTCTTTAACAACACTTAACTACCTTGATGTAAGTTCTCTCCTAACAGCAACAATAATAGCGGTCTCTGGGAGATGTGATAAAGCAAAATATAATACCGCTAAGAAACCTTTTAAGAAAGAAAGAGGTGTTTGAAGTGAGACTTACCAAGAGATCCAATACTGTATTGCTCCAGAACATTCTCTGAAAAGTTTCTTCTGCCTTTTTGCCCTTTAGGTCAAGTTGACTGAGAGGATCATAGCTACTGAGCAAGGCCTTCTCATTCGCTCTGTCCAGGACAGTGACCGGGGGCTTTACCATTGCATCGCAACAGAGAATAACTTCAAGCAGACCTTAGCGAAGATCAATTTCAAAGTGTTGGATTCGGAGATGGTGGCCTTCATGACTGACAAGTGGTCCCCTTGGACCTGGGACAGCTCAGTTCGAGCGCTGCAGTTCCACCCAAAGGACTTTGTGGGAGCTTTCAGCCACTCAGAAATGCAGATGATTAACCAGTACTGCAAAGACAGTAGACAGCAAGGTCAGCAGAGGGAAGAATCCCAGAAGATGAGAGGGGACTACAGCAAACTAAAGGCCCTTATAAATAGCAGGAAAAGTAGAAATAGAAGGAATCAATTACCTGGATCTTAATTTTATTTTGTAGATAACTTTGTCCTTCACTGTAGAGGACTTATATTTGTCTATTGAGAACAAANAAAGAAAAAAAAAAGAAAATCCAGCAAGCCACAGGAAAAAATCCTTCTCCCAATAAAATGCAGTGTAACTAAATTTAAGAGAATAATTCAGAGCATTTTCTTTCCTAGATGCTTATGGACACTAGGTTGGGCTCTGCCCTAGAAGCAAGAGCTACTCTTGCTAAGCCAGATTCATCTTTAACATCTCAGTATTTAATTACAGCTGAATAAAAAGTTTTACAAAATCAATGCATTATCTTGCAACTCTGGAACTGTACCAACCAGACTGGTGGTGAAAGAATCTGGGTTAAGATGCATGCTCAAAGTAGGACGGTACTACGATTTCCTTGCGCTGCAGAGCACGAATTTCTTCTTGTTTACTCTTCAACATTGGGTTTACAGCTTTCACTCACTGTTCAAATCATGTGAATGCATGCTGATAGGAAACAAGTACAGTAAAAATGTTTCATTATTTCAGAGGTCAAATGAAGGAAGAAGTAGAAGAAAACCAAAAAACCCCACAAACTTATTAGAGGAAACACTGATCATTGTGCATAGTGTGAGTTGTAAAAAATTCGTGAGATCTGGAATGTAACTTATAATATTTCTGCTCATATTGATTTTTATTAAAAGAGGGTCTCCTATAACACTACATAGCTTTATAAGTGGCACAAAGCTAACATGAGAATGTTCATTATATATACAATTTTTAAATGCACCTAAGTGACTTAGGTATTTTAGCTATTTTTTCAAAGAATTACGCTCAAGTTTTTTTCAAAGGATAGAATGTGGGTATATGTACACTGTTTACTCAGAAATTTAAAACATAGGTTATCTTTAATCTGTTCCATGATGAAATTTGATTTGGTCTGCAATGTGGAAATAAATCATGAGTGTCTTTGAAAATTTTAAAATATTTTTTTAACTGTTTTCTCATAGTTGCAAATTTTATAACTAGCATTTTTAAATTAAACCATTTCCATTTTCCAGTCTTTGTACCCTTTTTCTTTTCAATGTTATTTTCATGATTTCCTCTTTATTTTCAGTATTCTGCTGAAAAGAAGATCAGAAAAGAAAAAGAATGAGGGAAAAATAACACTGAAAAATGGGTTTGGGTCAAAAACCAAAAGGCATAACAACCTGAGAGGCACGTTTAAACAGAAATATTTTTGTTTAAGAAGCAGGTGTCAGGTCTAATGAAGTATGTTTAGTTGAAAATTGTGTAAATGTTCATCAAGCCATCCTGAGAAAAAAATATCACTAATGCCAAAACATAAGGACAAATCTTCATTTTACTATGTAAGAGTGTTCTTGAAACCACTGAGTCTGTTCAAAAGAGATAACAGGAATTAAAAATGTATGAGTACCTTCAAAAAACGGTGGTTTACTCCTCCAGAAGGCAAATCTGTGGAAAAACAAATGAGTGAAAATAAATTTTGAACCCAGAGGAGAACAAAACACTTTTAAAAAGTTTTTAGTTCCAGCCAGTAATAGATGTAGCATATAATTTAAACATAGTATAAAACACTTTAATGGGTCTTTATTGAAACTCTTTGGGCATTATTTTGATTTTGCTTCTATCAGAATACTCGGGGGTTAACTCTGCAGGGCGTAGGAGAATATCTCCACCAGTGTGACTTGAGATCTTGTGCAATGGTAACTGATACTAACTTAAAACCAGTTAGCTGTGTGTCTATCACCACCTGATGCAGAATAGCTGGGGAATGGGCCCTGATTATCAAACCACTTAAGCCCCTAAGTCTCTAAGTCCCTCTGTGTCTGGTGGGAGCTATTTGATTTAATTTTTGTGCTTCCTGCTTTTTTTCAAAGGGGATGATAATGCCAGCCTGCTCGTACATTGCCATCTAATTAAGTTCTTTCCTTAATCAAGACCTAAATGCATATTTCTGCAATATGTAGTGACTGGTACCTATCAGGAAAACCACCAGAAAATTTCTTTTTGACTTGTGTGAACTTGGATCTGGCCCAAAGAGCAGGCAAGGCAGAAAAAAAACAAACAAAAAACCCCACAAAAACCCAAACAAACCAAAAGGTAAATGATAAATGAGTAAGGGACAATAATTTATTTTTTTTTCCACAGCTGACTTTCAGTGCAGAAAACTTTTTTTTTTCTGAGGATGACTGATTTTCTGAAGTGTGTAAGTGACAAACCAAAAACCGAGTGCCACAAAATGGAACTACCTCCTAGAATGACATTAGTGCATATACTCTGTATGCTGCCATGCTCTTCCTATTGCCCCAGCAGATTTACTGCAGAGTTAGTGTGATATTGATGTCTATTGTGAGGATCATAATTGCTTCCAGATGAAATACAGTGATTAATAGGTATTTAAGGGTACCATTTACCCTTTAAGTGGTTAGGTACAGTGATATTTTAATAGGCCCCCATTAGGCCTCAGAAATTATAGTTACACTGTTTTCTAATACAATATTGGCAATAAGGGATTCGGTTAAAACAATCAGCATAGGTCAGAGTTTCATATGATTATAAAATAATATTTTTAAAGCTGCTTCATATACCATTATTATGGTATGACTGTTTAAGGGATTATACTTAAACTAACATTTTTCCTGCTGCATGAAAACTTCAGCATATGTATAATAAGCTCCTGTCAGTGCGTAACCGGTCCAAGCTTCCATGCTTTAGCAGCCTCCCCCTGTGTATAGAGTAGTCAGGAGCCAGATGCTCAGCTGGTATAAACTAATGTAAGTTCCTTGCTGTCCATTTAGCTACTGTGGTTTATACCACCTGAGGGTTGGGCCCTAAATGTACAGAATAGACAAACTGCAATTTTTTATTTGTTTAAAGTAGCCCGTCTTCTGTAGGTAACACCAAAATTTAAGACTGTAATATTGTTTGTGCTATTTAATACTTCCTATTTTAAGGATTACTAAATAATGTATATAATTTTATTCATTAAAAAGTACAAAAGCAAGATGACTTCTAGGCATAACTTCACCAAATGTAAAGATATGTTCTCTGCTAAGGACTTCACTGTGTACTGACTTTTTTTTTTATTTTTGCTATTTTATTTTTTGTGTAGTTTGTAAAGTTTGCTGAAATCTTGACCTAACAATGTGTTCTTTGCAAATGTTGTTACTGTAGATATGTGTGTTTTATTAAGAAAATCTTGGTTTTAAAAGTGTAGGTATGTGTATAAGTTCCTAGCATGATGAAACTGTCATTACAGTGAATATGCATTATATAGTGTGTAAGAAAGAACAAAATGTAGTTTAACATAGTGCTATTTAATTATCTAAAATAATATTTGCCTGACAAAATAAAGTGTGTTGCAACAACATAAAAAATATTGTTTTCCCCTGTATAGATATGTTCTAAAAATAAGGACTTTTTTTTTTTTTTAACTGAGAAGCAATCCCGTAGACATTCTTAAAAAGATTCAAGAAAATACAGTGTCAGATATTTCAGCTGATCACCTCTGAGCCCTGCGCTATCCTGAACAGTCACAGAGATTTCCAGGAGTACGTGAAGAGTCAGACCTGAATTCTTTCAGAAATTATCCTTTATAAAGATCTTGCATGTAAGCAGGTTAATATTTAATCATTGTAAAAAAATAAATTCTACTAGAAGAATAAAGTCAATCAGAAATGTCTGACTAAGAAGGGGAAGTGAAGACTAAATTATTTCTGCTTTTATTTCACTGGTGAAAAATACATAGAAATCTCCAGACAAACTAAAAAAAACTCATTGTGTGAAAACCCGCTGATGACACAAGTTGTGTTGTTCAGCTTTTTCTCTCAGTGGGGGCTGGAAGCATTCTCCAAGCATCTCTGCAGGGTGAAAGGCTGGTGGGGCTGCTCTGCCTGGAGCCAAAGCTCTCTCCCATTTCCTGGTCTGTCCTTGGAGTGAAATAACCTGCCTGACACCTACAGTATGCTCCCTTTCCCTGCATCTATCTTCCAAGAAGTGTTATTATTGCTCTTATCATCTGTTTTTCCAGATGGGTTTTAACAAGAAAGCTTAGGGCCTCCTCAGTTCTTTGGGATAGTAATTAAAAATGAAATGCCACAAATACTGACCTTCACAACAATGTTCTGCATCATTAAACCTGGATTTTGATTTCCCAGATAGATAGATTCCTGCAAGGCTTTATGAGGTGTGAGTGGATAATATTACCTCACTCCAGGATTTCTGTACTGGCTGGTTCCTAGATGTGCTGACACTAGATAGTTACCTGCTCAGCACTCAGACCAGTTTGGGTTGGAAGCTAAGGTTTCGAGCACTCCCACGTGTCGTAGGAAATGTTTGGATTAGACTCTGAAAAGGCTGGGCATTTAGTGTGATGAGAAACCTTTCCCAGATCTGATCCTGTCTTTATATCCTCCTCAGCTGTCTTTTGCTGATCTTCTCCTGCTTCTCTTTTTTCTCCCTCCTCCAGGGTTACAGCATGGTTCAACACTTACTGCTTTGATTCCTTAGTGCTAAGCACTGGCAAAATAAGACACAGGACATCTCCAAGTATCAGATGTAAGATCTCCAAAGACTGAAGCTTTCTCCTTTGTATTTCAAATTTCTGTTAGATTTTTTTTCCCCATCTGTGAGCTACTTCTTTTTCTAAACTTTCTTCTCTGCTGATAAGACCTTTGTAAGGTCTCTTTCCAAGTGAAAGCAAGATGCCTAACCCACACACTTAAAGGATCTGTAGTGATGCATGTGCTCATGCAGATCGCTACAGGGCACAGCAGTGTCAAATGCAGACTCCTATATGCAGCCACAGAAGCCCAGAGAGGATCAGTGAAAAATGTTGCCTGCACAGGAGGCACCACTAGCAATGGGGTGGCTCCCAAATCTACAGGTTGATTGTTGCCTCTGGAATTAATTGTGGCCTCCAGAATTGAGTCAGCAGCTGTAATTCTGTGGGGCAAGCCATAAAAGCAGATTGAAGCATCGTGGGTTTTGCCTAAAGCATGGACTAGCTCTCAGGAGACCCAATAATTCTTTATCCTTTGCACTGCAGCTGGCTTGCTAAACCCTTCTCAATGCACCCCAGGGTGGTCTGGGGAGAAGTGACTACATGCGATATGAGCCCATGTGAAACTACACACATACTCACCAGCATGTTCCAGACAGGTACATGCATATATGTAGAAGTGACATGCATACACGGAAGCTTTTCTTTCCAGTGTTTGCTGATCCATTTTGCTTCCATAACACTCATGCATGTCCTTTTCCTGCTTCATCCTGGGCATAATCAGACCTCGGGGTCCCAAGACATCTATACCTTGTGGGTAGAACAGTTACCATCTCTCAGAGCATTTTAAAAGACAAGTAATTTGTCCAAAAAAAAAAATCATTCCAATTTCTTACACTGGATATTATTTCTTCTTTCCATAACCTGCCTTGTTCTGCACTACCTCAATCACAACTTCTTTTGAATATCAGGACACGAGCAATGTAAGAAATTAAAAATGTGCTGTCATTTAACATGTCTAATCTAAACAGAAGACTGAGATTTAAAGATGCTTTGGCATTCTGAACACTCCAAGATGCAAATTCAACACAGCTGTCTCAGCAGTCAACAAATAATTACTTTACAGTGATAGACTGTCCTGTATCCCAGGACTCATTATTGGATTCTATATACAGCTTTACAGAGCAAACAGCATTCACGTATTCTTAGCAATGCATCAGCTTCATTACTGCTGATTTGAATGCCAGCCTTATAAATGAACACTAATGTTTGCAGAGTTCATTGCTCAAGACAGTTTAGGCTAAAGGATTTCAAAATATTCAAGCCCTAAAGTTTTTTCAAGGGATTTAAGAAAAGCAAATGAAATAATGGCTAGTATTTTTGTCTATGGCAAAATGAGAATAAATAAGAAAGACTCTTCTAGCTGAGCAACATGTTCAGTATCATGTAGCATAGAGAAAGAGTAAGCAAAAATACCTTTACTTAACATTAGGTTCACAACTCCTTTGGGTAGTTGTTGGTCCTTGGCTCTTTGCAGTATTTCTTTTCCTAGTATCTTCTCTCTCTCTCTCCATTTCAAAGGTTCCTAAGAGATGTAGGGTTTATACTTGCTTTCAAGTTGGTATCTTAGGACGTGATTCCCAGGACATCCGTTCTGGTCTTTTATCTATTAAGACCTCAGTAATAATAGTACTACATATAGTATTGTCTATGCTATCTGCCTAAATAATTTCAACAATTGACACAATATCTAGAAAAAAAAATACATTTTTTTACTTTCCTCTAAATGACAGGCAGAGGAAAAGGACCCCAGAAAAAAACAGAGCAATGCAACATGCCATGGTCCTTATGTGAAAACTGTAACACTCATTTGCTTCTGCACATTGTTCTATGATGGGAAAATATGATTCTTTCAGCCTTGAAGGTTCAATTCTCCCGTAAGTCAAAGCTCATCAGTGTCCACCACAAGGATTTGGTGGAGCCCTTTCAAGAGCTTTGATGTTCCCTTCAATTTTGCTTAAAAACTTAACCCTTTCCTCTTTCAAAAGCTCTTCTTTTAAGGTTCTATTCTTCACTTTCTGCATGGACTCTTTATTTCCTTTCCCCAGAAAAACTTGGGCTAGTAGACCTATAGGGGCTGTTTTAATTTAACTGTTTTAATTACAAACCCCATTCACTCCAATACTACAAAATACATACCTGTTGTAATCTTCAAAAGATGATGCATTATTGGCTTCATCAAGCTTTTCTGCTTTGTAGTGTCAATTAACAAATATAAATAAGTACTTCCAAGATGTTTGCAGCCCTCAGAGCTTAAGACCAAACATCACAACAGGATTCCTTGGTTGAATGTATATATTCACTCTCAAAACACATTTGGGTAATATTTTGTTCTGCTTTTTTTCAGCACTATATTCATACTGCAGACTATTCTTTATTTACACCAGGCAATAAAAGCACCCTAGCTCAAGGATTCTCTTCTGCAGAACTTGACATAAAGGGTGGAGAGAGAAAATATCTATAATTTTTATTATGCAGATCTATTTGACAGATTGCCAGTCAAATATATTCATTTAAATTATTTTGCAACTCAGAAAGGTCAATAATCAGAAGAATTAGTCCAAGTTATCCAAAACAATAAGCAGAGAAACCATTCCTAAGACTGTTTTCTTTGTGAGTAAAGATCAAAGGCATGGAAGAGAAAGATTATTACCACATTATTACCTTTATTACCACAGCAAAAAATCCAGATGCCTCCTTCATACATATGGGACTTAAGGAGCTCACAATTTTTCTTCCCTTTCCAAGATTTCTAAGGATTAGAAAGATTTGTGATATTCACCTATATGCAAATTTTTCCTATGTATGGATATGTCCTGTCCCCTCCCTGTAGCGATGCCTGGAGCTGTCTATCAGGAAATGGTCTTAAGCAGAGAATAACATGCCTAGTGTATTATCCAGGGCTCCAGAAGTGGGGAATAATGTTTGCTGCTCTCTGGTAACCACCTGGCCCTCTGGAGCATGCAAGTCGTCTCCCTGCATGGGGGCTGTTGTGGTACAATACACACTGGCCAGGGAGCCCTAAATGGAGACGGTTCATTTTACAGTGTTGCTAGAGACCAGTTAGAGATTAACAAAGAAAGAATTGCTTTGCCAGTTTATTCGTTCCTGTCAAGAAGGCAAGCTGTTATTTTGAAAGGAGCTAACGACACGATGGCGAAAACCATATAAGCTGAACAGAAACTTCCCCTGCATCCTGCAGCCAACTGTAAAGTCAGCCAGCAGAAATCTTGGAAATGGTACAAGTCTCCCTGCATTGAGAGCACTCAGGTTTGGATGCCAAGAATAAATCTCACTCTGAGGGAAACCTCTGAAGTAACTGCTGTTGACTGAGCTGTTACTGGCTGTGAAGGCAGAGCTGAGTGTGGCAGACAGTGTCATGCCATACCAGATGCTGCATCCCCCTGGCCCCATTTACAGCAGATTTTGCCTTACTTGTCAGTGAGGGAAGAGGAGATGATGGTGCAGCTCCCCTTCCTATGCCTCAGACTGGTAACTCTGAGCCTCTCCTCTGGTTCACTCCAGCTACTCTGTGCTGTCCCAGAAAACTGGAAGAGTCAATTGGCTAAGTCAGTTCACAGCTGCTTTTCATCACCACAATTTTGCAAAGTAACCACGGGTCTAAGTCCCTTAACCAAGACAAAGGACTAAGTTCCACAGCTTTGGGGTTTACCAGCATCCTGAAGAAGGACACATTGGGAAAATTTGTGCTATACACAAGAGAGCTCTGATTTAAAACAATGTTTGGTAGCAACCTCTTTCAGCTGTAAGGTGGAAGAACAGTTTCTGTAGTGCCATCTGCATGCTGAACACCTGTATTTCACTAAACAAGACAGTCCTTAAGACACATCCTATTTGAACTTGAAATTCAGCTACAGGGAAAGAGCAGGAAATATATAATTCATAAATGAATCAGAATTCAAGTCAACAATGTTCATGCTAAAATACCGAGTCTTGTGCAGTGTCATGAACTCCTCCCCAAACTCATGCATCATCCAGCAATTATCAAGCCTGGATCCTAGGAAAGATCCAGCAAGTATTTCCTTGAAGATTAAATTGCAGTTCTAACCAATGTGCTCCCTTTCTCAGTTCCTTCAGCCAGGTTCCTAGTGAAAACTTCTACTGCTGTTAATTACACAGCTTGGATGAGAGAGGCCTGAGTAAGGCCTGTGGGATTTGGCTTTCTGAGAATTACACTCACCCTACTTTTTCCTGTATCCAGTGTATTCTGCATTTGAAATCCTTCTCACCACCTGATTTTGGGTGCTCTATATCCTCTTTTCATAAATTCATTCCTAGTCACTGATAAGAACACTTAATTTCTGTGTTATTTAGTTTAGGTTACTATGGCCATATAACCATATACGAAGTAGGATATTGCAAACACACAGTAATAAGAAATTGTTCAGAGGGTATATTAAAAAAATGTTACAAGAGAAAAATAGCACAATAGTATTAGGAAAAAAAAATCAAAACCAAAATAAAAATTGAATAATCTTCTACATATTCTGGCATTATGCAGAAAAAGAAAAATTGAAATTCACACCACTAATGATTTTAGTTGACAAATCTCAGTCATAATTGTGACAATTTTATTCCTCTCCACCATCTCCATACCCAAAACCACTCAGATCCAAAAATAACTGTATTATTTCCTCCACACTGAGTATCAAGTAGGATAGCTAAACATTTTCTTTACTGGAGTTTGTCTCTTATAGAACAAAACATATTTCTACAAAAGAGGATGCTGCTTTGAACCAAACTGGGACATATGCATGAGTTTGCAACCCTGGCTGTCCTGTAACAGAATCACAGAATCACAGAATATTAGGAGCTGAAAGAGACTTCGAAAGATCATCCAGTACAACCCCCCTGCCCAAGCAGGATCATCTAGAGTAGATCACATAGGAACATGTCCAGATTGGTCCTGAATGTCTCCAGAGAAGGAGGCTCCACAACCTCTTTGGGCAGCCTGTTCCAGTGATCTGTCACCCTCACGGTGAAAAAGTTCCTCCTTATATTAAGATGGAACTTTATATGTTCCAGTTTGCACCCATTGGCCCTTGTCCTATCACTGGCCATCACTGAGAGGATTCTGGATCCATCCTCCTGACACTCACCCTTTACATATTTACCATGCTGTTTTGTCCAGAACTATACCAACACAGCTAATTGCTATCTTGATGGTATGTGACAGTATTGGACTGTTTGCTTGCTTGACGTTGCCTTTGAAGTTGACTAGATGGTGCTAGAGTACACTTCTGCATTACATTAGTAAGCATATGGCTCATATTCTCCTTATAGTTGATCAGAGAGTAATTAAAACTTGGTTTCACAGTGTGCCTCCACACTTGAAAATTGTAAAATGAGTTGGTTCTACAGTCCAGCCCTGGACCAGAAACTGTTAACAGTGCCTCGTTAACTAAATATTGAGTTGATTTTAGGGATAGATGGTTTGGGTTTGGTTATTTTTGGGGTTTTTTTTTTTGGTTTTTTTTAATTTTAAACACCTTTCCATTGCCATAGGGTACAACTGCTTGCTAATATACTGGTGCTTTGTATCTCTGGATTATTTTGTCTTCCTCAATATAGAAATTTGTACCAGTTGTGCAGTTTAATTTTCCTTGATGCCACAAATCTCGATCCTCAGTCTCCCTAGCTATCTTTGCAGAGTGGTTCTATGTTTTTCTTTGGTTTTTTGTTTGTAATTCACTTGGGTCCACCAACCTGAAGAAATATATGATGTAATTAATATGGGTTTGC
Organism: Heliornis fulica; assembly: GCA_013399135.1. NCBI lineage: Eukaryota > Metazoa > Chordata > Aves > Gruiformes > Heliornithidae > Heliornis > Heliornis fulica. The sequence goes on along the minus strand of VXBZ01012098.1, from coordinate 154,790 downwards.
TGCAGAGATGGTTGAACACAGCCTGAATATATATTTTCACTTGGCTGGTCAGGAAATTGGTTGCAATTCAAAATGAATGTGTCATCCCAGATCTCACACACTGTTCTGTGGACAGCTACACACGCACAGCAACAGCTGAAATGAAAATGCAAGTATTGCAGGATATTTAACCTCTAGTATTTTCAACTTCTCTTATTACAACTGACCCCAAATTGCATACTGGCCTTTTTACAAAGATAAAATGATTTGAGCTTCTGAAAAATGAGCTATAGCAAAAAAAAAAAAAAAAAAGTGCAATGTGTATCAATACAATCTGCATATTCTGCTTGTAAGCAAACGGTAGATGGTGTTTTATAACTAGTCTTGGGAAGCTCAGCTGAATCTTTGCTGATAGGTGATAGCTGACTGCTGTAAAGCTGGCAGGAGCATTGTGCCTACTGCTGTGTGCCTACTACTGCACTGCAATTTCCAGCAACACAAGAAAGCTGTTCACAGCTTGGCCATTGCCATGAATGTTGTTGGATGTTTGCAAAATAGTATGAAATTCCCTCTACTCTCCTATTTTAAAACTGAAGAATCAGAGAGGGTTTTTTGTAGCCCGCTTGCTGGGGGAAGCACAAAAAGAACTGATGCAGAGAAAACACTTTTCTGTTAAGGTAAATATTGATACAGCTGTTTATTGCCCTATTTACTGAGAAAAACAATACCTCAATAAGGTCAAAGGGCTTTCAAATAAACATTAACACACTTTCTGGAGGAGTAAGTTTTAAGTTATTGGAGAAGGACCTGTCACATGAACACACAGCTCATTTATACATTCATGTAGGATTTGCTGCTCTCAGTTCTCCCTCTTGAGAGAGATGTTGAGCAAGTCTACTTCCACAACGTTGGGCTGCTCCATGTAGTAGGAATTAGTTGTAGGCTCTGGGTTGGATTTTCAGTGCAAACTATGCAAAAGGGATATTTCAGTGCTCAAAGAGAACAGAGTGCTGTTTTTCTCTGCCAGATGACAGACCTGAGCACTGTTATTGTGGCTTGTGAGATTTCTCCTTTATTCTCTTTTCCATATGAAGCCAAACAACCTCAGCAAGAGAGACTTAGATACCCCTGCCCAAGGTGCAGCAATGGAGCTTGCCTCACTTTGGTGAGAGAAGCAGATTAAAACCCCTTCTGGTTGTGGAAGGATTGGCATTTGAGTTACCCCATGACCTGTGACTGAAAAGGGAGGAGGGCTGGGGTCTTTCTCTTGCTGTATTTAACTGGGCTTGCACATTGCCTGAATATGACAACAGGCTCATGTGTTGTAATTGGAGTAATCCCTGCTGTTGAAGTCCTCAGAACTCCCACAAGCTTAGGTAACCGGTGTGCTCACAAGTGGGCACATGATGCTTAACTGACTGTGGACAGGAAATGTCACTTAGATTAGGTGGAAGTTTTGATTTAGGCATCCAAAGCCAGATGTAACATATTTAAGAGAGATCTCTCATGAAGCTAGATTCCATGGAATACATAGCAACTTGAAATATCAATTCCAAAACAACCCCCAAAACCTTCTCTCTAGTGCTGGGCAGCCCTAAACATATCAAATATAAGGAAAGACATTCTGAGTTACTTCTTTCAATTTCTTGGTCAAAAGGTTAGAAATGACTCACAAGTGCCTCTTTTTGTTATTCTCTATAAAGAAGGTGTAATGTGTTAGTTTAATACCTATGGTATTAGGACAGATAACACTAAGTGAGATAAGCCTCAGTATAGCTGCAGTAAGGACCTAGTTTCTTGACTCAGGTGGATATACCTGAATGATCATTGGCCTCCCTATGCTGCTGGGAGCTGCTCCCACTAACTGCCGCCTCCACCCTTTCCAGCCTCCAGACCACTATGAGCAGGAGAGATGTACAATCTTAATACTCTTTCTGATAGAATATCTCAAACTGCCTGACACACCTCTATAATCACGGCAACCCACCTGATCCAACTTGCTTTTAAATTATCTGTTTGTAGGAAATGGCCTTTGGCCTTAAGCCTCTGCTTTTAAGAGGATTGCCTCAGCTCCAGTCATTATACTTATGCATGAACCACCCACTTTGATATGGAAATGGTTGCAGCCCAAGGGGGTTTCATTAACTAATTAGGGAGGAGGGCATATAATGTCATTAGCTGTAACTGGATCTACAGAGCAAATCAATAAGTGACCATACGTGCATGAGCTATGAGCATTTCAATACCCTTAGCATCCTTGTGAAAAATGCAATGCAAGAGAGAGCCCCTTTATCTGTGACACAATTTTGTGGGCTCAGGCATATTTTCATTGCTTAAAAAGAATTGCACGAGCCATGCTGTCATATCAAACTGTACAAAGCAGGCAGATTTACTGTCTGCCTAGAAAAGCGTGGCAACCAAAGAGCTTTGTGGTTCCAAGCTGAGGGCTTGACAAGAACTGTAAGAAAAAAAAACTGTTTTATATCAGGGCTTTCATAATCAAGCCATGTTTTGCACTTATTCCAAGTTTGCTACTCTTAAAGGTCAGTTTTGTTATGAGTCTGAAAGAAATTCATGGTATTAAGTGCTAATGCAGCTGTAAATACAGTTTTATAGCTTTTTAAATTTTTCCCCCTCCTGTTCTATTGGCTAAAACCCTAAACAGCTGGTGTTTGCTAGATTGAGTTCTTAGGGTGAAGAGTTTGTCCTACACACACAGAATGTGTTCATTCCTCAGGAATCAAGTGACCACACCAGAACTAAACAATATGTAAAGCATAGAATTTATTTTGGACTGTGATTTCTCCAGATGCTGAAAGCTGGTGCATTTATTAACTTTTGACTAAAACCCACTGATTTTAGGTAGAAAAAATGCATATAAGAAAGAGTACAAGCTTCTTCTGGGAGGTGTTATTTGGGATCTTGCTAAACGTTTGCTGCTTTCATACCTTCTGGTTTGCAACACTCCATTTCTGAACACAGAGACGAGTGGGAGAAGATGAGTTTTTATTTGCAAGAAAACATTAAGGCAAAATGTCTTGAGCTAACACTGGTTGTAGTAATGGAAAAAAAAACATTGAATTTTTGGGAGCTGGGGTGGGTCAGATACTTGAAGGCAGACCAGGTCACCATTTCTAGTAGCTCACACATGGTTTGCCACCCAAACCTGTGCTATTTCAATGACAATCATTATAGTTTATCTTTGAGTTATACTGCCAAGCTTCTCTTTTGGATAGGTGGGTATTGACAGGCCTATGATTGATCACCCTGGGGTCACATTTCAGGGTTCCTTACAACCAAAGCAACCTAAGCCTTGGGCCCAAGGTCCAGGGTGGCTGACTAATGGTATTTAAGACCCACTGAAATAAATAGGAGCTGTAGCTGTAAGCAGTACTTCAGTGATCAGATCTCCTTCAACATTTGGGGTTTAAATGCCTTGTATGTGAAGTTTTATGCTTTGGAAGACAGGTTGCTCATTGAGAGAAATACAGGGCTGAGGCCCACCTATGACCACCTAGAGCTGGAACTGTGGCCTGAAAAATGAGTAAAGGGATTTTATCCTTTAATATAACAGTTATTATATCAATATGCTCAACCCTGCCAATAAACCAAAAGCTTTTCATAATCCTGTAAAACTCAGAGATTAATGGCACCTGAAAATGCCCATGCCCTTCCCCAGCAGAGTGCCAAGCCCCACCAAGCTGTGGGTGTATAGAAGCTGCCTCAGGCTCTGCAGCTCTCTGCACCAATATGTCACCCCCTGCTCTGATCAGACTGTTGGCACCCACTGAGTAAATTGCTAGTACCCTGTGTGGAAAAGCCATATGTGTGGACACATATTTTTTTCACTGAAGCATGGAGTTCTTCAAGCAAAGGGGCTGTCAGATACTTAGAGATGTTAGGAGTCATGTACACAAGGTTGGATTACACAGGAACAAAAGATATGGGTATATCCAAGATGTGTTTCTGTGTTCACTTTCAGTTTGTTGATGGCATATTTGTGTGGTAAAGAGTGTGGGGACACATCCAGCTGAAGGGCCATGGTATTTGTTGTCATCTCAAATGGGTTTCTGTTGTCTCACTGGCAGTTATCTTACTTTACCACCCATAGAAGAGTAGTTGAGGCTTTCAGATACATTCATACAGAGGCTTGGAAAACAATCCTTATCAAAGCAAGTGGTTATCAAGGCAGAAGAAATGGGTGAGGAGGGTGTGATGTAGTATGCAGTGTCGCGGGTGTGTTTGCGAATGAGTGAGTAACAGAGAGTTCCAGCCTTATCAAGTGGTGCAATTTTACTTTTTGTTCTCATTTGTGTAGTTATGCAGTAATAATGTCAAGTGTGCAGCAAATGTCTGCTTCACAATATGGCTTCTGCCGCTAAAGGCTGGAGGAATCAGACAGATGGGGACAGAAGTAGCAAAAGGCAGCGTCAGCAGCTGTGTGTGCTCCCAGGTGAGTCAGCAGCTGGAGATGGGTTCATGCAATGGCAGCTGCCTATGAAATCTTCATTGGCAAGGCAAGCAAGTAATGGAGAAAGTTTAATACACATTGCATTGTCTGTCATTTTACCACACCTCTAACACCTACTCAGATCTGGAAACACACTCCCTGCCCTGCAGACACTCAGCATGAAGGCTTAGTCTTTTGCAGGAACACCAACCTACCATATGCTGAGATTCAGTCAAGCAAGACTTGCTGCAAAGCTCATTTGCAGAAATAATTTGGATAATCAGAACTCCTTTTTCTTCAGTGAAAGGTAGGTGGGCCAAAAAGTAATTTCAGTCAGTGGTCAAAGGTAGAGATTTTTGTTTAAAATGCATGAAAAGACTGATGTGGTAAAATCCCAATACATGAAAAGGCCATAGGAAAAAGAAAATGTAAAATGTAGGATGAAATCTTCAACATACAATTGTTACCAGAATGTTCCATAACATACAGTGATGACTGGACTCACTTATATCTAACATCCTCCTCATATCAGATGTTGGCCAGTCAACTGAAACCATATTTTCAGGACATCCATATGTGCATGTTGCAAATGGAAACTGCAAGGGAAACTTGAACAGGCCCAGCATTAGGGACTTTGATCAGCAGCACAGATAACTTCTGATGTAACATCTTAGTCCTTATTTCTCTGAGCAGTAACTTAAGAGTCTAATACTGACTATGTTCATATAATTTAAGCTGTTTGATTTTGAAAAATAAAATGATCATCCATCACTGCAATGTATCCCTTGAGTGTTACAAGAAGTGCTTTCAGCTAGGTATTAGGATGTCATTTCACTGTCAGGCACAGGCTCCAACATTTCTCTTTTGGTAAATAATTATATATAAAACCATACATAAATACATATCATCCCTCCCACGTATTCACAAGCACTCAGTCCTGGAAATCAAGGTGGCCAAACCCAAAATATCCCCATATTTTTCCTCTTTAATTGTATCTTTGATTTGAATGTGAGTGAATTTCAAAGCGGATTTAAAATGTCTTTACTTTCCCTGAATTATATCAATATCAATAATTATATTAAATATTAATTTAAAAATCCTTTTGAGGATTTTTGAAATCTGTTTTTTGAAAAATCATTTCAATTTTCTTATCAAAGACCTTCTACATTTTTAATATTTTTATCTTGAAAAAATGATCGTAAGAGGAAAAACATGTAACAGTTTTAAAATAAGTTTGATTTTCTAAATAAAAGACAGATTGCTATCGAGTCTTTGTAACTCTAGGAAGTTATGAGTAAAATCAATAAATAGACACAGATGGATAAATATTTCCCTAATGGACACAGGTAAAGAGTGGTTTAACAATAAATCTGATTCTGTGAAATGCAAAAAATAGAAACATAATCCCTTTGCTCTTCAATCAAAACACGGCTTGCAATAAAGGCAGTGTAACAACTAATGGTTAGAGCACAAATACATACAGAGTCGTTTCTAGACATGTTAGCACTGAATTAAAACTGAAGTCAAATGCTCAAGCTGGTCATGGTCAGAAGTTCTCATAGCCACAGGATAGACAATCAGAGTTTTCTGGATGGAGAATGGGAGTATCAAAGATGATTCTTGGCAAATGTGAATTATTGCTCTGATGGTATAGTAAGGGATAGCTATAAGGTTTGCTGAGCATGAAGATCTTGCATATCTTCTCATGGTCTTCATGGCTGTCTGAACAGGCACCAGGGTCGGCAGCAGCTGGCAAATAGCAAGTGGAGCATCTTTTACATTGTTTGCAGGCTTGGGAGTATCTGATCTCTCTGAGTTCAAATATTGCACCATTTCTTCACAAGCTGAAATGCAACTTTTTAAAAAAAAAACCCAACCCTCTGTGTAATATCTATTTCTTGTGGAAGCCATACACTAATATACATGACTTAGATAATTGTTGCGACACTACCAAGCTGTGTGAGGCAGTGATGCAAAGCTTATTTTATGCTCCAGATTAATGAAAGAAAAAAAAAAAAGGGTGGGGGCCTGGAGGAGGGGGGTATGGGGTGAGTGGAGGAGGCTCAGCTGAAGCCTCGCTATGTCCAAACGTATCCACCCAAACCCCTGTTCAGGGTGAATGACCCTGGACAGATTTGGTGAATCTGGTCGGGACTGTCAGCCTAGATATTGCATTGCCATCTAGTGTGCGCCACAGGAACTGCGTGTCGAGGCCTCCAAGTGAAGTACAGCACTAAACATCCCTAAAGGTAAGGAGGTTTGTCAGGAATGCTCAGCTGGAGGGTTATATGCAATGGCAATAGGAGGTTCTTAATAGAAATGCTCCTAATATTCTGTGATTCTGTGAAATATTCGATCTCATTCCTTCTTTTTCTAAAGGAGCAAGAATCAGTGTTGTGAGAGAACAGCAAAAGAAATTTGAAGATTTCAGCCCTTCCATTTTCCTTTTCTGGGTGGAGAACCAAGGGAAGAGACTCTCCCAGTAAATTCTGAAAGGGCAAGCTGCAGGAAAGCCTTGCACGGTATATCCTCTTTAGTTCAGTACTTGCTTGCAAACAGAATGTAAATACTTAACTAATTTCTCATTCAAAATTATTCACTGTTTGCCTTTGGGATTGCTCTGTGGTGTTCACATTACTCCTACACTGTGAACATAAACACAATGAGTTGTAAAGCTCTGATGTATCTCTGATGCTTCTGGCAGGTGTGTTGTATTCCCAAGTTTTGCTGCGTGGGTGCATGTGGATCAAAAATTTTCAATACTATCAAAACTGTAAAATGTACTTTTTAATATCTAAGCATGGCATTTAGGGTTTCATGCTGTAAGAGGGAATTTTTCCCTAAATGATATTTCAGAACATGCAAGAAATGGCTGTAAAAATGCTTAGAAGATATTAGTAAGGAAAGTTAATAGAAATCTGCTCCTGCATTACATAGCTGGGAATTCTTTTCATTCATTTCTCTCTTTTTGCCTACAGAGAGTTTTAGGGGAGGTTCCATAAAAAGGCTAAGGTGTGAAGCAAGAAAAGCAAAAGATTTAAGTTTTAAGTATCTAGTCCCATAACTGAGAATAAGGTACCTCAGCTGCTCAGCAAGGAAGGATTGGGTACCTTGGGCTGGAATACCAAAAGGCCAGCTTTCTCACAGAGACTCTGCCAAGGCTAGCAAAAATGTCTTGGTGACTATCCTCCTACATGACTTCTGTGGCCTTCTGTACTCCTAATCTCTTTTTCTGCCTTTTTTTCAGCCAAGCAATGGTGTTAAAAAGCCCAGTCCTGAAAAAAAAAAGTAATTATAGAATGATCTAGCAAGACTTCTCACATGACATGCACTGGGACATTTGAGATATTTATGAGGGATGACTGGTATGATGTGGACTCTATGGGACTCCCGGGCCTTCCTAAACTAGCTGCTAATAAAAAAAAATTATAATTTTTTCCTAAGATATATTGTGTTTAGATATTTGGGTAAATGAGACTGTTCACAGCATTCTTGCTTTCCCTGGTTTGCTTGCATGTGTACACAACTACACTTGGTAGACTATCAGCAGTGCACAGTTCAGGAGCTGGTGGGTAACAGATTCACTACTGAGATACTGTTCCTGGTGCTCCAACCCAGGCAATGCCCAGGGCCTGCTATGTTCAACCTCATAGTCTGGGTGGAGCACAGCATCCTGCCTTTCACTTTAAGACCATCCACCTGCAGCCCCTTACTGCGGCCAGCAGTTCTCCCTGTCCTGGTCTTCCAGAGTGCTCTTATCCTCATTGGTTTGCAGGGGTGGGGGATACACATATGTATATTTTGAGCAGAGTGGGTGATGTTCCTGGGTGCTCAAGGAAGTCTCTATCTGCTGCCCAGGTGATTAGATGGTGACTGCAATAGATTTCCCGAATTAACCTCCTAACTACACTAACTTGCCATTGAATTAAAGTATATGCTTTGCCAAAAGAGTTTTCTTAGTTTTTCCCATTGCTCAAAGAAAAAATAGAAAAAAAAAAGGGGGATCCTGGTTCTTCTTTTGTCCTTGTTTTGTACCAGTGTGAGTCCATGAAGTCAACAGTGTTCTTTGATTTATGCTACTGAAGACAACCAGGCTGAGGTTGTCAAGACTGCAGGGGAGGAGTGTAAGGAGTTCATCCCTGAGGAGGAAGGACTGTCAGAGACAATGCATGAAGAACACAACCCCATTTCTCATCTTCCTGTGCTGCAGGCAGGGAGTAGGGAAAGAATTTGGGCGTGAAGTTAAGCCTGAGAAGGCTTAAGAAGGGAGGGGTGGAGGGAAGTGTTTAAGATTTAGTTTTGTTTCTAATTGCTCAAGTCTGATTTTAATTGGTAGTAAATTAGATGGGGTTTTTTATGTTGGGTCTGTTTTTCCTGGGATGTTAATTGATAAATGATCTCTCCCTGTCCTTATCTTGACCAGCAAGCCTTTTGTTATATCTTCTTTCTTCTGTCCAGCTGAGGAGGGGGAGTAATAGAATGGCTTTGGTGGGCATCTGGCCTCCAGCCAGGGGCAACCCACTAAAGAGTATTCACATATGTGGGCTTTCCATTTGGAATAATTGTTAAGAAAAAGTAAGGGCAAAAATTACACTTTCCCAGTCCTACACACAAATATTCTGGTGTAGCTGAAGCTGAAAATGCATTTAAGTTGCAACCAAGCCCTGAGTCACATAAAAGTGCACACACATAGCAATATGTAAGTCCTGACGTCCACAGGTCCTTGGTGCTATACAAGTGGTGCTGGGTAAGAAATATAGTCCTGGAAAATATGACTGCATCTGGTTACACGACACACATATTTCATAAAATACCAATCCACTGAATTCAAGGGAAACCCTGGCCTTAGCAAAACACTCCAGAATATTAATGGCAATCAAAACTTGTGTCTTAGTGCTGCATTTAACAATCTGTCATTCAGCAGAAACCCGGTGTGTTTTTTCACATGCCGATTTTAAAATGATGTAATTATTTCTCATAATGTCAACTGACAGAGGCAGCATCAATGAATTTTAGCTAGCATTATTTTTAAACATCCTGTGCCGAAATGAAGCAGGAGAACTTGTGAACAACTGTGTGTCCTTTGGGTGGCGCCTACTGCAAAGCTATCCTTTCACTTGGTTTTTGAGCTGAAAAAGATTCCTACGTGGAGCTGGCTGGGTATCCCTGGATGCTTTGGGTACTGTTGGGAGAGGGTGCAACCAGAGAGCATCAGGGATACCTGGTATGCAAAGAGGGGACAGAGAATAAAAAATAAATAGCATCTATTTATAAATGCAGTTTGCATTTAGTAAGTGTGAGTCTTTGGTTTTTTTGTTTTATGTGGATAATGATCAAAAACAAAAAAAAGCTGTTAACATATTTTATTAGTTACTACATTTATTATTTTTTAAATTCTGTCAACTTGTACACCCATGAATAAAACAAGTAATTGCTTAGTCTCACAGTTAAAGAACAGAGAAAACATTAATTTTCTTTCTTTTGCCGGGTGTTGCAGCATGTTTAAGTTACCTTAACAGACACTGGCAGGCTCGGGTGGGAAGAACAGGTTTTAAGAAAGGCTTTGAAAGTGTAATTATAGCTAGAGATCAAGAACTGGCACACCTGCTCTGGGGTATATGTGGGCTGTTAGATCTTGGGTCAGATCTGATTTTCCCCAGTGATTTTCACCCATAAGAACCTGGGGTAGATGAGGAAGCCAGGCTCACCTACCACCCAACCCGTCTGGCCAGTGGAACCAGCAAAGGATGTTGTAATGTGCTTCTGGGTGTGTTAACACCACCCCACCACCACCTCCAGCTCAAGGGAGCTGAAAGCAGGTCTCTTTGAGCTGGTTTCCTGGCAAAGCTTTAGAATTTCTTCACTTTAGACATGCTGGTGCTCAGCTCTGCTCAGAAAGGCTCCTCCTTTTCACAATCCAGAGCGTAAATGTTGTATGTCACTCATATTTATAATATATCAAACAGCAGCATGAAAGGTGATAAGCACTTCTAAGCAGCTGTGATGTGACAAAATACAATGACATAATAAGGTTAACAGTAACCTTGGTTATTACTCAGTTTATCATATCAATTTATAGGAAAACAAAACACCCCCAAAGTACCAAGAAAATAAACACAAGGGCTTCATTATTCAACATAGAAGACTTTATTTACAATTACTCATAAGAATGTGAGAAAGAAGAGTTTGAGCTTGATTTTATTTGTATGGAGTTCATTAACATTTCTAATAAATGTTTATCCTGCATTGTTTGAACAAATGTAAATACTTAACATTAATAACATGAATTAACAGTAACTGTAACTGGTGCTTTGGACAAAATAACTGTTAATTATAATTAAAGTGCAGCCTAGGTGCTGAACATAGTTTAAAAGTCCAAACCTGCATTGAGACCGATGAGATTATATATATGAACAAATGTATTTGTGTGCATGCAAAATTGGGCCCTGAGACATTTAAAGTCATGGCCTGACTTGCTGGATCACTGCTGCTGGAGCACCACATAGTATTAAACCACACTAGTAGAGCAAATAATATCTTGCTGAAAATGGATTTGAAATCAAAGAAAAATGAAGCTGAAATGCTATTGTATCAAAAATGTCAGGAGCATTGTTACTGTTCCTTTTGTGAAAAGATCTTGGTACTGCTACATTCTGGCACAAAAGGCTAGTTCTGATATAAATTCCTGGTGTCAGATCTTGCACCAGAGCAGAGCTGTGCTTGCTTCAGAGAAGGTGACTTAATGACTGTCACAGGTATCATACTTTTTTTCACCAATCCATAGGACTCTAGGCATGCCTTCAGTTGTCTCAATCTTTCCCCAGTCTAATATGGGAACAGAGCATCACATATGACACCTACAAAAATGTAGAGATAAGAGAAAGGTCTTGTTCTTCACTGACTAGCAAGGACCATGAGTAATGAAATGCACGGGCTCTCCAAGTGAGAGCAGAGCTTGCCTTCAGTGACATGCTTCTTTTGCATCTCTTGCCCTGTTTGCATTTCCAGCTGATGACTGGAAAAAAAAGAGTGTAGCCATGTACCACATAGACCTCACCTTCAAGAATAATCTACTGGTGTTTCTGTGATTCATAGCTCTATTGATATCTTCACAACTTTGCCCACAGGGTGTATGGGATTAAAACAACAGCATTTTCATCTATTGAGTTTTTCCATTTATTTTCAAAGAGTGAAAACATATAATCATAGAATTATAGAATGATTAGGGCTGGAAGGGATCATAAGGATCATCAAGTTCCAACCCCCCTGCCATGGGCAGGGACATCTCTTGCTACACCAGGCTGCTCAAGGCCTCATCCAACCTGGCCTTGAACACCTCCAGTGAGGGTGCTTCCCTGGGCAACCTGTTCCAGTGACTCACCACCCTCATAGTGAAGAATTTCTTCCTAATATCCAATCTAAATCTTCACCCTTCCAATTTAAAACCATTCCCCCTTGTCCTATCACTCTACCTTGCTAAACAACTAACTAAAGACACCTGGCCAAAGGTTTAAGACCATTGTAACATTATTTCCAAACACCAGGCTGTGAGAAGCTGGCCATGTTTACTTTTCCTATTTCTTTGCAGCTCTTATTTAAGGGGACAAAAGATTCAATAGTAAATCTTAGAAAGTGCTGAACTTAGGCTCTTGTTCTTAATTCATTGAGTCCATGGGAAAAGGACCCCACACCACTCAATATCTTCCCCATTGACTTATTTCTAAGATATGGCATTCAACTGAAATAAAAAAGTAAACCATTTATGCAGATGGCAGTGTTTGTTACCAGTCTACAGGCTGATGCACCTCATTAAACAAATGGTTGCACATATTTCCTTGTGGCAGATGGTTTATCAGTAAAGAATTGGGGCTACCTGTTTTCATTTATAGCAAAGAAGTGGAACCCTCTTATGTTTGATCAAAATCATTATCTCAGTCTTTCCTGTGTCTGGAGCATTATGGAATATTTTCTTTTGACATTAAAAGTGACATATGATATTATTCCCTAAGGAAGACCTTGGGCAAAGTGGGGTTAGGGCAGAGCAGAGGCTGGTGGTGTTCAAGCAACAACTAGAAAGGAAAGCACACAGGAGGCAACAGTAAGGGAAGAGGAGCAGGTTGGGAGTTAGGAAGTGGCTCAGATTGCTTAACAGCTGTGGAGCCAAATGTTGATGAGCTCCATCAACATATCAATGACTCTGATGTCTGTGAGCCATCTCCATACAAAATGTATAAACCCCCTATTTTAGTAAGTGTTTTATTCATGTATTACAGTTAGTAACTTTACATATTAAATTTCACATTCAACACAATTCACATCCCTGAATACAGGACAAAGAGCAGTTCTATTGCAGCAGCTTCCACTCCTTGAAGGAACAGAAAGAAACTTTGCAGTGAGACCATATAGAGCACAGCATGAGCTCAAAGGTGTTGTCATTCCCAGCTGTGCTCAAAGACAGAACATCAGCAAAGGGCTTTCATTTGTCTTGCAAGTCCCAGAAGAAAATAAGAAGCAAATTGCAAAAATGGCAGGTGGTAGACTAAAATCCAAGTGCATCTCACCTTCAGTCTGCTTGAATGTCACATGAAATGTGTAACAAGTTTTGAATAATCAAATTTATTTAAAAGCATTGTTTCCATGGTGGCCTCTGTAATGATGTCAGAAGTGTTGACCTTTGGAAACATCAGCTTGGGTTAGTGAGTTGGTCTTCTCAAAATGGAAAAGCATGTTGAATTCCATAGCATGTGGACTGGCTGTGCCTTGCATCATACCTTTGAATTTTAACATGCTGCTTGGGTGAAATTTCAATTAAATGCTGCCTATATGAAGTCTTTTGTTACCTGTAGTGAAATAAAATCAGAATTCAGGGTGCGATGAAGTAAGTCTTCTCAAAAATGTCTCTCTGCTACAGCATACTTTTCACCATAACATTCATGCCTCTGCACTTCTTTTAAATCATTCCAAAAATGTGGTTCCTTAGGTGTCAGTGCATTAATCCACCACTTGGTTATTCTACACGTAATGGGAGTATGTTTACTCTTGGTGGGCTTGGCACATTCAGATGTTTAGACTAACATGACAGCAATACACAACTGAGAGAAACAAGTGAGAAACCCCATTCAACACTCAATAAAAATGTCATTTGCAGTGGGTTCTCTGAACCCCAGACAGGGGTATATCCTGGAGGAGCACAAGAATCTGCAGCTGTGTGGCCTTTGTCCCAGAGAAGTACTAGAGGATACTTCTGAACAGTTTAGGAGTCTTGGATAAAATGTCTATTTTCATAAACACACAGCAACCATGTTGTGTTTTAGAATAAAAAAAAAAAAAAAACCAAGAATTTTGTTCTTCTGATATAGTTTCCAATACCCTCTCCTGGGTGTAAGAGCATCCTGAAAGATTAAGGCTGGGAAGAGAATTTGAAAACATTAGCTAAATTATGTGGAAGATTTCCCACAGAACAACTGCTGAATTTACCAGCACTTAAAAAATAAGAACAGTTAAATAGGTAATGACTGAACTTTTTGAAAGCTTGAGGAGAGGTTACCTCTGATGACCAAGCCATTAGTGCTTACTTACTTATTTTAATTTCTTTGATCTGCATATGAAATAGGAACACATGAATGCGAGGAACAACACAGAGCCCGCAATTATTAACGCCATCTGCAGCACACCCAGAAGCTGGACCCGGCCGGTGACTTTATTTCTGAACATTTCTGCCTTCTCATCACCAATAACAGCAGACTGAAACAGTACAAGAAAAACGTCAGGGAAAGGTACATACACAAGTCCTCACTTGCTGACTATATTCCTGGCATGTGCAAATCACAGCACAAGTTTAATTGCCCAATTTCAGGGCACCACATCTGAAAAAGCTAGGTTGGGATTTTTTCTCCTTTTTTTAACAGTGAAGATTAATAGACAGAAAAATATACTAACCTCATTTAGCCAAAGAAGAGGAAAAATATAAGGTTTTTTAACTTTTGATAGAGCTCTGAAATGAGAAAATAAATACATCATGTTACCTTTAGTTTGGTACATAAGCCCTGTCTCTAAACTTTTTTTCCTCCTCTAATTACATTTATACCTTTCAGATGTAACTTTTTTGAATAATTTTTAGACAGGAAAAATATAAACCTACAATTAATAACAACTATTTTATGTCAGGCAACTAACTTTCTGTTAATCAGAAGGAAAGGCTGCACCCAGCTAGGTCTTGGTGGGAAGGTCTGCAGATCTCTGTGGTGTTCACCTGCCGGCTATGAAACACTTGTACATTTGGAGGAATGAAGAGAAAAGGAACAGCTAGAGACACATCAACCCTTGTGATAAAATCCATTTAGTGGCAGAGCACAAATAGACTCTCTCTCTCGCTGGATTTATTATGCACAAAACACATTTTGACTTCTAGTTCATCCTCATGGCCCCCGTTTGGGTGTGGTAAGAATATGATTTTTAAGATCATGTTGCCTTAAGAACATGTGGGGAAATGTGTTAAAATACTTGGGCGATGCCTTTCTCAAGAAGACTTGCTCATCTGCTGAAATTCATGTTCTTGGAAGAATCACGACTGATTTTTCTGCCAGACAGACAAAAAAGTTTCTTTTCCTGGGCATTTCTACTGACTTTCTCGTAAACTAAATAGCCTCTTGCAAAAAAAGTCTTTAAAAACAAAATAATTAAGTATTATACTTCTCGATACTTACTCAATCTTTGGTGCAGGCTTCACAAGGAGATTTACTTGCAGCCTTTTTGCAAATTGTAGCGTAAAACCAGTGACCTGTCTCTAAACTAAAAACCCAACACATGCATCATTGCTTTTTTTAATGTATTTTTAATTCTATGCCTAAACCTATAATATGGAATGTGTCAAAAAAGAACTTTGGTTTTCTTATTCAAAGGATTCATTTTTTATGAAATTTAATATTTCTAAGGGTCTTTCATTTCTCATGCAAGTTCTAATTTGTGGTTTTACCATGGTTTCTTTTGTAATTTACAATAAAAAAATGTAGGAAAAAAACCCAGATATTAAAAGTACTAAAACAGACAATAAATATTTCATACAATATAAGGTTTAGGCTATTTTGTTCACCAGAAATTAGATAATTTTTTTTTTCAATAAGAAGGTGGTTTAACTTGCATAGGGCCAAAACCAATAATTTCATATCAGAAAAAAAAAAAACATATAAAAGAAAAGTAAGATATTTTCTTCTAGTCCTCCTTTTCTTTGTTCTCTTTCTTCTCTATTACGTCTTTCTTGTTTTGGGCAACCTGTTCCTGTGGAAGATGTTCATGCCCATGCAGGGGGGGTGGAACTAAATGGTCTTTAAGGTGCCTTCCAACCCAAACCAAGTGTGATTCTTGAAAATTTTACAGCAGATTTAGGAAATTCTGAGTGATATCTCTATTCCAATTTAGCTGAAACAAAGCTTTATTTTTTATCTCATTGAAAATGCATAGTTTAACTGTCAAATTATATGACAAAATATTTTAGGGGAAAATCCTGAATTTTACCTTTTCATATGAATTCAGAGTAAAATANTATATATGAATATAAATATGAATAAATATATTTCATTTCAATGGAGACTATATTAAAATGACTAATTATAGAAAATAAAAATGAAATATAGAGGGAAGAGCAGAATTTTCATAGAAAAGAAATTTCTCAAAGTACTTGAAGGTGACAGAAAAGCTATAGCAGACTTCAGAGTTTACACAACCTATTTACTCCCCATTCCCAAAAAGGAAATATCAAAACTTATTTTCCAAACTTTGGTGGTCAAAATGAGATAAAGACTGCTCTAAATTTTCCCTATTAATACCATAACACTTT